>JAPVLO010000207.1:485000-952500 GCA_027257055.1 Cephalopachus bancanus | reverse complement strand
CCTTCGCACAGGCTGTTCCCAAGGCCTAGACTCACCTCCCTCCCCTCCTACCTTGCCCAACCTGACTGGGTCTTACTTGGTCTTCAAGGCTAAGCTGCATTACATCTTCCCACTTGCTCTGCCTTCCTTCCACCATCAGTCTCACCACTTGGCCTGCAATTGTCTGTCTATCTCTCTGCATGACTCCCTCTCCCTTCCTCTTCCCCAAGATTGTGAGCAACTTGAAAAAAGGAATTGTTCTTTCATTTCTGGGTCCCCAATGCCTGGCTTACTGCCAAGCGTGTGGCAGCCACTCAGTGGGTTTTCATTAGTTTATTCATTTCTTAAGCCTTCAGCAACACCAGTAATCTCAAAGAGGCAGTACAGAGAGATGGTTAAGAGTGTACCCACCTGGGTTCAAATCCCAGCTCTACTGCTTATTGGCAGGGTGACCTGTGTGTCTTTAGACAAATTACTTAGCCTTTCTGGTCCTCATCTTCCTTGTTTGTAGAATGGGGATCATAATGGTATCTGCCTCACAGTGTTGTCTTGAGAAGTAAATGAGGTAATACATACATACAAAGTGCATAGAGAGGCATCTGATGGCAACATCTATGAAATTGTTATTCCCATTGGCCGGCCCTATGCTGGGCACTGGGAACCCCGAGATGAAGAGACCCAGTGACTGTACTTGGGGAGCTCCCAGTCCGAGGGTGAGTGACTGTGGGGCCGGAACACTGTCATCTCAGGGGAATGGGCTGGGGTCTGCCCTCAACCCTTGAGGGTCCTTGCACCCTACCCCATCAGCAGTGGCCATGGGTCCTAAAGGCAGATGGCCTGGGTTCAAAGTCTGGCCCAGCTCTGCATCCTTGGCATGTTACTGACTCTTCTTTTTTTTTTTTTTTTTTTTGAGTTGGAGTCTCACTCTGTCGCCCAGACTGGAGTGCGGTGGCTGCTCCCGGCCACTGCAGCCTCAACCTGCTGGCTCCGGCGATCCTTCCGCCTCAGCCTTCCGAGTAGCCGGAATTACAGGCATGCGCTACCACGCCCGGCTGATTTTTTGACTTATTGTAGAGATGAGGTCTCACTGCCCAGGTGGGTCTCGAACCCGCGGGCTCAGGCAATCCACTCACCTCAGCCTCCCAAAGGCGTGGGATTACAGGCTGAGCCACCGAGCCCGGCTTGTTACTGACTCTTCTAAGCCCCAATCTCCTCCTCTGTAAAATGGGAACAGGTAGGGTGGTAAGGGTGTATGAGTTTGTGGTATCTGGAAAAATTTCCCATAGAAACACCAGTATTTATTATGGCGGATCTCCAGCTTGAGGTTGCTGTGGGCCATGAACAACACTGGAAGATGAGCTGCTCCCTTTCTGATACTGGGCCAGCTGTGGTCGAGGAAGGATCTACCAAAGGGCCACATGAGAGTTCGTCGTACATCAGCATCAGATGGGTGCTGGGTGATGGGTGATGGGTGCAGGATTGTCAGAGGTACAGGGAAGGGATGTCTGTCCCCAGCTGTCTCTCCTGCCCTGTCGGGATGCCCCCACTCAGGAGGAGGGAGGCTAGACACACTCCTCAGCTCCGGAAGACCACTTGCCCTGCCTGGCCCCCTCAGTCCCTGTGCCCAAGCGGAGTACAGGATAGTTTCCCAGAGGGAACGAGGACATAGGTTCACAGAATGAGAAACTGGTTGAGGCCTTGGGAAGAGGGGACTTTACAGAGAGCATGGCCCAATCAGATATTCGGGTTTGCACAAGAGGCTCTTATTCTGTGTGCCTTGGGCTAACCAGCAACATGGACCCACCATTCTAGGGGCGGTTGAAGGTTGGAAAGGACAACGTCCAAGATTGTACATTGTCAGACTCACATGCATCAGGCTGGAAAGGAACCTCACTCCCTCCAAATGGGCCTCAGGACTTTCAGAGTTTCTCCTGTGTCTCTCTTTCTCTTGAGCTCCATGTTGATTCGAAAACAAACTGTGTCAGTCATGTCTTCAAAATATATGTAGAATCTGGTTGCTTTTCACCATGGATGCCCTAGTCTAAGATTTCATCATCATTTGCTTGGATCAGTGCAGTAGTCTCCTAGCCATCTTCCCGCATGTCACTCTTTTAGATCATTTTATCCACAGCAGCCAGAGTAATCTTTTTTTGTTTTGTTTTTGAGTCAGGGTCTCACTCTGTTGCCCAGGCTGGAGTGCAGTGGCACAATCATGAGGATCATGGCTCATGGCAGCCTCGACCTCCCAGTCTCAGGCAATTCTTCCATCTCAGCTGGGATTACAGGCACATGCCACCAAGCCTAGCTAATTTTTAAAATTTTTTGTAGAGATGAGGTCTTGCTGTGTTGCCCAGGCTGGTCTCAAACTCCTGGGCTCAGGCAATCCACCAGTCTTGACCTCCCAAAGTAAGAGGATTACTGGCATGAGCCACCACGCCCAGCCCAGTCAGAGTAATCTTTTAAAAATATATGTCACATCGTGTCATTCCTTAGTGGCTTCTAGGATCTCACAGAGTGAAGCCTGAAGTCCTTACCAGGGCCTCTACAAGACCTTCCCCCTTCCTCCTTCTTCCCCCACCTGCCCTCTGGCCTTGTCTCCCTTCTACCCTCTTACTAGTTAACTCCATTCCCCCACACAGGCTTTCTTGTGGTTCCTCAGATAGGCCAAGCATCTGTGTAGGTCAGGGCCACTGAACTTTCTGTTCCCACTGCTTGCTCTTCAGCCCATGTGCATCACTTCATCCGGGTCTCTGTCCACATGTCACCTGATCCACTAGCCCTCCCCATAGTTACTGTCCTCCTCCCCTGCTATACGTGTATTTAGAGTACTTGCTATCACCGAAACATTTCATAGTATGCCTCGTTCCATCACACGGAAGCTCTGTGGGAAGAATCATGGCTGCTTCTTCCCTCCTGCATTTCCAGCCCCCTAGGACAGTGCTCGGCATGTCACAGAGACTCAGAGAACACATGCTGGTTACACTGAGTCTGGGACCAGGGTTCGGTGAGGTGAGTTCCCGAGGGTTTCAGAGCAGGCTAAGGGAGGAAGGCCTCGAGCCAGGCTTGTTTGTTCCGGGCCTTGCACACAGAAATGAGGCTTTGTTCACAGCAAGTCTGGGGAGTGGCAACAGGCTACTTTCCAGCTGCCTCGTGGCCAGGCCCAAGGGGCTCTGGGCCTGGGGATGCATTCACTCAGATACGGTCCCCACCTGTTGTGAGAGAAGGAGGAGCATGCTTGGGGCTCTGGGCTGAGGGGTCAGCGACCAGTGCCAGTTGGATCCCCAGAGGAGCTGGATCTGTTCAGGAGGCTGGTGGTAGAAACATAGGACCTGTCACCTCAGTGAAACACATGAACGAACCCTGGTTTGGGCATTGGTCCTGGCTTTACCACAAATTCACCCCATGGCCAAAGCAAGTATTTTTCCTCCTCTTGGTCCTCAGTTTTCCCATCTCTGCAATGGGCAGTTGAACGTGATTAAACTCCCAGGATGGCTTTGACTGTATGATCTGCCTTACAGATGGGGAAACAGAGGTCTAGAGAAGTTCAACGATCAGCCTGAGGTCACACAAAAACATTAATAATCAAGCTGTGGCCAGGAGGATATATAAGCCACCAATAATAATTTGGAGGTTGCCAAGAGCTTGTTTAAAAGTGTTTTCAAGTCCAGTTGAGAACTCTGACGTTTAGAAAGAGATAAGATGAGAATATTTAAGGTCACATTTTCTTTTCAGGGAAAAAAAAATGTCAAACTGGCCCAGATTCTTGGCTTCCATTTTTCATCCTCCTGATCCCTGTATTCAAGACCTGACTAAGACAGCTGTTTTTCTCTTCTCTAGACTTGCTTCTCCAATTCGGTGTCAAGCCCCTCAAGGCAGAAACTACATCTGGTCTCTACTCTTCCCAGTTCTTCAAGATGAGGGAACCACCAGGTGTGGACGAAGGCTTGGAGAACAAGAGAGGGAGGGGCGTTACCCAAGGCCACAAAGGGAGATGGCAGCAAAGCCAGGGTCCCCACCAGGCCTTACTGGTTCCCCCGGAGCTTCCAGATGCCATGATTGGAGTCTTTCATTCACTCATCCAAAAAATATTTGCCAAGTCCTGCTATATGCTAGTTGCCCCTAGAGTGCCAGAAATACAGCAATGGCCAACAGACCAGGCAACTGCCCTCAGGAGCTTCCATTCCAGTGGGAATTAGCAAACAAGCCAGGGACACATCCATACACAAGACAATTTGAGATTGTGGTGACAAGACCTGTGAAGGAAATAAAACAGCGAGGCAATGACTGGAGTGAGGCTGATTTAGATCAGACTGGTCAGGGAAGTCCTCTCAGAGGAGCCGAGATCTGCAGGACAAAAGGAAGTTTACACTAGGCAGAGGGAAGACCAAGTACAAAGGCCCTCAGGCAGGGAGGATCTTGGAGTGTGTGAGGAACAGAAAGAAGGCTGGAGTGGACAGTGGCTCTGAAAGTGAAGATCTGGGAGAGGAAGGCAGGGCTAGATCACAACCCCTGTGAGGACTGTGCATTTTCCTGGAAGTGAGATGGGAAGTCATTGGATGACTTGAGCAGACGATAAAAGATATGATTGACACTTCTGAAGGACCACTCTGACTCTGGAACTTCTTGCTGTTGCTGGTAGAAGGGCTACGGAGGTCTGTGGTCCCTTGCTCAGAGAGAAGAAGGCCTCTGCTCCCAGGCAGAGGTTGCAGGTGGCTGGCAGCATCCAGGGCATCGCTCCAGAGCACTGCACCTGAGGACCCGGTCCAAAGGCGCCCGGCCTTCGTGCCACCCTCGCCCCCAGGATCCTACCAACCCCCCTCCAACATCCCAGGAGTGTTCCAGAAAACTGTGCCTGCAAGATGTCTAGGCCCCCACTCCTTGATTATATTAATGCCAAAATGTATTAAAGAAGCGTGGTAAAAATGCCATTCTAATTGTTTCGTACACACGCCACTGGGAGGGAACTGATTGGACACAGCTCACAGGCAGTATGTTAATATGCTATTTTCATATGATGATAGCTTTGCATAATCTTCCCTTCTCCCAGCTTTGCAGGGACCTGTTGTTAACCAAGCCCCAGGAGAGAGGGGGAAAGGCAATTTGACTTCAAGTCCACTCCCCGCCACATTAATTAGTCATGTGGCTGGGGAAAGGTGTGCTCACTCAGTACAAAGTAGACTTTATAATTTATACACCAGCTGTTTCCGTCCATTCTCCTCTCTGCCTGCCTCTAATGAAATCGTGTTACCAGAGAACTGACTGGCGTGAATTGAGCCTTTAATCCCATTGACCCTGGCCTGGCTGGTAAGGCCCAGGGGAGGGGGGGTGGGGCCTTTCAGCAAGGGGCTGTGATGAGAAGACCCTCCCGCCCCGCACCCCAGCCTGCAAGCCCACACAATGGAGCAGCTTGGCAAAGGCAGGGGGTGCTGGGAGCCGGGGGCCTGCCTGGCTGAGCAGCCCCCTTGGGGGATCCCTGGAGGCTGGGATGGCTCACATTTATTGCCTCATCTTCTGAGATCCAGCGAAGCACAACATTCTCATCTAGGTTGTTCCTTTACTTAGAGAACAAGGCAGGCCAGACTGCACAACCAATGAGCTAATGCTTGCTTTTCTGGCCACAGGGGTTGCTGGGAAAACACAGACACGATTCCATGGAGAGAAATGCTGCCCCCGTCCCCCGCAGCCGACTTAAACTCTCCAGGTCCACACCAGAGCCCAGGTCCACACCAGAGCCCCTTCCTGGAGGGCAGCGAGAAGGCAGAGGTGGAGACAGGCCCCAGTCCTGGTTCCTGTCTGTGGCCCTAGAAAGGCAGTGCTGAGAATAAAGGTCAAAGGATGCTTCTCTTCCCCCTCCCCACACTCCACTCCCAGCCAAAAGAAAACCAAGCAAGACTAGGAGGCATCCAGAGCCACTCAGCCACTGAGCAAATGCCTGCAAAACAGGGCGCATTTGGCAAGCAGGAATAAACACAGCAATTAGCACCATGGCAGCCTCTTAAACAAACACATGGGACCAAGTCATGTGTGGGGGAGGTTCATGCATCTGTTGGAGGGGCCAGAGGCTAGAGAGATCTGATTTGAGGGAAGCTGAAAATAAGGATGGTGAGGCTAAGTTTCTGCAGGTAGGACCAGTCTGAGGGTGGTGACAGAGATGGGGACAGGTGTTTGGGGTAGGACTGGAGTGCCACTGTAGCAGTAAATGGCAGGAGGGTGGTAGCAGGCATGGGATGAGGTGGGGATGGGGTGGCTTCCTGGTTGCCATCTTTGATTTCTGGAAACCCTCATATCCAGAAATGTCACAGTGAAGTGAGATGCGGCACCCCCAGCCCTCCTTTCCTGTGCTGACCAGAGTGGGTACCCTCTACCCAGGCCCAGAGTCTCCTGCCTGTTGCCAGGCCCCTGCCCTCGCCTCTCCCCCATCTGGAATGGCAGCCTTCTCTTCCTCCTCCTGCTAAATCCCAGATTCTTTAAGTCTCTCCTGTGTTACCTGCCTCAGCCAGCCTTTCTTGACTCCCCAAGCCTGTCCGTGCTGAGCCCATCACAGTCCACTTCTTCGTGGCAAGGATCATCTCTGCACCTCTTGCACCTAGCCTAGGGCAGGACAAGGTGACCTTGAGTGAGTCTTCTCCCTTGGCTGGGCTTCAGTTTATTTATCTGTTAAATGGGTTTGATGATCTATTACAGCCATCTGGCTGCCTGAGAGCCCCAGCTGGATTCCCTCAGGCCTAAAACCACACACTCTGTCCTCACATAAGGAAGGATACATTTCAAAACCACTTGAATGGTGTTGTGGGCATCCAAGCTAATTGATTAGTGCTGAAATAACCAAAGTACTTCTTTTTGCTTAATGGCATTAAAAAAAAAAAAAAATTTCCGTGTCCAGCCTTCTTTTTAATGAAAGTATGGGGAACATCAGGGGAACCTATCCAGGGAGGGAAAATGAAGTTGTCATTTTTCAATATAATTAAACTTGGTTTTCAAAAATCTCCTGATCTGAAATGTGAATTACGCTAATTACTTCTGGTGGCTGCAACATTGATTTCAGTGTTAAAGTTAATGGACTTAATGGACGTTGCTTTTCCCTTGGACGTGGCTTGGGGCCTCTTGCCTGAGGTCCTATTTGTCCACCCCAAGGGGCCTCCTCTGAACCCTCTGGATCTTCTGTCATCAGCCTCTGCTGAGGCCCCCAAGAGGTGGGATGCCTCGAGTCAGGCCCTAGCTCTGCTTGAGGCCTCAGGAGGACAATTGTTCTTTCTTCCTTTAAGTGATTGTAGGCTGGGTACCCACCTCACAGGGTTATGTCACCTGAGGGGACCCAGAGAAGGAAGTAGCAGGGGTCACTGTTTCTGGAGGGCTTGTGGCTTGGAGGGAACCTGATAGGAACTTGTGAAGGCCTTGGGCCAGGCAGGGCTGAGGTTTGGAGCCTGAGGCTTTCTCTGCCCTGAGAGGCCCTAGTGATGACCGTAGTGGGGGTGGGCAAAGAGGAAGGGGACACAGAAATGATGAAGGAGGTCAGGGAGACTCAGGAAAGAGGGCCACAGGAGCTGGCCAGGAAGGTGAAATGCAGGTGGGGACAAGGCAGGGAGATGGGCCTGCAGGGACAGGAGGAGGGCTGGGCCTTGTAGAAGGTTGCAGAGTGCTTTGTGGGGGCAGTGGTGGTGGTGGGACCTTGAAAGCCAGGGTGAGAGATATGGATACGAATGGACAGAATGAGACGAAGCCCTGGTATGACTGCACAATCCAGCAGCAGGTGAACCCTCCCCGTCTTCAGGGAGGAATGTTTCAGAGGGTCCTGGGGCAGTCCAGTGGGGCTGCTTCCGCTGGTTGGCCAGGCTACCTTTCCCAGTGCCTGGAGTTCCTCCATTAAAATGTCATCTTGCCGGGCACAGTGGCTCACGCCTATAATCTCAGCACTTTGGGAGGTGGAGGCAAGAGGATTGCCTGAGCCCTAGGGTTTGAGACCAGCCTGGGTAACATGTTTGGCCTCATCTCTGCAATAAATAAATAATTAGCCAGGCGTGGTGGCACAGGCCTATAGTTTCAGCTACTTGGAAGGCTGAGGTAGAAGGATCACCTGAGCCCTGCAGTCTGAGCCTGCGGTAGCCATGATTATACCACTGCACTCCAGCCTGGGTGACAAAGTGAGACTCTGACAAAAAAAAAAAAGGGCCCCAAATTTAACTAGAAATTTGGGGTCCTTTCCTCAAGGTCCCTCTTCACAGAGAAAGCCTTTGGGGTCTCCTGACCAAAGGGTCACAAAATGGGACACTGGTCATCCTGAGCACCTGTATTCTTCACAAACGAGCCCCGGTCTGTCTCAGAAGCTGGCCCCAGCCTCCCTCCAGGATGCATCCCGCGAGGACACTGTGAACAGGTGAAGCCCGCCACACATGGTGAGGTATCTGCCAGAGAGCCCTTTACAGAGGCAGGAATGTAGGTGAATCACTGACCTAATGGGAGGCTTGGGCTTGCCCGGAGGCAGCCCTGAGTCACTGGCAAGAGACATGGGTCCTGGGGAGCTGACCCTGGAGGTAGGAGAGTTGGGGTGGAGGCTGAGACAGCCTGGAATGAAGGGAGGAGCAGGCAGAAGGAGGCAGGGTCTCCAAAGGTGGAGCACAGAGGGGATCGAAGGAGGCAGTGAGAGATGAATCTGGCCAGGGTCAGAGTGGAAAGGGCCTTGACTTCCAAACCAAGAAAGGAGTCCCAAGCGGAGGAAAGAGTATGGACTTGAACCTGTCAGGGGTGGGGGATGGCTTTGGGCAGGGGAAGGATGGACCTGCCTGAGAAGAACCCCCAGAGGGCAGAGGAGAGCAAGGTGGCTTCAAAAGGGAGAGTGTGAAAAGGTTCTCGGTGATGAGTACCCCACCTGCCATGAGGAGGGTCTGATCCCATTTCTCCGTCCTCTCCCTCAACTTTCCCCATCTGATGGCACCAAATTAGCCTCACGCACTTCCCTCACATCCTCCCAGCTCTCTCCACACCACCTCTCACCCTGACCCCTCATCCAGGCCACCTTCATCTCTCTCCGGGACAAAGTCACCCTCTCAGCCTCCAGGCAGCCCCCTTCCTCCCTCCCTCCCCACGACACCCCAGGTGAGCTTCATGACGGGACATCTGCTTTTAAAAAGCAGTTGTGGCTAACACTCACGTGGTGCTTGCCATAGCCAGGTGCTGCTTTAAACATTTTTTTTTAAGTTGGAGTCTCACTCTGTCACCCAGACTGGAGTGCAGTGGCCACTCCAGGCCACCACAGCCTCGACCTGCTGGGCTCCAGCAATCCTTCCGCCTCAGCCTTCCAAGTAGCCAGAATTACAGGCGCGCTACCATGCCCGACTGATTTTTGATTTATTGTAGAGATGAGGTCTCGCTGCCCAGGCGGGTCTTGAACCCGCAGGCTCAGGCAATCCACTCACCTCAGCCTCCCAAAGGCGCGGGATTACAGGCTGAGCCACCGAGCCCAGATTGCTTTAAACATTTTAGGTGAATTCACTACTTTGAACCTTGTAATAATCCTACGAATTATTGACATTATTACCAATCTCTGGGTTATGTTGGAAAAAGTGAGATCCAGAGAAGTTAAGTAATTACCCAAAGTTACCAGGAGTTGAAGCCAGACTTTGTTCACTTCCACACTTGACCTGTTTTCATCTGTTCTCAATGGTATAGTCAGAAAGATCCTGATCATGTTTGTGTCCCCACAATCACCTGCAAGGCCCTCTGCAGCCTGGTCCCTGTTACTTGTCTGCCCCTCTCTCCTGCTACCTTCCCTTCCTCACTCCACAGTGGCTTCATGGCTGTCCCTTGGATGTGCCAGACCTCAGGACCTTGGCACGTCCTCCTCCTTATACCAGTAATACTCTTCTCCTGTAAGCAATTCTTGTGAATGCTTTTCACTCTGTTGAGAAGCTTCCTTCCAGGAAGACAACAGCCCAGGAATCTGTCCTATGTCACTGGCCACACATACACTGTCCTGTGCACTGTGATCCCTGCACTTGACTCATCACTAGTGGAAAGGGAGATACTCTGCTGGATGCTTTCTGTCGGAAGCCACATCCCCTTCCTGCTCAGGGAACAGAGGATGAGACAAGCCTCATAGAGCAGTGGGACACAGGGGAGACAATTCATCAGCCTTGCTTCCCTGCACCTGAGGTTTCAGAAACACCTGTGCAGTTCTCTGGGACTTTCCTCTCCTGGTTTCTACTTCCATTCCTAGGATGTTCAATTCTTTACTTCAAGTCCTAATCTTCAGACTGTTCTGCTTCCCTCTCCAATCTAGCCTCTATCGATCTAGCTCCAATTTAGCTATGGGCCTAGACTCCAGGTTCATTGTGTTCCGTTGTACAGGCTTTACACTGCACAATTTGAAGAGGGGGTATTTGTATTGTGGTTTGTGTAAATAGCACTCCCTGGTGCCTGCACAATGCAAAATCAGCACCACAGGACTCAGGCCTGCTGGACCTTCGTCCACAGTGCCTCCTTGGGCTTTGTCTCCATGGATGCAGCAGCAGGCTTGGACACCAGCCCCGTTCTGCTGGTGTCAGACTTCACCTACCCTAGCTGAATTGTCTGAAAAGAGAGGAAGACTCTGGAAAGAAGGATCCCCTGGTTCTGAGTCTTTCCATCCCCTTCTGTGGGAGAGGCCATGACTGCAGGAGAGATAAGGAGTCCCAGCTGGGAGCTGCAGCCCCATGGGACCAGGAGTTGAACAGGTAGCTAACCAGTTTCTGGGCCCTATAAATTTGATGAAGAGACAAGAAGGCCCAGTGAGCAGGATATTTTAGGGATCATTCCTGGACCAGCAAAGACTTTCTGATAGGGGATGATCATTCCTCATCATGTGGGGTAGCCACACGGTGCCTCTGGCCATCCCTCACCGCCCCACTTTCCACATCCACCATTAATCACACTGGCTCGGCCCCACCTAGTGTCATCCACATCAATCAAGATAGCCCATCAACTCCCCCATCTTTCTTTTTGGACACAACACAGATCAGGCCATAACTGCCGTTAGAATCCCTTCCATTTATGAACGCTAACCATGTGCCAAGTGCTTACAGTTTCATCATGTATGAGATGAAGACTATCGTTATCTCCCTTTCACAAATGTACGAATGGAGGCTCGCTGAGTTTATGTGACTTAGCCCAACTCGGAGTGGCCAGTGGCAGAGGTGGGACTCGAACTCAACTTGTGTGGCACCACATCCCACACGCATAGCCGCTCGTTTCTCCTGCCTCTGGAGGCTGAGTACCTGGTTGAATGTGTATCCACACCACGCAGCATTTGGGTGTAAGATGCAGAGCGGGACTGAGCACAAAGTCACAGCCTGGGTGAGGTGTGGCCTGCAGGACGTGGATTGGGCAGGTGCTACTTCTAGGCCTATTTGAGGGGCTGGGCCTCTCTTCTCCCAACAGAAGCAGATGCCTCTGTGAATTTCTCACTGAGCTGATGCCAGACCAAATCAGCTTCCACACAGGTGTTAGGTTGTTCCCCCTGTTGGCTGGAAATTCAACTGTGGCTGATTTAAAACCCTGAGTCCATCACCCCGGACGCTACCCCGATTACTATAAAGTTCCTAATCCCTGTCCTCATATAGTGTCCTTACCCTCTGATGGGCCGGACCTATGTGAGCAGGGAGATTTGGTTATTATGTAGAAGAGTTATAATAAGAAATATGACTGCAAAAGCCAAGTCAGTTGAAATTGGACTATAATTAAATGCTTAGAAAATTCTATGCTTGGCTCATTTTAAAATCAAGTGCTTCTTTGTAGCAATTTCCTTTCTTTAATTACAATTTCCTGTCTAGTTTGACATTTACAATGCAATCTTGGGGGACATGTTTGTGATTTATTATTCCTGCTCCTATCAGGATATCACTGTGCAGAAATGAGTTTATAAAATAAGAGCTCAAATTATTATGGCCTTTGACCAATAAAGCAGGCTCATAATTTCAGGCCTGAGAGAAGATTACCATTTTTGACAACCCAAGGCAGAAATACTGTAGCGAGGGAGGGCACAGTTTGGCAAATTCGCTCCATGTTCTAAAACACTGCATTGTCTCCTCAGGGAAGGCCAGCTTTGGAGGCAGAAAGATGTATTAATGACCCCTTGAATTTATACAAGGCTTTGCAGCTTTGAAGAGCTTTCACTGTCATTGAGTAGCATCATTCCTAGAGGTGGGCAGGCAGATAGATGTCTTCATCCCCATTTTACAGATGAGGAAACTGAAGCCCAGAGAAGTTAAGTAACTTGCTCAAGGTTATGCAGCCTGAGAATGGTCTTAGGAACAACATTCGGGTCCAGGCCAGTGAGTCCTTTGTGCACAATATAATGGCTGCCCCAAAGGCTTGAGAAGAAATCTGAGACACGCAAGATGCTCTTGTATGTAGGGAGCCCTTCTGCTTCCAGTGACAGACTCCCAGAGCAGGGTATGGTCCATGACCCGCATGTGAGCAGCCAACAGAGGCTACAGGGTTTTTGGCCCAGCTGAAGGAAGATGGAAGAATTTCTAGATAAACCCATTTCCTCAGGGTTTATCTAGAAATTCGGGAGTCTTGTGTACCATGGGCCTGCATTGTGCTTTTTTACCCCTGTGCTGCCCAGAGGGACCCCAAGCCCAGCATATGAGGGCCCTTTGTGCCACGGGCAGATGTGCAATTGCTTGGTGATGTGTGTGCCTGGATGTCTACATGTGTTTGGGGGGTGCTGTGTAGGCACCTGTGCACATCTGCAGGGTTTTCCCTGGGTGAGATAATCATGCTTGTGCAGAAATGTGCATTATTACCTCACTCACTCAACACAACCCAGAGCGAAGGCCAAAGTGGAAACACAAAGTAATGTGCACCAAAATCACAAGAGACTCTCTTTCAGTTCTTCAAGGAAGACCTTGAAGTGATAAGAAGGGCAGAGGGAAGTTGGATATCCCCAGGGTTGTCTGGGCCCCTCATCCTTGCATTGCCTAGAATGTGCTGTGGTGGAAGCTCTAATCAGCCTGGTCCCAGCTGGAGCAGGACAGGGGGTGGGGGGGGGACGACTCCTGGCTAGATGGAGCTCACCCACTGGCCCCTCTTGGAGGCCTGAGTGTCTCTGGAGAGTGAGCATCTCCCCCTCACTCCCTTCTGGATGCCAGGTAGTTCTGTCCCCTGGTCAAGAATGGGGTGATGATGCCACATTGATGATGGAGAGCAGGTCTGAGGACTGGTGGTGCACCTAGTTGTGGACACAGTGAATCAGAGGCATCTGTGGGGCCTCCAGGGGAGGTGTCCAGCAAGTGGTTGTATGTGGGCTTCCAAGCCTGAGAGAAGGTCTGAACTGGGCTCGTGGCTTCTGACTCTCTGCCCTGCCCCCTTCACACCTGCCTTGTGATTTTCAGCTTTGACGGTAGCTATACAGCCAAGATCAGAACAGGTCAGGGTGCCTGGTGCAGACCTCTGAGGATGACTGGAACCTGCAGCCAGGCCCCCCCAGGGAGGCAGTGGGTGCGATAGTGCCGTGGCCAAGTTGACACCAGCTGAAGGGGGTTTGTGGAGCTGGTGGCCGAGGTTTGTTCATAAACAAGGCTTCTGGGCCCTGGAGCAGGGGTTTCTGGGGCGCTCTCTCTTCCCCTCTGCAGATCCCCTTCAGGAGTGGAAGTTGGGCTTCCACTTTGTCTCACTTGAAAGGAGCTGTTATGGGAGGTAAATCCCCGTCTCTGGCTTTTGGCCTCAGATTAAGTCTGTCCAGAGACTCGTTTGTTGCCTGTGAAAATCTCTTTATTACTTCAAAACAATTTTTAAAGCAGAATACATTAAGATTTTTGAAGAAAGAGAAAGAATCATATCCTTACCCCGGGATGCTGGTTGTGAAATTCAAATGGATGGGCCAAGGCAATCCTCTTACAGATGGAGGAGGGGTTGGCCTGCCCCTCAGAGTCCTAAGGAAACACCTGATCACTATGCAAAGCATTGTTCTCCTAAAGGCCACTGCCTGGACTGGCCTTGCCTGGGCTGCTTCCCTCCCTGTACACATGTACACACAGGCATGAATGCATGCATACACATATGTACGCACACAAAAACACACGGTCCCTTCCTGTCTACTGTCACCTCCCTGAATCAGCATATTGTTCAGGGAAGAAGCCTGGGTGGCTATTTGAGCCCTATTGTTCAAAGGAGAAAAATCCAAGCTCAGAAAGGAAAAGTGAGTCCCCTGACGTCAGTCAGGACCAGATCTGAGGTCCTCACCTTCCAAGGGCAAGACTCTTTCCCTAGAAATTCCCAGATCCACAAGCAGGCCTGAGGTGCTTTCTAGGTGCCTGACTGCATGAGGGAGGTGAACTCAGGCCCAGGTGATCCTGAGATCTTAGTGCCTCCCAACCTGGGACCATCAAGTCTCCTACCCTACTCTGCCCAATCAGACCAAGAAGTAGGGCCCAAGTGAGTGCTGCTGCCCTAAACCCATCCCATCCCTCTCCCGCACCGACCCATTCAAACCCCAGGACCAAGCAGAGAGAAAGGCAGGAGGAGGTGGTTTCAAGAACCCCTAGAGATCCATCCATTCATCCATCCATCCTTCCATCCATCTTTCTATCCATCCAGCAAGGTCAGCTACATGGGGTTACAGCAAAGAGTAAGGAACCCATAGTTCTGTTCTCAAGGTGCTGGTGGATCTGAGAAGACTGAAAAATAGTCCATCACATCCCAGTGTGTTAGTTGATCAAGCTAGGGATGGAGGCCTCTTGAGCCTTGGCAGGTGGGAGGAGTCAGCCACATGAGGAGAGGGGAAGGGCGCTCTGAAGGAGTAAGGAGATTGGACAACCTGTGATCAGACTCCTTCGATGTTTGGCTGGCAGGCTAATGGGGAGAGAGACTGGATCCAAAGCACTGCCTCCATTGAGTTCTCTCAGGGTCTAGGAAACTTTTGTCTGCTTCATTCAGAGCCCAGGGACCTGACTCCACTGCACATCCATCGCCATTCCACCATTGCACTTTTACCAACGAGGGGTCCTTCTCTAACACTCAAAGACGTGTGCTACACTTTACACTAAAGGCTTTGGGGCTGCCATCTTCTTTAGAAATAACAAGGCAGGTACAAATTGCTCTATGACACTTGTGGTACAAGAAATGGCATGTTTTCTTATTTTTCTAACACAAATGAAGTCTGGATCTGGCCAAGCTCAATAAGATTGGCAAAAGATCCAATACCAGTCACTTGCAGGGGATGCTTTCTCTCCCTTTTATTTTATAAGAAACATCCCAGAAAACTAGAGAGGACTTCATCTTCAGCAACGGTTGCATTTGCTCCTGACTTAGGCCCATTGAAAGGCAGGTGGCTCTGCTGGGACCCGCTCCCATGAGGCTGGAGACTGGTACTCAGCCTTCCACCTGTTCCCCCACTGGAGCTGTCCTAGGGCCTGAGGACAGATCCAGTGTCCTGGATCACTTGAGGGACATACCATGTGAGTCTCATAAGTTGGCCTAGAGACCAGGGGATCCCCTTTGGCCATCCAAGATCTTGGGTTGTGGACAAGCCTGGCACCACACATTCTTCTCACTGGCCCACTGAAAAGGGTCTTATAGCCTGCCACTTCCTTACTTTGCTGCCAAAGCCCCTAGCAGCCTCTTGATCCCTTGCAGGCTGACCCAGCTCTGTGACAATTCAGAAATTGTGCATTCAGTGGGAAGATTAGGCCTGATTAAGAAATTTGTGCTAACGAACTGTGCTTAATTGGATTTGAGGAAGGACACAAAATGGGCTGCTTGACATTCCAGGGTCCTCAGTAGAGTCCTGGGGCCTCCCTGGCTCCTCCCTGCAAGGCCAGTCACAGCCTCAGCCCCTTCACCCCCAATGCCCCAGCCTTCGGCCTCTCAGCCTAGTAACGGAGAAGTTATCTGCCTAATCAGACTAATTAGCACTGGGGACACAAAGTCATAATCTACAAAGAATGCAAATGCCAGTTTTACAAAATGAAAACGCCATATGTGCAGTAATTAGCAAACCACGGGCACATTTTATAAATCATATTTATTAGTTTGTAAACAAATCAAGCTCTAAATGAAATGAAAGATGCCATTAACAGGGACTGCAGCAGTGGCAGTGCTGAGCAAGTCTTAAAACGAGGGACTGGGGGTAGAGGGTAGAAGCTGACACTGGAAGCCTGCCTGGGAACCCACCATTCTTCCCTAAACTTCCCTCTGTGCAAGAGCCTTGGTGTAGGTAACAGGGGTCTATCTCTTAGTTAACCAAGATCCATGGTCACTTCTCCTCCTACCAGAACTTCTGCCCACCTGCCAACATCCCATGACTCTGGACTGGTTATTCAGACTAGGGTATAAACAAGTGCTTGTTCTGCCTGTGAAAACAAGATGGCATTTGTGTTCTCAGCTCAGTCAGTTCCTTGCCTTAATTTTGGAACCACGGGCCTCTTTGTCCACTTACATATCTCTGAGACTTGAGGAAAAGTAAAGAAAGTCTCCACTGAGGGACCTTTATCCAATGTCCCAGGCTGCTGCCCTATTTCTCAGCCTCTGTTGTCCTTGGAGAAAAACTTTGGGAAGAGGGGATTTCCCAGAGTGGTTCTCTCCTATGCTTCACTAATATATTCTCCTGTCAATGCAGTAGAGCTCCCACCTTGCACTTAGGCTTTCTCTGGGTACAAAGTGTTGACATGGAAATATAAGGGTAAGTCTTAACTTTCCAGGTGCTCTAGATCAGGGGAATGGCTCCCAGTATAGACTGTGGCAGCCATGATTGTGTTCTCTTAGCACAGGATCCCATCTCCTTTCTTTGGTGAACTGTTTCTCCTTTCCTTTCTCTTGGTTCACCTTGGGTCACATGCCCACCTTGCAGTGGAGGTGGAGGCTGGACTGAGAGCCTCATTGTGAGAACACTCCTTCTGCCCCATGTGGCCACAGTGAGGCTCTCAGTCCAGCCTCCACCTCCACTGCAAGGTGGGCATGTGAACCAGTCAGCATACTGCACACCCTGGACCCAGCGGCATGAGCTAGGCCCATCACATTCCTTATCCAGAGTTTATGAATAGAGATGAGGGAATTATTAATTTTAGAATGGCATAGTTGTTTCACATTTTGATTGCCTAATCTGGTCAACATATGAAGAAATGACAGTAAATTATATGAAGAAGAAACCAATATTATAGTCATGTTTAAAAATGAGATTAATATCTCCATAAACCAGAAGTGGAATAGAAATTTAAAATGATACATGAAACCAAAGCCACAGCTTTGCTGGGTTCTGGGTTTGGCATCAAGCAATGCAGTTGACAGCCTGATCCTGGTAGGCAAAAGGGACTAATGTGCTTCTAAAGGATGGGAGGAATAAAGGTACAGCTTTGTGGTCAGGAACAAAGGCTAGTTGTCTGCTGATTTATGACTAGAAGTGTGACTACTCTACTACATCCAAGGGGAGAAACCACAAACCACTATTGTAAGACCTGGCTCTAGAAAGGAATGGGTTAAAACAGAAAGGGGTGAGAGAAGAAGAAAAGGAGGAGGAGGAGATGAAGAGAAAGAAGGAAAGGGAGAGAAAATAAATCCCCACTTAGAATGAACCTACAAATCAATATTCCAAGATATATAAAGGGATTTATTGTAAAGAAAAAAATCAGCAATCCAAATAGAATCTCACTCTAGATAAAATTAATTTGATAGAAGAGTCTGGCAGAGATTTTAAGCATGTGTAGTAGTTCGAAGAGATAAAGGCAAATGTCTCACTAAAAGAAAATTTTAAAAACTATAAAATAAAAACAGGCACAAATAACAAGTGGATATGAAAAAGAACCAGTGGAAAAATCTGGGAAAGGAAAGATACAATCACCAAGATTAAATATTTAATAGATGAAACAAACTCCAGTCTGGGCACTAAAAAAAGAAACAAAGAATTGAGTTGTAAGCTACTATTGGAGAAATTCACCCAAATTGTACCACAAAGATACAATATATATATTGTATCACACACACACATATGTGAAAAGCTATAATATACATCTTAAAAGTTACATAAGATGAGAATGAATTAAAGAGTAAAGAAGAAAGATGTAAAGTGGCAATTGCCAATAATTATCCGCAATTGAATGAAGATAAAAGTTTTCAGATTTAAAAAATCTATTCAGTGTACTGGGTTAAAAAAATAAAAATAGACCCACACCTATAGATCCACACATTATAGGGCAACTTCAGAACATCAAGAGTTCACTTTAAGAGATCATTTAAAAAGCTACCAGAAGGAAGAGAGAGATTACAACAAAAATAACATTAGACCAGTAGTAGGGTCTGCACAAACAGTAGATGCCAGAAGAAAATGAAACAACATCTTCAAAGTGCTGAGGAAAAATAACAACCAATCTAGAATTTTATACCCTGCTAATCTACTATCCAAAAGTGCAGGCAAAATAAAAGTCCCTTTAGACAAGAAAAGACTAAGCTAATACAGCCCGCCTCTCCCAATTGGCCCTCACTGAAATAAGGATGTCCCCTTAGCAAGGAAAAATGTTTTGGATGACCACAGGAAATGATAAAAACATATTGGTAAATTCAATTAAATGTTGATTATAAAAAATAATGATACCTATATTTTACATGTTTAAAAAAGGCTAACTTTTAAAAAAACAAACTAGCCTAAACTAAACATCTAGATAAAGATAATGAAATGGATAGGGATGTTGAATATAACACCACATGAAAACAAAAAAAGGAAATCCCAGGGACCAGAAACAGAGAACATTTATTACTAAGATGGTAAGCAGGAAGTGATGCTGTAGTGTCTCAGGCTGCTAGCAGTGATGGTAGGGGGAGCTGAAACACAAATATAGGCTACGAGGACTGGTGGCTGGGGTTTCAACACTCATGCAGGGACTGGAGAGTTAGCCTCTTGCTCATGAAAAGCACAGAGCTGGAACTAAGTCCCCTGTATATGGGTGGGAGCATTAAAGTCTGCCAGCTCTATAAAAATGGACCTAGAAAAACTAAATTCACAAACTTAGGAAGCAACAAGAAAGCATATTATATACCTGGGGCAGTGTATGGGGAAAATAGCATCCATGAGAAGTTGGACCCTTGGGAATAGGCCACAGGCAGGAATGAAATTCAAATGTATACTACCTATGTGGCATAGGATCCACAAACTAAGAGACGAAAAATGGGTCTAAAGGACCCAGCAACAGCAACCATGAAACTGCTTAGAAGATACACTTTGACAATTATAGCATTAAAGACCCAATAGAAACAAGCTAAAGCTGAACTCAATAAAAAGTTACAAACCTCAAGGAAATGAGGCACCATGAGGGAGAATCAGAAATAAATAGTTTAAATATTTCTGATATTAGTTTTAAAAGAAGGGAAAAAGCATAGTAGAAAAGAAAATGCCTGCAAATTTTTCATAACCAAAGAAAGAGATGAGTCTTCAAATTGATTAAACCCCTTAAATTCTGAGAGAACAAATAAAACAAAATCACACCTAGATACATTATGAGTAAACTTCAAAACATCAAATAAAAGAGAAAAGCAACTAGAGACAGCAGAATACTTAACAACAACAACAAAACAGTTGGATTGGCAGCAGACTTCTCAGAAGCAAAATTGATTCCAGAAGGCAATGGAATAACATCTTCAAAGTGCTAAAGGAAAATAATTGGCAATTCAGAATTTTTTCAGAGTAAAGGCAAAATAAACATATGAGAAAAATTTAGAGGGTTTACTATACACAGTTCCCTCTGAACCAAAAGCTAAAACGTGTACCTTACTAAGAAGAAAATTGAAATCAAAAGGAAGGAATGATGAGTAAATACATTTGAAAACATATGTCATTAATTTAAATAAGCATTGACTACAAAAAATAAAGACAGACAATTTTTTGGAAAAAACTGAAAGGATAGAGCTAAGATATTTGATACCATTAATGAAAAGATGGGATGGAGGGTTTGAGTTAAAACATTTAAAGATATTTGTATCATAGGAGGCAAATAGAGATACTTATTAAATTTAGCCTTATAAAAGAGTTATAACATCTAAACCAGAAGAGAGGAAAAAAGATAATAAAAGAAATGAATAAATTCACTTAGAAGCAGGAAAGAAAAAAGATATGATAAAATTTTAAAAAGATGGTAGAAAGTTTTTTTAGTAGTTACAGTAAATTTAAATGGATTAGACACTTTTGTTATATTTGTTCTAAAATAAGATTTTAAAAAATCCACTTATAAGTTGTTTATAACAGACATAATAACTAAAATAATTATACAGCAAGCCTGAAAGTAGGATAAGAAAATATAATAAATATGAACTATAAGAAATGAGATATAGCAACATAAATAGCAAGTAAAAGCGATTTTATGGTAAAAAAAAAAAAGCTTGATAATCTTGATATTTAAAGAAGGTGACTGTTTACCTATAGGAAGAACAACTCAATAGGTATCGAGAGTGATGCTGAGTTTGATTCCTCATAATAATATAGCCTTAAAGATGACAGAATTATGAGGGAAAAATTGACAAATTATATTAAGCAAAATATGTAGCAAAAATTGACAGAATTGTGGGGGCAATTGTAATGAAACCTGCAATTGTAATGGAACATAGAGTTGAATAGCTATGACTGAACTACACAATTACCATTTGTTTAATGTACATGAATAAATCCTGTATTCCATAGTTAGAGATTATTCAATTGTTTTCAAGTACACATGGAATATTTTTTAAAAGGCTGTATAATATACCAAAGGAAATCTTAACAGATACTAAAAATTTGATATAATAACACATTCTCCAATATAATATGATACAATAACATATTCTCCCATGCAATATAATTATAAAACAATAATTTAGGCCTCAAAATCTCATTCATTTTCTTCATTATAGTGAACTATACTATATGTACCAGAGAGTAAATGCATGATACACAGAATTTAAACACATATAATAAAGTGAACATCCATATAACCGTTACCCAGATTTAAAAATTGTGTATTTCTAGAATCTCAGAAATCTATGTGTGTCCTTTTTCAGTTGTATTCTCTTCCTTCTTTTTAAGGTTACCACCATCCTGACTTTTAGGGAACTCACTTTCTTGCTTTTGTCTTGTTGTTTTATTACTTATATATGCATTCCTAAATACTACTGATTGGTTTTACCTTTTTCAATCTTTGTATTAATGGAATCATATTGTTTATAGTCTGCCTAGTGTCTGACCATGTGCTGCATATAGGGAATATAGAAATTAACTAGATGTGGATCAAAATGATCACATTTGGTTGTTAAAATAGGTAATGATGATACAGTATGAAGTAAGCTACAGAAGCACAGAGAAGAGGTATCATCACAAATCATGTTGTGAAAAAGAGAGATTTCCTAAAGGAGTTGACATTTGAAATGAGTCTTAAAATGAGTTGTCTTATTTTCTGATAATACAAGAGAGATAAGCATTACCATCAGTGTGAACACCAAGTAGAAATCAATTCAGCCATTGCCTTAGTCAAGATTCAAACTAACTCAGACAGAACCGAAGTTTAAAAAATTTATATAAGTGAAAAGTCCATATGATGTCAGTTCAGGCACAGCAATATCCCGGAGCTTCATCAACTGCCGGGTTCTATTACTCTCTATATCTATCAGATAGGTTTTTTTTCTATATAGTGAATCAGATGGACCTCAAAAGCCCTAGACTCACTTCCTGACAGTTTAGCATTATCAGTGGTGGTGGTCTCTTTAACAAATTCCAGCCAAAATTTCCAGAGAAGATACTAATAGGCCCTGTTTGGGCCATATTCACATTCCTGCATTAATCACTGTGCTTAGAAGGATGGGATGTTCTTACTGTCCCTAGGTGACAGACCTAAAACATCTGCCCATCGTCGTTCAAACCACAGAGAACTGGTTCCTAACACAGGAGGGAGGATTCTGTTCCCAGAAGTGAGAAGAAACCCCAGGAAGGCAAGAACAACTGGAGTCTACCGAAGTATGAGAGATCGCTTTGCATTTTAGAAGCAACAAGCTGTTTGGTGTGGCTGGAGAGTGGGATAAAGGGGGATATGACCAGAAGTAGGCTGGGGAGTTGACAGATATGCAGAACATATGAGCAACCAAGTCTTATTTTATCCTGAACATAATGGGAGCCTTACAGTGATTGAAGGGGTTGAAACACAGTGGGGGAGTTCAAATACCAATTTTAGGAAGATCCCCTGGTGCCCATGGGAAGGAGGGACAGGAATGGTAAGATGGTTAACATAATCCTGATGAGGAAGCTGAAATGTAGAGAGTAAAAGGAAAGGAAACCTTGTGAGGTGGGACTAGGAAATGGTCAGGTAGGAAATTAAGAAGCAGAAACTGTAGAATGGGGTAATAGAGGATGATGAAGAAGAGAGGAGTCCAGTGACACTCTTCCTTCCTTCCTTCCTTCCTGCCTTTCTTTCTTTCTTTTTCTTTCTCTTTCTCTTTCCTTCCTTCCTTCCTTCTTTCCTTTTTCTTTCTTTCTTTCTTTTTTGAGTTGGAGTCTCACTCTTTTGCCCCTAGGCTGGAGGGCAGTGCACACTCACAGCCACCGCAGCCTTGACCTGCTGGACTGAGGCGATCCTTCCACCTCAGCCTTCCAAGTAGCTGGAACAACAGGCATGGGCCACCACACCCGGCTCATTTTTCTTGATTTATTGTAGACATGAGATCTCGCCACGTTGCCCAGGCTGGTCTCAAACCCATGAGCTCAGGCAATCCTCTCACCTTAGTCTCCCAAAGTGCTGGGATTATAGGTGTGAGCCACTGTGCCCAGCCCGACACTCACATTTCTTATCTGGGTGTCAGGTGGGGGTTGCTCATCACTGAGGTGGGGAGCCCAGGTTTGATGGCCCTGTTGTTCTAGGATGGCAATGGATGTGCTCCTGTCCCCGACTCTAACCTGGTGGTGGAGACACACCAGGTTCTTGACAAACCTTTATGAGTAGACGAACTGGAGATGTTAAGTATGGCTTATGCATTAAGCTGTAGGCCTCCTTGGAGTCCCACTGCCAAGGCCTTGACAGCCCCACTGAAGAGGCTGGGGCTGAGCGTCTGTGTGTGTGTGTGTGTGGTGTGTGTGTGTGTGTGTGTGTGTGTGTTCTTATTGTTTGTTTGGGGTGACTTTCCACACACCCCCTGACCTTCCCATCCCTGACAGCCAGGTTCCCAAGCCCAGGCATCTTGCTGGCCAGGACCAGATAGGTTGCTTCTCCCCTGATACTTACCCTGGCATTGTCCTAAGATAGTCTCTTCCTGAGTGTCCCGAGACATTCTCCTCCTAAAGCTCCTCCCTTCCCACTCCTGCCAAACCTTCCGGAGGAAATCCTGGAGAAGCTAGAGTGACAGAACCCATGTCCTGACCCCCCAACCAGAGACCATTCTCCAAAGAGGGACTTAGCAACAGACAGGGGCGGCAACCTGCTACGTGTCAAGTGCTCTATGATGCCTCATTTCCATTCACCATCACAACACTCTGTGAGCAGAGAATAGCATTATACCCTTTTCACAGATGAGGAAACTGAGGCCTAGAGAGGCAAATAGAGTTAGCTGAGGCCACTGGTAGTAACTGTGGGACCAAAGTGCAGGTTTAATCAGAACGTCAGGGTTCCGGTCTTCCCAGGACTGTTGTCAGGAGTCAGGCAGCCCGAAGTGGTAGGGGCACAGGCTCTTTAGATAGGAAGCTGAGCTCAGACTTTCCTGGGCTCCAGAAGGGGTAGAACAGAAACCCAGCGTTGCTGGGAGCCTCTCAGCCCCTCCCCCTTGGGCCTGGGTTCCTGGGGACACAGCCGATGGTGACAGGCCAGAGAGGGCTGGTGGAGATGGAGGGAGGGTTGGAGGAGTGGGTGGCTGCGGGTGGGTTAATGGCACTGTCTTATGAAGGACATTTTTCAATTGAGCCAGTAACTGGAGGCCCTGAGAGTGTGTTCTGTCTCAGCAACTCTGCAATCGTAGGATATGAACCGGCTGTGAGAAAGCCGTCAGGGGCTGGCTATTCCCAAACTCTTGGAAGGCCTAGAGTTAGATTTAATAAAAGGGGGAAATGGAACACTTTCATTAACACCAAATCTTCCATTTAATTTGGACTTTTGCAAAATAAGTGGCCTAATTACTGCCATGATTTGAGCTGCTCAATAGGTTTTTCTTCTAAGTAGCTGCAGACTCCACACAAATTCCATTCTCCAGAGCTTGTCCTGGTACCACAGCTCCTCCGGTCCCTTCCCTGGAAGTGGAGGGCTTCTGAGGCCTGTGCAGGGCAAGCCACAGCAGGGAGCACAGGTCTGCTGGCTCACCTGACCCCTCATGGCCCTCCCTGGCCCTCTCCCCTGCCCCCAGCTCCCAGAAGTGAGTAGGGAAGATGCAAGACACCATTCCAGAACGCGTCTGAGCCCTGGTCCGAATCTTGCCTGAGCCTCAGTGCCTGGGGGTCTGCTGAACTGGGGTGAGGTGACAGTACCTTCTCTCTAGTGGTCTGGCTTGTGCCCTCAGCACAACGGACTGGTTCAAGCCACTTACCCCAGGGCTCTGTTCTTGGCCCACAGAAATGGCTGCAGCCCACTGCTCTCTCACACAGACCATTTATGCTGACCACAGAGTCCTGGAGAGGCTGAGGAGGGGAGGCAGCCCCAGTCTTGGGGTTCACAGCATTGGTCCTGGACCCTCAAGCACACTTGCTGTTCCCACCTATATTAAGCTTGGGTGCCTCAGGCTGGAGCGACTTTCTTCATCTCTTTTCATAACTCTCCCATTTCTCTCCCATCCCCCCTCCACCTCAGGCTTTCTCCTCT
The DNA here is from genome assembly GCA_027257055.1 of Cephalopachus bancanus. Classification (NCBI taxonomy): domain Eukaryota; kingdom Metazoa; phylum Chordata; class Mammalia; order Primates; family Tarsiidae; genus Cephalopachus; species Cephalopachus bancanus. The sequence goes on along the minus strand of JAPVLO010000207.1, from coordinate 927,760 downwards.
TCCCTCTGCGCTTGAAAAGAATCTGGGATTAAAGAAACAGAGCAAGAAATTGCCAAGAACTAGCCTAGCAGACAATCTGATAGAGCGATGGAGGGAAGGGGCCCTTCCCCCAAAAGGAGACTGGAACGCCCAGCCTGAGAGGGCCTGAGAGAGATGGGGTATGCCAGTGGGCGGGGGACGTGTCCTGGATGTACACAGTGCCAGAGACCTGTCCCCCCCACCCCCGCCCCCACCAGCCCTGACCTAGACCCAAGTCCTCTTTTCTCCCAGAGAACTAGTCCCAACAAAGGTCTCACCACTGGGCCTCTGTTCTAGTGATTCACCCTTCAGCCCCACCCCTGCCAAGGAAAGCAAACCCCTCTCTGGTCCCCTTCCAAGACAACTCCCACCATCTCAGCACCTCCGAGGGTCCCAGGCCCTGCCTCAGCACCCCAGTTCAGGTCCCTACTTTCCAGGAGAGACACCAAAAGAGATGTTTACTAGCATGTTGGTGAAACAAGGTATGTTTTCCTGGGAGCTGTGGGGTCCCAGGCACTTTAGGGGAGTGAAAAGAAACCCTGGCACTTTAAGGGAGTGAAAAGAAGCACCTCTCATAATGTTAGGACAACATTCCATTGTGTTAAGAGGGGCAGTCCCAGCCTTCCCCAGTACCTGAGGAGGCCTTATTATATTAGCCTCTTGAGTAGCTGGGACCATAGGCGGGTACCACCATGCCCAGCTAATTTTCTAAAAAATATTTTGTAGAGATGAAGTCTCACTTTGTTGCCCAGACTGGCCTCAAACTGCTAGCCTCAAGCAATTCTCCTGCCTTGGCCTCCCAAAGTGCTGGAACTACAGGCATAAGCCAGTGTGCCTGGCCGATATTAGCAATTTCTTGAACCAGTCCCTAAGTAGGGGCAGGGAGAACACAAAAGAGAGTCAAGTATGGTCCCTATACTCATGAGAACCCAGGCTAGTGAGAAAGGAGTAGGTGATATTGTCCCCCTGATGAAGAGACGGAGCCTCAGAGAAGTTGGGTGATATGGCCAAAGTCATTCAGCTGGAATTTGAACTGATGTACTTAAGGACAGGGACTATGTCTATCATCTTTTAATCACCTCAATGTTTAATTACATCAGCAGAGTCCACAGCTCCATGGCTTGTTACGTATGTGTCCACTCAAGTACCCACCACACCCAGATCAAGGTCTAGAGGAATTCCAACACTCCAGAAGGCTCCTTTGTGCTGCCTCCCAGTCTGCTCCTGCCCCCTCCCCAAAGGTCATCTCTATTCTGTAAATCCTGGTGCTGCCTCCTCCTCCTCCTTCTCCTCCTTTTCTTCTTCTCTTCCTCCTCCTCCTTCTCTTGCTCTTCCTTCTTCCTTGCAGGGGTTGGAGTGTGGAATTTGCTGTTCTAGTGGAGCTGCCCACTGGTGCCTGGAACTCAGCTGTTGCTGGAAAGATGCATGACCCAGCTGCCAATTGGCATGTAGGAGGAAACCCTGGCACTTTAGGGGAGTGAAAAGAAGCACCTCTCATAATGTTAGGACAACATTCCATTGTGTTAAGAGGAGCAGTCCCAGCCTCAGCCTCTGAACCAAGGTTTTGGTGAAAGCTGGGGTGGAGAGCCTCATCTGTGGGAGGACACAGACCTGGCCCACCAAGGGGCAAACCAGCCTCAGGATTCACCCAGGAGGGTGGGGGTAGGTGGGAAGCTAAGACTCTCTAGGGCCTAGGACAGATTTCCTTTGCCCCTGGGCTCAGGCAGAGCTTTTCTTAAGGGAGGGCTTCAGAGATGGCTGGAGGGGATTCAGTGTCTGCCATCCATGGGCTACAGAGACTGCCAGGAAGCAGTGTCCCACACCCCTGCACAGCCAACTGTCCCCAAAAGCCTTCCAAAGCTATGGAGCCCCAGAACTAGCCTTCCCTCCCACTGCCCACACCCACCCCACCCCACCCCACCCTGCATCCACTGGCTGGGGGTATCACTCAGGCAGATCCTCCCTGTCCTATAGCCTTGGGCCTGACCCGTGTGGCCTCTTTGTCTCTAAGCCAGGCTAGCCAACTCAGTGTGAAAGCAGCCAGAGTGTCCAAGGAGACATAAAGAAAGTTTAGAGACTTTTAATTTGCCAGCACGGCTCTCCCGCCGACCAGCAGGTTGAACGTTTGTGGAGAAGGGCAGCTGCAATAAAGGCTTATTGTTCCTCCTCTGAACCACCGCTCGGTGACTCCTTTCTTAAGTGAGACAAAGGGAACCCAAGGCCCACAGGCATGCCCAGGCCCAGCCCACACTTAGCTGTCATCCCCCACAGCCTTGCCAGAGACAGGCCCTGGGTGTGGGTCCCAACCTCATCTCATCTGGGTTGCACACACAGGAGAGGACTAGCCTGGGGCACTGTCCCCAGGGAGTCACCCTCCAATGGAACCTTGGAGTACCAGGAGGCAGGACTCGATAGGGAGGGGCCCTGAGTGAAAATGGAGCTCGGGCTGAGGAGGTCACTTCCAGACTGAGGCTCCCCATGTAGGCCCTGAGGGCTGGGCAGGTGGGAAGGTTGTGGTGACCCCCCCCACTCAGAGACACTCTGCACCCGATGCAGTCACCTGGTGCGGCACACACCAGGGGGCAGGTATCCATGCCCTTGGGGAGTGGAGGCTCTCCTGCTGGGAGCGCCCAAATTGAGTCTCATAGGCAGCACTGCCCAGGGGTTGGAAGAGAACCTGCACAGCTTGTCCGTCTCATCCTGCGCTCATCCACCGTGAGGCTGGAGACCTGAGAAATGCATCCTAGTGGATGCTGATAATATGAACATCCTTTCTTATGCCCCATCACTCGATCTGGAGACTCCCTACTTCACTCTCCAGGACATTAATGGCTTTGGCGACATGGTACAGACAGCTAGTTCCTGAAATAATGGCAATTCAAACCATGAGGCTGCTGGTAGGGGCAGGGCCATTGTGTATAGTTGTGTAGATTGTTTGTAGGGCAAATGAATCGAATCCAGAGTTTGGTCTGCTCACCAATCCATGGGCCCTTATGGCCTGCCCCTGTCTGTAGGAAGGGACACTTTTTCTAATTTTTTTTTTTTTTTGAGTTGGAGTCTCACTCTGTTGCCCAGACTGGAGTGCAGTGGCCGCTTCCGGCCACCGCAGCCTCGACCTGCTGGGCTCCGGCGATCCTTCCGCCTCAGCCTTCCAAGTAGCCGGAATTACAGGCGTGCGCTACCACGCCCGGCTGATTTTTTTATTTATTGTAGAGATGAAGTCTCGCTGCCCAGGCGGGTCTCGAACCTGCGGGCTCAGGCAATCCACTCACCTCAGCCTCCCAAAGGCGCGGGATTACAGGCTGAGCCACCGAGCCCGGCTTCTAATTTTAATATACATGTGGGTGCTGTGAAGGCTGGTGGAGGCCCTGAAGGGAAGCTGACATTTTTAGCCAAGAAGTAGCCACCTTGTTCATGAAGAATGGGCTTTGTCCAGCTCTTCCCTCCCCGGGGTCCTCTGCCCAAGGGTCACATTTCTGAAGCTTTTGTAACAGACCAAGCCCTGATGTCCCCAGGTTGGCTTCTTGGCCCTCCATTCCCAGTACATGGAGCCTTTCCTGGGATCGGCAGGTGAACAGGTACTGAGACTTTGCTGTCGGCACACATGGCTGCAGCCCCAGTTGCATCAGGAGTTGCGTCCTCGGTTCTCCAACCTCCTGGAGTCTCTCTGCCTTGGGTAATTGGATTGGGAAAAGGGAGTTTTATTTACTAGTTGTGTGGACCTATTCCTCTTAGGCTCTCCTCCCTTTTCTCTGCCTTGCCAAAGAACAAAGATTGGGGATGAAATAAATTTGATAATAACCAATAAGGACCCACAGAGAAAATAAAACAGCTTTTATTAAACTTCTTCCAAGACCTTTTGTGCTGAGTCTCTGCAGCCTCTCCCGGTGGAGACTTCCAAGGCTGGCTCCTTTCCCGGCTGGCCAGGGGAATCCCAGGTGTGGCCCTCATGGCCACCCCTGCAAACACTCAGCAATAACTCCGGGCCTCCTCCTTCTCATGGTCATCCTGAGTCAACTCCTGTTTAAAATGCAGATGGAGCCACAGCAGAGCCTCTCAGCTGTGTGTCACCCAGCTCTGAGGTTTTGGTGGAGTGGCCTGCCCCTGCCAGACCAGGCCAGGCCGGGGCTCCAGGTGGCTGGTGTGACGGGTCCCCAGCCCCAGAGGCGACCAAGCAGAGGCTCAGGGCCTGCCGCCATTCATCCCTGGAGTCATCTCTCCAGGTTGAGTACGGCACGATTTAATGCTCCCATCCCTCCATTCCTGCTCTGCATGACAAATTGTTTTAATAAACATAAACCGGGTAATAATAAAGTCATAATAAGCCCGCGACTCACCTTATATCACTGCAGTTAAATCCTCCCATAAGCCGGCGCTGGTTACAATGACAATTACGGCCGGGCCAATCCGCAGGCAGGCCTGTGTGCGGACAGATTTAATATCGTTTGTAAATATGATTAGTGGGCTGTCATGTTATTGCAGGCTGCTATTTACATTTCTCTCGGGGTTATACACTCCGCCAAATCAACATTAAGTAGTGGGTCTCTCTTTCCTCCTTAAATCATACACTCCCTCTGCCTGTGCCGATCCCGCTTAATGAAGAAAGGGAACCTGACGGCGGGCGCTGGGCAGAATGGAGGCTGGTCTTGGCGATTTTCTGAAGACAGATGGGCGCGGGGAGCCCTGAGATAGCTCCTCCTGAAAACTCTGGTGGGCGCACAGGCCCTGTCTGCCACAGCCCCCTCCCTCCCACCCGCCGCCCCTGCCCCCTCCCTGCCTGCTCGCTTATGAAAAATGTTCAAATAATGAATGGTTGTTGTTTACAGAAGTAATTTCATGCTACATTTCCATTATTGCCTGGATTTGTTTAGCTTCACACACTACCCCATTGCCTACAATGAACTTTTAAGGAAATATTGGTGGCTCTTCTCGCTCTGCCATTCCGCTTCTAATGGAAGCCGCTTGCATTTGAGACATATTGTGACACTTCATAACTGTGTGCAAATAAGCATCCTTAAACTGCTGGGGTCAATTAATCATCATTGCAAAGGCTGATCTGCTCTAGGGGCACTGGAATCCACCCCCGACCAGAAGTGAGGGTGGGTGGGGAATAGCTGAAAAACTGGGGTAGGGGGGCAGGGGACAGACCCAACAAAGCCCACAGCTGTGCTTTCCCGATCATCCCAAATCCCTGGAGACAACACAGGTGTGGTCCTCTCTCGTCTTCAAAATAGTTTAGTGTGGGCCCACAGGCCAGAGTGCACGGAGAGGCTGGGGCACGGAGAGGCTGGGAGCTGGAAGAACGAAATAAAAATTGAATACTATATGCCTCCTATGCCTTCTTAAAGAGAACATTCCAGACAGGATTTAATCTTCTTATGACGGCCAAGGTCACCGTTAGTGTTTGGAGGTGTAATATATTGATGTACTTCGAGGCTCTTATGGCTGCAGAATGCCCAGCACTGTTTTCTGAGCTCTGTAGTTGGATGTGTACTGGGTGTCTTGTTTTTTTGTTTTTGTTTTTGTTTTTGAGTTGGAGTCTTACTCTGCCACCCAGACTGGAGTGCAGTGGCCGCTCCTGGCCACCGCAACCTCGACCTGCTGGGCTCCAGTGATCCTTCCGCCTCAGCCTTCCTAGCTGGAACTACAGGCGCGCGCTACCACACCTGGCTTATTTTGATTTATTGTAGAGATGAGGTCTCACCAAGTTGCCCAAGCGGGTCTCGAACCCGTAGGCTCAGTCAATCCACTCACCTCAGCCTCCCAAAGGTGTGGGATTACAGGCTGAGCCACCGAGCCCGGCTTGTACTGGGTGTCTTAATGTCAGGCTACAGCTGTTGGAGTGCCCGTCCATAGCATCCTCACTTCCTCACGCTAGTCCTAGTATTCAGGGAGCTTGGAGACCAGGAAATCAGCTTTGGAGCATGCAGACTAGAAAACCAAACTTAATGAATTTTTTGTGAAAGAAGATGAACTTGGTTGGCTCTGGCCAAGTGTAGAACTCTGCTCAAAGTGAGGTTTGGCACATGCGTTTTATTCAGAGACCTTTGCTTCCTTCCTGGTTCTCAGCCGAATTGGAACTTGAAGAGGGTCTAGATAGAGACGACGAGAAGCTACATCCTTAGGCAGAAGCACATTCATTAAGTTATTCAACAAACACTGCATGTTAGGCATCTACTATATATTATACTAAGCACTGTCCTGGGCATTGTGGATGATGGTTCCCAGTTCTTATGGAGTTTACAGTTTAATGAAAGAAAGCAGCAGAGCGGTTGTGTATGATTACATAGGTAGTACACTGCACAACTCTGTAAGAGAGGTGCTCTGTGCAGGAAAACTATAATGTGACCAGCACTCCCTGCAACTGTGCACCCCAGGAGATAGACAATAAAGAAATCAGACCAGGCTTGGAGGCTCATCCTGTCATCCTGTAATCCAGGCAATTTGGGAGGCCGAGGTGAGTGGATTGCCTGAGCCCACAGGTTCAAGACCAGCCCGAACAACTTGGCGAGATTTCGTCTCTACAATAAATCAAAAATTAGTCGGGCGTGGTAGTGCATGCCTGTAGTTCTGGCTACTTGGAAGGCTGAGGTGGAAGAATCACTGGAGTTCGGCAGGTCAACACTGGGGTGGCCATGAGTGTGCCACTGCACTCCAGCCTGGACGACAGGAGTGAGACTCTAACTCAAAAAAAAAAAAAGGAAAAGAAAAAAGAAATCAGATAACTTTGGAGAGGGGTAACTTCTAGGAAGAAAATAATATGGGCTACAAGCCCGGCTCGGTGGCTCAGCCTGTAATCCCGCGCCTTTGGGAGGCTGAGGTGAGTGGATGGCCTGAGCCCGCGGGTTCGAGACCCGCCTGGGCAGCGAGACCTCATCTCTACAATAAATCAAAAAATCAGCCGGGTGTGGTACCGCATGCCTGTAATTCCGGCTACTCGGAAGGCTGAGGCGGAAGGATCGCCGGAGCCCAGCAGGTCGAGGCTGCGGTGGCCGGGAGTGTGCCACTGCACTCCAGTCTGGGTGACAGAGTGAGACTCCAACTCAAAAAAACAAACAAACAAAAACAAAAAAAAAAACAATATGGGCTACAAAACAGAAATGAATTAGCGTCCGGGGGTCTCCTTCCTTCCCTAAGGAGGTGGTGTTTGAGCAGAGATAAACACTACCTCCCTCTTCCTGCACATATGCAAATCCCTCCAGACCCCGTGTGCACGCACACCTGTGGACATTTTCTTCTTCATTAATGACTCCTGAACGGAGTGATTTCTCCTTGTAATGGTCTAGGGTGCCAAAATTTGTATAATGCATATTTATTATTTTCATTAAAAATATATATAATGTCAACGGATATTTGAAAACATTTGGAGAAGATTTTCATCCGAAGGGTTAGAATGATAAACTCTTGGTGCTTCAATGACCACACGTCCCACTATCTGGAAAACGCGGATGACTTGAAAAACTCATTTCCAGAGTGCGTGTGTAAGGAGAGGAGGGAGGGGCTTGTCTACGGGGGAGACGAGAGGCGTGAGGAGGGGAAGGCCGCGAGTTCCGAGGCGGCGAGAAAGGGACCACAGGCTCTCGAGCTGTGCGCTGACGGGGCTGTCAGCCAGCGCAGAGGTCAGGGCTGGGACCTTGGCCTGGGAGGCGTCTCGGTCCCCAGCGGTGCGGAGGAAGCGCGAGACAGAATGAGCCGGAGTCTCCGGGCGCGGAAAGAGGAGGCCGCTATCGGTTTCCCCGGGCGTGGCTGCTCAAGGATGCTCACCAGGTCCACATCTCAGGCCTCGCAGGCGCCGCCCTCTGGCCCTGGAGGGCCCGCAGGGTCTGTGGCGCCCCCTGCCTGCCTGGCTTGGCCGCTCTCCGCGGGGGCCAGGTCTCCCGTCCCCGCCGCCTCTGCAAATTCTGTGAAATGCCTTGCCCTCTACGCCAAGGCCCTACTTGGAGAGTGGAAGGAGGTGACTCTGGGGCAGAAGAGTCCAGGGGGCGCGGGTGGAGTGGGGGTGGGACGCCGCTCTGGGCTCTGAGATGTGCGAGTGGAAGTCAGATCACTGTCCATGCCAGGCTGCTGACCTCCAGCTCTGGATCCTGCCTTTACCCGTCACCAGCTGCCACAAGGCACCCAGGTGAACCCCTAGCATTTGAGCCTGTCCCTACGCAAATCCAGAGCCATGTGGGAGAAGGGCAAGCTCACCTAGGAGCAGGGAGCAGGGAATGGAGGAGGAAACTCCAGTGAGTAGCCCTGCATGCAAGGCCAGCGCAACTGAGTGGGACCTCACACCCCCAGGGGAAGGTGATAGACTACAGCTGGTAGGAGAGGGATCTTCGGAGTCTGCCAGATCTGGGCTGGCATCTTGGCTTTTTCATTTCTCAACTATGTGAAACCAGGCAAATTACTTACCTTTCTAAAGCCTCAGCAGTCCCATCTGTAAAATGGAGATGTTAGGCGTCACACCAGGGGTGTATTGTGAGGATTCCATGAGACCAAGCAGCTAAGGCTCTTAGCACCTGCTGGCTCTCATATGTGCCCATGAGTGTTAGCTAAAACGGCAACAACAAAAAGAACCTGGGGCAGGACTTGGGCCCGCCTCTGTTTCCACCTCCTCGATTTCTGCTTCATGAATGGGACCACTATCTTCCCAGCTGTCTGAGGCAGAAACCTCAGAGTCATCCTAGACTCCTCTCTCTCACCCCACAGCTAACTAGTCATCTGGTTCTGCCCATTCCACTTTCTGAACATCCCTCCATTCCCGTTGCCTCCTCTTCCACCCAGGCACCATGATTTCTTTCCTGGGTCATTGTGGTAGCTCTAGACTGACCTCCTCAAATCCAACCTTTCCCTGTCCACTGCATTCGACACCCCACATCTAAAGCAGCTCTGGATTCCACCACACTCTGATGTAATGTCTTTGCTTTATTTAAAAGCTGCACTTTATGCTGTGTTCGCCTGACTTCCTCTCTGTCTCCCCCAGTGGATCGTGAGCTCCTTGGGACATAGCGCTTGGATTTGTACCACTGCACCCCAGCACCTCTCATGGTGCTTGGAGCAAAATGAGTTCATAGAATGGTGGTTGAGAATCAATGGATGAAAGCCTTTCCCACTCTCCAGCCCCATCTCTACTGCTATTTAAAGCCAAAACTTTGGACCCAGTATCTGGTCACAAACAACAGCGGCATGAAGCATGACCTGTTGGGGATGGGGTGGGAATTGAGGAGTAGGGTGATAGGGGCAGAGCTATGGAGGTGGGGGGTGAGGAATAAAAAACAGTGGGCAGGAGGAATAAAAAACAGTGGGCAGGAGTCCACTTGTGAAGAACCTTGAATGTCCTTGTAAGGTTTCTTCACTTTATTCTGCAGGCAGTGAGAAGACATTGATGGTTTCATGCCGTTCAAAGACTTGATTTGATTTCTGTCTTAGCAAGGTTACTCTGGGATGGGAAAATGAGGAGGAGAGACAGGAAAACCAGACAGGAAATGCTTCCAGTCCAGTATTCCGGATGAGAGTAGGTGGCTGAGCCAAGGTAGTGATGGGAGCAGAGTGGGGAACCAGATTCAAGAAGCATTTTGAGGAGGCAGAACTAATAAGGCCTGATGACTGTTGAGTTTGAGTGAAGAAGAAGAGAGAGGTGGAGGGCTCAGCAGGACACCAGGTTTGTGGAGAATTTCCAAACACCTGTGTAATGGTAATGCCATGTGCCAGGATGCTGATGTAGGAGGAGGGGCGATTGGGGCCAGAGACAGTGGGTTGGGGTGGAAGAAAAGTGAAGTTGTCTGTTGCTATGAGAATGTGGAGCCCAGGGGGCAAGTCAGGACTAGACACAGAGATGTGGGGGCCTCAGTGTACAGTTCAACGGTAGAAAATGCCATGGAGTGGACTAGGTCATGAGGGGCATGTTTGATGAGAGAAAGAGGCCTGGGTCAGACATCTGGGGAACGTCAACAATTTCAGATGCCATTAGAGGAAGAGAAGAGTAACAAGGAACAGCCAGAGAGGCTGGAAGGAGAGGAGTAGAGCATGGGGTCAGGGAAGATCAGAGGGAAAGAACTCACAGAGGTACGGCAGCCATGTGACCTGCAGAGACTTGACATAATGCATTGGGAAGGAGTCATGGGAAAGGAGGTCTAACAAAGTGTTTTTTGGTAATAGTTGGGGTGATTTGACCGGGCGCGGTGGCTCAGCCTGTAATCCCAGTGCTTTGGGAGGCCGAGGTGAATGGATTGCCTGAGCCTGCGGGTTCGAGACCCACCTGGGCAACTTGACAAGACCTCATCTCTACAATAAATCAAAAATTAGCCAGGTGTGGTAGCACACACCTGTAGTTCCAGCTAATTGGAAGGCTGAGGCAGAAGGATCGCGGGAGCCCAGCAGGTCGAGGCTGCGGTGGCCGGGAGCGGCCACTGCACTCCAGTCTGGGTGACAGAGTGAGACTCCAACTCAAAAAAAAAAACAACAAAAAAAACCCCAATGATTGGGGAGATTTGAGTATATACAGTTACCTACTGATTTTAATTTATATACTTTCTCTTTTCCAAAGCAATTTAAGGCAGCTGAGAAAACAATGTGATCACGCTCAAACCTGGGGAAGGAACACATAAGTGGGGCTGGACTCACTTTCTTCGTGATCCCCTGAAGGACTGATCCCCAAGAAAGGCCTGTGCTGAAAATGCTTTCTCAGCAGGTGCTGTGCAAGAGCCCAGGCAATGATTAAAGTGAGGACAAAATCAGAGCAAGACCAGGTCAAGGTGGGTCAAGAGATGTGAGGTCAGGGTGGAGTCACTGGATGTGAGGAGGCAAGGTCAGGTTCAGATGAAGGCAGGGTGGGAGTGAGACTGGAGGGTCGGGGTAATGAATGGTGGAATCAGGGTGAGATGGGAATCGCATTGAGTGAATGAGTAGGGCCAGGGTGGGGTCAGGGTGGGTGGGACCCCAGCAGGAGCGGGGTGGGTGGGTCACTGTGAGTGGCAACAGTGCCAATGTCCTGTCCCTTCCTCAGCCCCCATATGTGCATATGTACATGTTTGAGTGGTGTGTGTGACACACCCTTTGTGACTACAGGTGTGTGCTTGCTTGTGGATGTGACACGTGGGTACATATTTTGTATAGTGTTTGCATACATTATTTTTTTCTAAATCACAGAATGGATCTGTTGTTATAATAGGAAACTAGATAAATACCCCTACAGCTCTGACCCAACACCCCCACCTCTGGCTCGAGTGTTAATACATTTCCTGATAATCTATCAAGGCCAGCAAGCTTTGAAAGGGAGGTTCTTGGTGGCTTTAGAAGGATGCATTCTAGGCATGGTGGCTCAAGCCTGTAATCCTAGTACTCTGGGAGACCAAGGCAAGAGGATTGACAGAGCTCAGGGGTTCGAGACCAACCTGGGCAACTTGGTGAGACCTTGTCTCTACAATAAATCAAAAAATAAGCTGGATGTGGTAGCACGTGCCTGTAGTTCCAGCTTCTTAGAAGGCTGAGGTGGAAGGATTGCCTGAGTCCAGCCGATTGAGGCTGTGGTGACTGTGAGCATGCCACTGCACTCCAGCTTGGGCAACAGAATAAGACTCCTACACACACACACACACACACACACACACATGATGTATTCTCAGTTAGTAGAAATGGGGCCAGTAAAGAACTGACTCTGGGGTCTGGAATGTTCTCTCTTCTTCCCACCCTGCTGCCTTGGCAGCTGACCTTACTGAGCCTAAATTACTTTCCACCTGATCAGCATCTGCATGAATGAACTACCTCCTCATCTCTGTTCTACCTCTCTCTAATCCATCCTTTGACAGGAGCCAGGGCTTCTTCAGTGAAACCTTCGATGGCTCCCCATTGCCTGCAGAATAAGGCACAACATCCTTACCAGGCATTCCAGGCTTTGCCTGGTCTGGTCCCTGTCCACCTTTTCTTCCTCTGTCTCCTGACCTCTGCAGCTCTGTCCCAATTGCCCTGTACCTCAATGCCCACCCCAGCCCCACAGGCCGCTATTTCATGCCTACAAGACTGGTGACCAGACTTTTGTTCAAAGTGTTAGCTTTAAATGCCAGAAAATAAGATCATCATAAGATCATTAGGTAGATATTCATTCATTCTTTCATTCAACAAATATTTATTCATTGCCTCCAGGGCCTGAAGAGATGAAGATGACCAGAAAGAAGTCAGACAGTGACCTCTGGGGTTGGTTATTTCTCGAGGGAGAGTCAGACTAACAGAGAGTCATTGATGCTGTAACAGAATCTTATAGTTGCTCCATAAATACAAATCAAACAAGTAAGCGGACAAATGTAGGAGGTGTTATAGCAGGTGTGTGCATAAGGTGCAGTGAGGGGATCAAAATTATAATAGGAAACTAGATAAATACCCCTACAGCTATGACCCAACACCCTACTATGGTGACAAAGTGGACACACACACACTTAAGGGTTGAATAGGAGCATTCCACCTGCCACTGGGGAAGGACATTCAGCAGATGATAGCTCAGGCAAATACAAGTAGATTGGTGTGGCTGGGCAGGGGTTGCGGGCAGAAGGGGCAGAGAAGGCTGGGGAGGAGGCCAGCTCTCATCACAGAGGGCAATGTGTGAGGACTGCATCCCACAGGCAGAGGGGACTCTCCTAACTAGGCAGGAGGAATGACGATGCAAGGGACCTGGTGAAGGGGAGGCATTTGGATGCAGATCTATGGGACCTGGTTGCTGAACAGAGAGCTGTGGCCTGGATGTGGTGGCCCATACCCAAAAGGGCCTGTGCCTGGATTTTTGTGCCCTGCGTTTGCCATCTTGAAATTAGTACCATTTTATCTTTAAATGTGTGTTTGTATGTGAAGTCTAATGGGACATGGTTTGGAGCACAGTCCTGCTTCCCACCACCTCCCTGGGAGGACTCCTCAGCGGCCTGCTTCCTATAGCCTGATGCCTTGGGCCCCTCTGCCTCCCTGCCCTAGTCCTGTACCCACTGCCGCCCTCCACTCCAGGCAGGACAGGTCACAGTGGCTCCCATTCCATAGTCACCTTCCACCCTGGCAGGGGTCTGTGCAAAGGCACTGGGAAGCCCAGGTGTGTATGCACAGCTTCTAGGGCAAGGAAAGGTGGCAGCCATTCCCATCCTGCTCTAAGAGACCAACGCATGTTTCACAGTCAACTCCACGGGAGACTCTTACCTGTCCCCAATCCAGGTACTGAGCGAGTCTTGGCACAAAGGCTATAATCCCAGGGGTCTCATTCATCTGCCATGGTTTGGGGTGGGAAGAGGGGCAATGGACTTTCCTGCTCTGAGCCTGGGGCCATATTTTCATTTTGCACCAGACTCAGAAAATGATGCAGTGTGTCCTGGTTGGACCAGTGGTCTCCAAAACGAGATGCATGTGCCCGGAAGACTTTAGTGACCACATGCACGTAAGAATGTCTAGAGATCACTGGTACGGGGGCCTGTTACAAATGCCACCACCCAGTCAGCAACATCACACAGATGAAGGTCCTGAAGTGGTGGGATTGGTTTGAGGATTGAGCCTTCACCTGTGGCTGAAGAAAGAAACATCTTGAAAGAAGATCAGAGACAGCCATAGACACATCAGTCTTAGTCACACAGAGTCCCTGCTGGCAGAGACAGGTTCCCATCCGAACATCCTTGCTCCTGTGTTGCCAGGTGTGAAGGACCTTTACATTTGCACTGGCATGGGAGATAAGGCTCAAGAGGGGTAAAACCAGGCAGGCCATTCTGTGACCATCCTACCGTTTACCCTGGTTTCTCCTTTGCTGTGGCAACCGTGGAGTAAACAAGAAAGAGATCAGTGCCACTGACTGCTGAGTTCGGGGATCTCTGTGGGCTCAGCTTCTGTGGATCTGTCCATTGGAAAAGACTACTGTGCCCCACCTGTGGCTTAGGTTGCTACCAGGACTTCCTCTAAGGTAACTCCAGGAGGCTCGGCTGTGCCATTTACCCCTGTGGGACCATGGGCAAGTGATTTAACCTCTGAGCTTCAGACTCCTTGTCTGATAATAATAGCACTAACGGCCAGGGGTGGTGACTTGGCCTGTAATCCCAGCACTTTGGGAGGCTGAGATGAGAGGGCCTGAGACTGGGGATTCGAGACCACCCTGGGCAACTTGGTGAGATCTTGTCTCTACAGTCACAAAAACTAGCCGGGCATGGTGATGTGTGTCTGTAGTTCCAGTTACTTGGAAGGCTGAGGTGAAGGATCGCCTAAGCCCAGCAAGTCGAGGCTGCAGGGGCCGTGAGCATGCCACTGCACTCCAGCCTATATGACAGAGTAAGACTCCAACTCAAAATAATAATAATAATAATAGCACTAACTTTGTGGTATTGTTGTGAGGATTAGATTTAATAAACCCCAACATTGCTTTGTACAGTGCTATTGAATAATATAATAATAGAGTAATAATAATAGCAGGTGACACTTGTACTTACCTTGTGCCAGGTACCGCTCTCAGTGCTTTGTTTATTATCAATTCATGTAGTTCTCTTCACAACTGCAAGGTACATCCTGTTTTTACACCTGTTTTACAGAAGCTGAAACTGAGGCTCAGAGACAATAAAAATTGGTCCCAAATCATACAGCTGTTAAGTGAAAGAAACAGGCTTATGGCCCCAGGTAGTCTGGCTTCAAGACCTGTGCTCATAACCCTTGTACTAGTCTGTCTTATTTGTTAAAATAATTGCTTGATAAGATGAATGTCGTTATTCTTCTATTTTTAAAAATTATATTTCCTTCACCCACGTGCACTCCTGTACTCATCATCACAGACACATTGATCTTTGTGAGCCTTGTAGCTGGGAACTTGCCTTCTGAGGCGATGGAAGAGCAGGTTCCTGGGATGGTGCTCGGAAGGTCACTCTGGGGAGCACAGGCCCAGCAAGGACATTAGGAGAGGCAGAGCCGGGTTGCTGCTGTCGAGGATGCCTGCTCTCCACCCACCAGCCTGACTAAGGGCATGGGCAGAAGCCAGAAAACAGAGGAGGGGGGTTGGTCTCAGTTAAGATCACTGCAAGTATCAAGTGGTCCCTGGTGTCAGGAGGCCAGGCTGGGCAGCCTGGTCTCCACCGGTAAGAACTAGGTTTCCTAGCTCCAGAAGGTGGAGCAAGAACACACTAAGCTCTCTATTACTCTGTGGTATGATTTAGGGGCAAAAGGCCTAAGTGCTGGCTCCTTGCAGGGAGTAAGAGAAGGCAGGCGTAAACCACCCCTCAGCAGGCTGAATAGTCCTCTGGCCCTGCTTCCAGCTCCCAGGGACAGGGAACCCACGACCTCCTGGGGTTGACAGTGCCAGTCATCAGCCTGGCACCACAGTCTTCCTGCCTACAGCTCTTCTCTGAGCCTAGCCAGGCCCCCTGAAGCCTCTCAGGACTTATGGACTCCTTATATACCACTTGAGGAACTCAATGGCTCTCCTCCCTCACAGCCAGGTTTGGCCTGCTCCAGGCTGAGCCCCTGCCTTATTTTCCCTTCAGCTCAGATCACCTCAACCAGGTCACTCCTATGGTAACCAGGCCTGAGACTGGAAGACACAGGGTCCTAAGACAGTGGTTTGTTGGACAGTGGTTTGTTGGAGTGGTAAATATTCAGGTTGTTAAACTGTTAGTAACTTAAAATTTGCCACAGTAGAAGTATTTACATTAAAGAAATTGGCAAACACTACAAATCAGGGTCTTTCTTCCCCTGGGGAAACTTCAGGCAACACGTCACTGCCTGAAGCCCTCATTCGCAGGGGCCAAGTGTTTGGAAAGGCCTAGGGGATTACCTGATGTGTGTGTGCACATGTTTGTGTGTGCATGCATGTATGTGTACACATGTATGTTTGCTCTTGTGGGTGTCTCTGTGTGCGTCTGCATGCATGCACATATGCATACATGATGAGTGTGTGTATTTGTGTGTCTTCTGTGTGTTCCACCACAATGGGCTCTCAGATGACCAAAACTACGCAAGTAGCAAGAGCTTCCCATGGTAGAACTTTCCCCAGAGGACTAGCAAGGGGCTTGGTGCAGAGGGCCTGCCTTGTGATGGTGCAGGCTCTCCCCACCTATCCACAGAGGCCTCAGTCCCCACTTAGTTGTACAGTTAAGGGTTGGGGTTTCTGTGCAAAGAAATCCATGAGCAGTCCCGGAGTTACTGCAGCTGGACCAGTAGCCACTTAACTCTATTCAGCAACTGTGCACCGATGCGTTTGGTTGTTCTTTTTTGTTTTAATCCTGATAGAAAACAAAGTTTGGTCTCTTTGGAAAGTCTTAAGTAGAAAGCAGTATTAAAAAAAAAAATAACACCAATGCCTACTGGAGGTTAGTTAAGGGATAATCTGTGGTGTTCCATGCTGAATTATGTTCATATCAAACCCAGAGCAGATTAGTGAGAAGGCAGAAATGGAGGGGCCATCCCTATGTGGCTGTGTTTGCTACAAGGGGTGGGGACATGTCAAGACTCAGTTGGGCCGGGCATTTGTGGAAGAAAGTGGGAACTTTTTCTCTCAGTCAAAAGAGGTTATCAGGTGCACCTGGGAGCATCCACCAATGAGAGGGCAGTTGAGAACACTGTCTTTTCCCATGCTGGCTGTATGCTATAGGTGATCATAATGATTTTTGTTATTTGGGGGATTTGGGATTTTTTGCCTGGAGAAAGAAGGAATTTTTTAAAAAACTGAGGCGTCTGCATACAGGATCAGAGCCCAGGATGCGAAGACAAGGATCCAGGCCCCTCCTGCCATCTTCCCCGAAGACTGAGAAGGATGGGCTTCATTGCCATGACCCTGAAGGAAAGAAGTCAGGGAAGGCCCCTACTTGAAGAAAGGTAGTGACCTCAGGCTAGGGCCCACTCATTCTCTAGTCCTAAAGGGCCACTTCTTTGGAACTCTCATAGAAGTTAGTTGTAATCTTTCTGAGGAAAAGAGTGGGACTGCAGCCGACCACTAGCTGGACCAGCCCTCTGACCTTAACAGCCATCCTCAGCCAGCACTTGGATGGACTGGTCTCTGCCTCCACTTCTTGACACCCCAGACATGAGAACACATTCAGCTGGCTGGACCCACCAAAAAATGGGGCTTTTCAGGAGGAACAAACCCAGGACCACAAACTAGAGGCTTGGTGCCCTGGCTGTTCTCTGGTGGAAATCTAGGGGTTCCCCCAGAGATGGCTCAAGACGTGGGGTGGGGGTGGGGAGTGACAAATTGAGACTTCTTACCCAGACTCTGCTGTTACCTGCTGTGCATAATGGGCTTATACAAAAGACTGAAGAGAGGGTTCTGCTACTTAAACAAACAAACAAACAAAAACCTTCTGTAAATCATCAGGTCAGGAAATAGCAATCTTCACTGGGTAGGTTGGTTAATAAACCTTAGGGGATTCCATTTGTCATGGGGGGCTCGGGGTTGTTTGTATTTTGTGGAATTTTGTGGAAGAGTCTTGGAGGTTCTCATTTACTTGTTTGAGAACCAGTAGTCTAGTGGACCAGAGAAAGCTAAGCTGGCTGGTCCCAAGGACGGAACAGCACAAGCCCACTCTGTCTCCCCACATAATCTTCCTCTGGGCTGTGTGCCCATAGACCTGCCTGCCTGTCCTGTGTTCACACGAGGTGCTGTTGTGATGGCTGGGCCAGGCTTTCCTATGATTATAGGTACAATGCATCCATACTGGGGAGAGGTGCCCCTCAGAAGCCAAAGGAGAAAAAGAGGGCTCTCTACAACCCCAAGAGGCCAGGATTGCTGGGCCACAGAGATACCTTTGACAGAGAGAAAAGGGGAGGGCCCTCTGGAGAGGGTGATACAGCTCCTTGTATTTCCCATCTCTCCCTCCTTCTACCTTCGCAGTGCTCCATGATTTGGGACCTACAAGAAGGCAATCCCTGAGACAAAGGGAGGAAGAGGGGCTGCCTTGGAGAAAGTTGTGTCTAAGGTTGGTGCCAGGCCTAGAATTGGGATGCTGAGGGGCAGGAACCAGACAGGAGACCCTGGCTCCAAGACCGTCCTCCCTTCCCAGAGCCTATTGACCTTACCTGACCTCTATTCGCCTGCAGACCCCTCTCCCTGTGGCATCTTCCTGGGCTGGGCCCATGCACTTCTCCCACCCCCATCCTCTCTACTCACTCCTGGCCTGGCACAGGCGTCCCTCCCTGTCCTGCCGAGCTCTGTGCACCTGCCCAAGGTGAGCCTGTGCCAGAAGCCCGGGTCCTCTAGGGGGCGGCAGAGAGAGCACAGGCACTGCAGCCAGCGATTCATTTCTGTCCCTGAACTGGGACAACCCAGGGGCCCCTCTGAGTCTCCGTTTCTACATTTGCTTGTTGGGGAGGTGACTCACAGGCATCTCTGAGCAGGAGGCGTGGCTGCAACCAAGCTGCTGCAGAGGCGTGTGTGCTGGGGGTCGCATGGGCAGCCCGGCCCTGCACCTCCACCCCAGGATGGGAGACGGGCGACTAGAGTCAGGCAAGGAGGGCATGGTGATGCCTGGTGGCCTGGGACCCAAACTTAAGAGGCCAACCGCCTCTGTGTCTGGAGGAGCCCGGCAACCCTCGGGTCTCGAGTGCCCACCCACGAGTCGCCTCTCCCTCCTCTACCCCGCCTGGATCTTCTCAGCTGTGTCTTTAAGTCTAATAGATTTGGGGTTTCTCTTTGTGAAGAAACACAACCCAAGCGCAGGGAGGGCCAGGACGTCCCCAGCCCACCCAGATGACCAGAATCCCACATCCTCCTCCCCTCTCCCCTGGGGAGGGCTGGAGTCTGGGTCCAGGCAAGGTGGCCCGGTCCTGCCCAGGAGAGCTAGGAAGTCAAGGAGGCTGGAGGGTGTGGCTGTGGCCTCTGGGATGCTGCACCAGGAGGCCCGGAGGAGTTTATTTGGATTTTTTAATTATCACTTTTTACTTTTTTTCTCCTCATGAAAAAGTTTTAATATACACAGTAAATTAAGCCTAGAAAAAAGGAGGGGGGCACATTTCATCTTTAATCTATTTACTTCTGAATATTTAACATACAATTCTGGCACCAATCACCAAATTTAACTGGAAAATTACTCACTAATCTGTTTGCTTATTTGGAATAATTGGGTCGGCTGCCAGCGCGAGGATTTCCCCCCCTGTTTAATATCTCAGTTAGTAGTCCAATTTCAGCTTGGCGGCATAATTACTCTGACAGAGCTGTAGCCACGGGGCCTGTGAGTGGGGCTGCTTTTAAACCGTAAATTATGAAGGATTAGCATTTATGAATTTTAAATCAGGGCTGGGGTAGGAGACACTAAAGCTGCTTAACGCTGGGGAACAGCAGCCTCCACTCAACAGCCCAAGCCGTAACCCTTCCGCTCCCAGGACGGGCCACAGGATGTGGGAACCCGGGACACAGGGAGTGGTGCCCCTGTGGGACACGGCGACCTAGGGACACAGGGGATGTGGGCAGGGGTGCTGCAGCAATGGTGAAGCCTCTGGGGGTTGGGAAACCTGGGATGATATGGACATGGATCAGGGGCTTCAGCCTCCTCCCCCATCTGTGGGTGCAGTTCCCTCCCCTCCCCCGGTAGCAACAGGGTTCAAATTCTCATTGTGCTCGAGGAAGTTTGGAGTGACAACCCAGCAGCTGAAGAGGTCAACGCCTGGGGACCTCTGTCTCGCCCCTCCCATAGGATGGGGGTCTGTACTTCTCTTAAGAATCCCCATTTGGGCTAGGTGCAGTGACTTAGCCTGTAATCCCAGCACTTTGGGAGGCCGAGGCAAGTGGATTGCCTGAGTCCAGAGGTTCGAGACCAGCCTGGGCAACTTGGTGAGACCTCGTCTCTACAATAAATTTAAACATTAGCCAGGCGTGGAGGCGTGCGCCTATAGGTCCAGCTACTTGGATGGCTGTGGAGGAAGGATCACCTGAGCCCAGCAGGTCAAGGCTGCGTTGGCCATGAGTGTGTCACTGCACTCCATCCTGGGCGACAGAGTGAGACTCCAACTCAAAAAAAAAAAAAAATCCCCATTTGACTCTGAGTGGGACTTCCAGGTGTGCCTGGGTCTGCTGAGCTGGAGAAGGGCCATCAGTACTCTCCCAGATACGTCATCTGAGTTCTCACTGTCCTTCCTACTCTTCCTCCATTCCCCCATCCCACCCTTTGCCCCTCTGGCACCATGGTGGCATTGCCTCAGATTTGAAACCAGGTTTACCTGATTTGAAACCCAGCTGTGCTCTTTATTAGCAGTGTGACCTTGGAAAAGTTACTTAACCTTTCTGGGTCTCCATCTTAGTTCAGTTCAGTGAAGACACTAATTTCTACAGTACAGGGCTGCCAGGATGCTTTTGTAAAATATCATGGGTGAATTGCCAGCCACGGTGCCCTCTTCTTGTCCCTCATTCCCTCATCCTCACAGAGCAGGGGAAATCTCAGCGTCTGGCCTCGAGACCCAAAGGCTCTCCAGGACTGGCTGCTCCCAGGAGAATTCCTCTGTCTAAGAACATGCCTCCCTGCCACTCAGCCTAGACTCAGGCGAAGGGGGTGCCCAGGTTGGATCTCAGGCTTCTGCTGAACTCTGGGCACTGATGGCCACTAGCGCACTCACTGTGGAACCAGGCTGGCTGGATTTGAACTCTTACTGTCGTTCACTGGCTGGGGTGACCTTAAGCAAGCTGTTTAGCTTCTCTATGCCTCAGTTTCCTAATCTGCAAAATGGGAATCATAACAATAGTATCTCATCATAGTACTGCTAATTGATTAGTGAGTTAATGAATGCACAGTGTTTAGAATCACACTCAGCACACAGGAAGTACTACGTGTTCTAGTTATTATTATTGTGGCCCTCTCTGGAGCACCTGCCTGTTCTGAGGCACCTGACTGACCTTCCCTGGGCTTGAGAGATCTCCAGGCCACCTACAGAAACAGGAGGAAAGGAGGCAGAATCTGAGTGGGTGGGACATGGCCACCCGGAACCATGCTGAGGACCAATCTGGTCCACATCATGCTGTGTTTGGGAGCAAGCAGTTCCTACTGAAGCCAGACCTCTATCTGTCCTATCTGCTGGCCTTGGGGCCTTCCTACAACATGCAACTCTGGCAAGGGACCTCCTGGGTGCCTGATGGGACAAATCCCTTGGGTCCAGGCCAGCTGTGGAGGCGGCAGAGAGAGCACAGTAGCACCTGTGACAGGGCCATGAGAAATCTCTTTGTGGGCCAGCATTCCTTTCCAAGTCAGCCAATATCTCTGTCCTTTGGGACTACCGGGCCTGAGCTAGAACAAGGCAGTGGTGGCTGGGGCCCAGTCTAGGAACTCCAGCATGAAGGATGAGCAGATTGGATCAGCGCTGGGCCCAGGTGCCTGGCCTCTGGCCTCTGGACTAACCCTGTGGGCCTCGCCCTTTCTATAGCCTCTTGCTGTCCACCCAGCCCTGGTCACTCTCTGTCCTAGACTATCATGTACACAGTGTGGCAAGCTGTCACTGCCTTAATGTGAGCCCTCTGGCAATCCACTTCTCCTTTCTGGTCCCCAATGTGCACATCTGAAAGAAGAAAAGGAGGGACTTGCCCACCTAAGGGTCTATGATTCACGTTAGTGGCCAGCTGTCTCAGCAGACCGGACCCAGCGCATCACCTGCTCTCTGCAAAGGGTGTCCCATAGGCCCAATATCATCCATGACCTTAGCTAATGACAGACCAAGCCCCAGCCTGAGCTCCCCCACGTGGGCTGGCAGCAGGAGTCCTTGGGAAATGCTGCAGCCTACCCAGAACTCCACGGGCCCTCACGTGGCATTCATGCTCTTTTAAAAAATGGCCTGCATGATAATTTTGCTTCAGCAAATAAATCCTTAAGCACTCCCTCTTTTGCTGCCACACATCCTACACCATCAATCCCCTGGGGACCCTTTGGCACCACGATTTGGGGGTTGGAGCAAAGAAGGAAGGAAGCGGCTGCAGTGGCCACCATGTGTGCACATCCAGGCCGAGGAAAGGCGCATTCCCAGGGGCCTTGCAAGATTTCTGGCACTGCTGGTCTACTACCACGCTAGGATGCTTGATGGATGGGAAGTGCCTGGTTTGTCGAGTCCTTGCTGGGCTTTGTGGTAACTCATTATATTTCCTTCTTTACAAATTGCCCCATTAGCACTCTTGAATTGAGCGGAATCATAAAGCCAGGAACATCCCAGCCTGGGCTGAGCCTGGGCCATGAATTACCTGTGGAGCCAAGGCCTGCATTTTGGGGAGGAGGTTGGGGGCAGCTGGCTGGAGCAGGCCTTAAATTCTGCAAGGGAAGTGGGTTTGTTTTCTTTAAGCTCAAGAGAATAAAAGAGTCCCAACCAAGTCCTGCTGGATTTAAATAGCAAGATCTGCCTCACTGCTCATTGGCTTTCAAGCTGGGGGCTCTGATCCCTGTTTGAGGGGTTAAACTCTAACCCCATTAAGCCATTTATGGAAAGCTGACCACCAGGGAGGGAGGCCGCCCCTCTTCCTGCAGTCTCCCTAAACCCCACAGATTCTGAAATTGGTTGTCACTCTCAGTCAGAGGATTCTAAACAAGTAGGCGCTAATCCCCTCTGTTAAGGAGATACTTATTTTGTCTGAAAAACTTCAAAGAGCCCATGACAGACACTCAAAATCAAAATTAGCATTCCAATGAGGATTTAAAAAATAATAATTCTTACAGTTCTGCAGAGGAGAGGAGGAGAGGTGAAGTGACTGGCCCGGAGGCTGGGGGAGGGAGGTGGGGCATGCGGCTTTCATCTGCCCACCCCCGGAGCTCTGGGGATCTGCCCCTGCTGACTGAGATGTGGAACCCTCTCCACAAAGGGGCAAAGGTTGGTCCACAGCCCAGGCCCCCAAGGTGGCAGGAAGTGGCTGCTGCCCCTAAAGGACTGTGCAGATGAGAAGCCTTGGGAGGCTTAGAGAAGGCAGTGATACCCCAGCTGATCGGGGATCGGGTTGCTGCTGAAGCCAGGCATTTGCACCTAGTGTGGGCCTGCACAGGTCAACCCACCTGAGGACTGCAGTGGCATTCTCTGCTTGTAGGGCTTGCGGGAGGGTGGAAACACAGGTAGGTTTGGGGCAGGGGAGTGGCAGAGTATGGAGCCGGCTGCCTTGCCAACACACGCACCCACATCATAGCAGCATCTGGGTGCTGCTACAAGGCAGGGGTTCTGACACCCCTTGGAATCCAGTGAGCCTCCACTCACCCCCAGGCCTGACCTGTTCCTTTGCTGGACAATTTCACCTCAGCCTTCCCCTGCCCCACCATCCCACAACTCAGCCCACCCCAGGAGGCCTCCCCCAGTGTCATCCTGGTATTTGCATCTCTCCAGGGGCCCTGCTGTTCCAAATCTCTAGCTCCCAAGGCCAGGAGGAGCCACCCATCTCCAGGCAGGGCTCTTCTCCCTCCTAGTTTCTGTAGCCTCTTCCTTTCTGGAGTCACTCAGGTGCCTGCAGGGCTCCCTGGGCCCCTGTGGCTCCCGGGCCAGCTCCCCAACTTGCTCTGTTGGTTCCTTCATAGGCTTCTAGGATGCCAGGAGGCGGGACTTACTGGTAGGCACAAGGTCCCCTCCTGCATCCTTTGGCCAGGTTGCCCCAAGCCTATTTGGCGGTACCCTGCATGGAGGACCTCACACCTTAGCTAGTGGCAGAGGCCATCCCCTTTAGGCATCCCCAACACACACTGCTTTTTTTGCATCACTCCCAGGCTCTATCCATCCCTTTCATGTGTTGGTCTCCACCAGGCCCTCTGCTGCCATCCAAGGCTATCCGGAACCACATTCTGCCTGTACACGCACATGCTCCTTCAACGTGTGGAGCTGTAATGTGCCAGGCTCCATGTTGGGCACCCGAGAACACACCCTGTTCGGATCTGCTTCTAGCCAGTGAGAGACACAGGCGGGAGTGCTGGGCCACCATGGTACAGAGGCTGTGGGCCTTTGACAGAAGGAGCAGAGAATTCCACAGGGTGGGTGATCCCTGAGAAGTGCCAGTGAGCTGAATCTCAGAGCCCCAGGAAGAAATCACCAGGTGGGCAAAGGCAAAGAAGGTCTTCCAGGTGAACAGAGCAGTCTGCAAGCGCAGGGAGGCCCAAAGAACCTGGGGCTGAGGGAGGACCAGACCCACAGCTCAAGCAACTCTGTGGCCCCTTCCTCACCCCTAACTGGGACCTCCAGGCCCTTCATGGAGACCAGGTAGTTCTGGTCACCTATTCTGGTAACAGCATTGGACAGCACATGTCCTTCAGAGGGGGAAAGAGGGAAGTGCCTGAGGGATCCCTCCTCTGCTTACCAGTGACACCCCCAGCCACCAATGAGAGGGACTCCTTGAAGGCATTACCTTATTTGGTACAATGGCCATTGGCTCCTGGTGCCAGAGAAGGCTGAAGGAGATTTCCAAAGGGTCCAACATTTGGCATTACCCCTTCCTGAGGTAGGTTTGGTCTCTCCTGACTGCCAACATCATCCTTGTGAAAATGACTCTGAGCCAGGCTTGGTGGCTCAGCCTGTAATCCCGCGCCTTTGGGAGGCTGAGGTGAGTGGATTGCCTGAGCCCGCGGGTTTGAGACCCGCCTGGGCAGCGAGATCTCATCTCTACAATAAATCAAAAAATCAGCTGGGCGTGGTAGCGCATGCCTGTAATTCCGGCTACTTGGAAGGCTGAGGCGGAAGGATCGCCGGAGCCCAGCAAGTCGAGGCTGCGGTGGCTGGGAGCAGCCACTGCACTCCAGTCTGGGCGACAGAGTGAGGCTCCAACTCAGCAAAAAAAAAAAAAAGAAAAGAAAAGAAAAGAAAATGACTCTGTGCAAAGCACTTTCACACCCATTATCTCCTGCCCTAGATGCCTACAACATCCATGCTTAGAGGCCACCTAGACCAGTGTTGTCCACTAAAATTTACTGCAAGCCACATACGTAATGTTAAAGTTTCCAGTAGTCACATTTAAAAATATTAAATGGCCAGGTGCGGTGGCTCACGCATGTAATCCCAGCATTTTGGGAGGCCGAGGAAGGATTACTTGAGCCCAGGAGTTTGAGATCAGTCTGGGCAACAAAGCAAGACCTCATCTCTACAAAAATATTTTTAGAAGTTAAATTAAAGTTAATATATATATATATATATATATATTTTTTTTTTTTTTTTTTTTTTTCCTGAGTTGGAGTCTCACTCGGCTGCCGAGACTGGAGTGCAGTGGCCGCTCCCAGCCACCGCAGCCTCGACCTGCTGGGCTCCGGCGATCCTTCCGCCTCAGCCTTCTGAGTAGCCGGAATTACAGGCGCACGCTACCACGCCCGGCTGATTTTTTGATTTATTGTAGAGATGAGGTCTCGCTGCCCAGGCAGGTCTCGAACCCGCGGGCTCAGGCAATCCACCCACCTCAGCCTCCCAAAGGCGCGGGATTACAGGCTGAGCCACCGAGCCCGGCTAAAGTTAATATATTTTATTTAACCCAATATTCTTATTGGATTTATAAAACCCAAGACATTATTATTTCAATATAATCAACTCAAAAATTATTAGTGAGATACTTTATACTCCTTTTTGTAATAAGTTTTAGATGTGTATTTTCTACTGACAGAACATCCAATTCTGACTAGCCACATACCAAGCACTCTGTGGCTACATGTAGCTAATAGCGATTGTACCAGACTGCGAGAGACCAACACATCGGGTCTACAGAGAACACTGCGAAGGAGGAGAATGGACTTGCTCAGGGTCAAATGCACACCAGGCTCTGGGATGAAGTTCCCTGTCTCCAGCTCCAGGCCATCCCCTGGCCCTGCTGGACCCTGAAGCAGCCTTGGGCACTGAGATGGAAGAGCCATGAACTGGAGCTAGAGGCTGGCACCCATGCTGGGCCTGCTGCCCACCTGCTCTTGTCTGACGTGGGGCAGATCAGGGACCACACTGGACGACACCAGGCCCCACCTGGCCCGGCCCTCTTGCCCTGTTGGCTGAGGAAGGAGGTCCGATGAAGACATTTACAATACCTGCTCTGTGCCAGGCACCATGCTGTGTGCTGGGGAAGAGTATTTGCCCTGGAGGAGCCTGCAGTGGGTGGGTCAATGACAGCACAATACAATACGGCCTTTGATGGAGAAAGCACAGGGTACCACAGGAGCATTAAGGACAGGGTATTTGTCATTCGTGGGAAAGGTGATATATTTGAGCTGGGTCAGTGAAGCGGGAGAAAAAATCTGCCCAGGGTTCTCTTTCTGCAGCTGGGACCCACTCAGCTTCCTAAAACCCCAGGACCCCAGCTATTCCTGTCAGGAACAGCCAAGTGAGGAGAGTCCAGTCCTGCCCACAGTCCTGCTAGGCAGGCAAAGCATCGCCCTCCGAGAGATGGTTGACCCTGAGTCCTCCTCAGCAGCGCCTCAGGGCAGCAAGACTGGGCCCTTCCTCTTTTGCTGCAAGCATTCCAGACATCTTTGGCAGAAATTCCAGGTGTAGGGGGATGAACTGGGTCTGCCCGTGGGCTGAGCTTGGGCAGGAGGACAACCTGAGTCCTGCCTGCCACAGGCTGAGGTGGGAACTCGCCTGCCTCCTGGGCCAAGGCTGGGCAGTGGGTGGTGGACCTGTGGGCTGTGGGGCCCGCGCTCTGCAGGCAGGGTGCTACTGCCTCATGCCCACACCTGTCGACTAAGCCCCGAGGCTGGTAATGAGCATCTCCTGCACCACCACGGCTCAGAGGAGGCCTCCTGGCAGCCTGGCCTTGTTCTCATTGTCCCACTGCAGCCCAAATGCACCAGGCTCAGGCCTCAATCGTGATCAATGGGCCGAGGATGTGCTGACGAGGCACTTTCATCTTTTCTCAAGGCCAGTGTTTGAACTTCTCTGAGCAAGCGGCCTTCCCAAACGGGCTTGTCTTCTAAGAAGGCGGCCAATCTCCTTTCCCTTGCTTCCTAAGCAGGCTGATCCTAAGAGTTATTGAGGCACAAGAAAGGAGATGTTCAAAGGCAAATCTAAATTACCGTCCTCTTCAAACTGGGGAAAAGTCTTATTAAGTCGCCTGCGTGTGAATCCCGGCCTATTTCTGTCTGCAGACCTTTCTTCCTTTGTGCCACATAAATGGACACATCTTATTGATTTTCTTTCAACCTGGATCACCTCCATAGCTGTGAATATGGACACATAAATCCCGCTCCTTCCTTCCCCGTGGGGCTGAGGAAGGATGGGGGGGCTGCCAGAGGAGCCGGCCTATAGGGGACGGCAGTGCCCTCCTCTCCATCGCCTCCTACCATGCCTTATCCCTGTTGGATAAGGGATAACTTTCCTCAGAGGAGCAGGAGAGCTAACTGCAGGGCCTGCAGGGAGGCTTTGGGACTATGGAGTCACAGGGCCACGAGGCAGCCACACCAGGACCCTGTCCTCAGCCTGTTCTCTCACTTATTGTGCCTCCTACCTTTGTCTCTTCCTCTGTGACTCCCCCACCCCTGGCCCTCATCACTTACTCCAGCCCTGACCTCCTTGCTGAATACAACACACGCACTCCTGCCTCAGACACTAAGCATCTTTCTTCCCAAACGAGGAAATCTCTTCCCCCAGGCATCCTCAAGGCTCATGTCCTCACCTCCTTCAATTCTCCACGTGAATGTCAACTTCTTAGTGAAACTTTCTTGAAACACCCCATTTAAAATTGCAACCCATCCCCCTGTATTCCCTAACCTTCGCCCCCACTTTATTCTTCTACAAGCACTTAATCAGTTGTTGGTCTCCCTTCACTAAAATCTAAACTCCATGTCTGCAGGAATTTTTGTCCCTTGTGTTCACACAGTGGCACCTGTACCTAGAATAGTGTTCAGTATACAGAGGTGCTTATGATAGTTCTGCAGTGGGTCCAGCACCCTGCCCTCTATCAACCGGGCACCAGCCCCCAGAGGGCGCCACATAGGGTACTCAGACTTTGGGCCCTTCACATAGTCATCATCTGTACTCCAGGTTACCTCAGGCTCCCAGAAAAAGGGTCCAGAACCTTTCCTGCCTGCCCCAGCTTTCGCCTCAGAACAGATGGCTTCTGTGTCCAGGAAGAGGCCTCTGATCCCATCATCTCTTACAAGAGACAGGCCCCTGGTGAGGGTGCTTCACTCAGACCCAGCTGGCCAGGGTGGTGCCAAATAAATGCTCTGGGCCCTCAGCTGCCCTCCGCAAGCCACTCCTAGAGGATAGAGCCTCTTGTAAGGACCCCAGGACTGCCACACACCTCTTTTGCTACACCCCTAGGTCGGGTGGTAGATATAATAATTACTGTATAAACACCAAAGGGATTCCCGAACCTCCAGCTACTGCCTGAGTGACTCTCTGTCTCCTGACCTTAGTTTCCCCATTTGCAACATCAAAGGGGGTGACTCAAGGACATGAAGATCCCTACAATTGTCAGTCTGATAGTCAGTGACCTTTTTATGTGTCCTTCTTTCTCAGTGGGTTGAGTCACCTTTGAGGATCAGGACCGCCTGATTTTTCTCCTTAAACCTCCCAGAGCCTGGCTCAGAGTAAGTTCTCGGTAGGTGTTTGTTGACTGGCTGAAGGAACGAATGAATGAACAAACCCACAAGTGTGCAGGCCCATAAAGGAATGGACCTTTAGCCCCAGCATCAATCTCAGCCAAAACCAAAAAAAAAAAAAAAAAAAAAAAAACCCGCAAAAAACCCTACCCATCTACTTGCTGGAGAGAAGCAGGCAGACAGACAGATGGAAGCAAACGAGGCCTAGGAATTCTTAGGGGGACAGAAGCTCATTTCCAAACGGGAGGCTATAGGCTGTGGGAAGACAAAAAATTTCTCAAAATTAAACCAAAGGAGGGGTTTGGGGAGCGAGGGGCTCCGAGGGATTTATTAATGCACGCCTCCGAGTGATTCTTCCTCCTGCAATCCAGGCACTGGGTTAGCACTGACTTCCAAATTATATTTAATTGGACAATTATTCAAAGTGAAAAACCTGCACAGGAAACGAAGGCGGTCCTTAATAAACACCTTGTCTCCTCAGCCCCAAACAGGCAAGTCGTTTACTGACCCAAGAGGCACAATTTTGTCTTTGGTAAATTTATTTTGAAGTAATTGCCGACTCCGGGAGTAACCATTTTTCAAAGGGAAACTTGGCTCTAGCCAGCAGAATAATAAATTGTTCCCTGACCCATGTGAAGCTTAATCCCATTAGAAAGATGTGCGCTTAGAGGGTGGAGGGCGGCGCGCAGAAGGGAGGGGTGGCCCTGCGCGCCGCAGAGTCGCCAGGTGGGTGTCTGGGGGGAGCCTCCAGGTCTGACCAGGGCACAGCCACAGGGATCAGCCTAGACCATCTCTCCGGTGGGGGGAGGCTGCAAGGGCTGGGGCAGGGGTGAGCAGGAGGTTGTCACCCGCCACAATCGTCACGGCCGGCGAGAGAGGGCTAAAGCTTCCCCGGGTACCCTGGCGCCGCCTGGAGCCCAGCCTCTCCAGGGAGCGGGGGGGAGGTGTCCTCCCGACCCCGCCCAGCCTTCGCCCCGCCCACCCCCACCCCATCCCCACCCCATCCGCCCGGTCAGTTCCCATTCAGGCTTTCCCCAGCCCCGCCTGGCTCCCGACCCGACCTGCCACCCTCTTGCCGCTCCCGGTGAGGTTGTGCAGAACCAGAGGGCACAGGGCGGTCGTGCCTTTCGCGCAGAAGACGCACCACGCAGCCAGCCAGCACCTTGTTGAGCAGCTGAGGGCCTTGGGGAACCGGCTTTAATGAATAGAAGTGCGTTTATAAATAGCATATCCATATGCAAATGAGCACCTCCAACAGCCTGGAAGCAAGCTGGTCTCTGATCGCTTCCATTTAAGCAAACAAAGTTTATAAAAGCTGGAGTCGTTTTTCAGGAGAGGAATGAATGGGCTTCCCTTGATTAACGAAGATATTCCAACTTGATTTCCTTGGA
Source organism: Cephalopachus bancanus (assembly GCA_027257055.1). Lineage (NCBI taxonomy): Eukaryota > Metazoa > Chordata > Mammalia > Primates > Tarsiidae > Cephalopachus > Cephalopachus bancanus. The sequence goes on along the minus strand of JAPVLO010000207.1, from coordinate 897,927 downwards.
AGAGCCAGATCTCTTCCATCTTCCATCTCAGTACTCCAAACCCAGGCTTGGCCCAGCTTGGTCTCTGCCAGGGCAAGGACCTTTGTTTTTGTTCACTGATGTGTCCGAGTGCCTACAACGGTGCCTGCCATGTTCAATAAATCTTATTAACATAACAGAACACCTGGAGAACTCCTCCTCCGGTTGCTTCACACTGCCTTACTTCAGGCCTTGAGCAGAGCCAAACTTACAGGACACGAGGGTTAGAAAGACCTTTAAACTGAATATTTTTCCTCTTTCCGTTTTTTCCAGTTAGGGAAACTGAAGCTCTGAGAAACGAAGTAACCTGCCCCAACTACAGGGTGGGTCAGAAGTGGCAGCAGGGTGGAAACCTGGTCTCCGGTTTCCAGGACCCCAGTCTCTCAGTCCAGAGCCTCCCCAACACCTTCCTGCCCCCAATCTGAGTGGTGACACATTCAGAAGCGCCCAGCAATGAGCCCACAGAGAGCACCGTTCACGTCTGTTCTACAGCCAGGGAAACTGAGGTTTATAGAGTTGGGTCCTGCCCCAAGTTATACTTTGAGGGGCTTGTTTCCCAGGTTTTTAGACATCAACATGCAGCCTAGGAGTTAGGGAAAGGCTCCCCATTTCTGCTTTGGTCCTCTTGGGGGTTGCCCAGCTTGGGCCCCCTGTGTCTAACGAGGCCACTTTGTCAGAGGACAGGGACCCCACGAGGTAGAGAGCCTGCCTCTTTTGGGTTCTAATTCCTGGGCCATTCTACTGCCCCCATCCCATCCCAGGAAGATTCTGGATAACCTAAGGGGCCAGCTCCACCCTACTCCCACTGTCTCCCTGAAACCTCCTTCAGGATTTCAGTGACTGTGGTCTTACCTGCCTAGCAGGAGAAGAAATGTGGTTGGGTAATATTCCCTCAATACCCTACCACTACCTAGAAACAAGCGTAGGGCAACAGTTAGAAGAACTGGAGGCATTAAGCCTGCTGAAGACCAGAACCAAGGAGCTCATGTCTAGGAAGGGCTGTGTGGGGAGTGGTTGAGTAGCTGGGGGTAACTAGTGGGTCCTGAAGTCAGATCCAACTGTAACCCCTGCCTTTCTTTTAACCAACCGTGTGACTTTCAAAAGGCACACCGCCTCTCAGAGACTGTTTCCTTGCCTGGAAAATGGAATGATAAACAGACCCTAAATTATTAAGTTAGTGTGATAATGAAAGCTAACACTTTAAAACATTTACTATATGCCAGGCACTAATCTAAACACTTTACACCCATTCTTTTAATCTGCACTACAAGTCTATGAGGTAGATATTATTTCCCCCATTTAACGGATGGAGAAAATGAGACACAGAGAGGTAAAGTTAGTTACTCAAGGCCACACAGCTAGTAAATACCCTTCTAATGAATACAATAGGCCTGGCACACTGTAAGCACTTGATGATATTATTAAGACTATTAGTAAGACCTGACTTTCACTATGGCAGTCCAAAGAGCAGAAGGAGGATAGGCACTGTAAGATCCAGGAGCAAGTTGTGTGACAGCGGAAGTAAAGTGGGGTGGGGGCAAGAGCTGCCTAATACTTCTGGTGGGAGCACTGGGGCCCATCCCATGCAAGCATCAGCACCCACTATTATACATAAGAGCTGAGAGGCATGCTAGGAGAAGGACTTGAACTTAGGCCCATTTTCTCTGAGATTCTGGGACCCAGATAGCAACCGGGGATGAGGCCCAGGTGAGTGCTCTCCTGATGGCACAGAGGGCAAACCCAGCCAAGGCAGGGCCACAGCGGGAACCCAGGTCATGGTCATACAGCACGCTGGCCATCTGGAGTAGTGGGTGCTGTGCCTTGGGCGAAGACCATCACTGACTGTGTCTCTACACGCAGGTGTGGATCTTCTAGTTAGCATAACTAGGGAGACAGAGGGAGAACTCCCTCGCTTTGCAAAGGAGGGCAGAGGATGGAGGGGGGAGAGGGTTTCACTGGCCACATGCCTGGCGGTGGAGGCAACAGCATATGCCTGGCAAGATGAGCTCCGAGGTGACTGCAGTAGAGGCCATGGCAATAAAAGCATGGCTGGACTCCGGCTCCACTGGCTGTCCCTGTGAGCACAAGATCACATGAGGGACTGCTGGAAATCCCCACATGCACTTGGGCAAGGAAAGTCTGCAGAGTCCTGAACTTCTGGGTGAAGGTTCAGATGATTTGCTGAGGCCTGAGGGCCATGTGGGTCCCACAAGGAAGAACTTGCTAACGTCATAGTCTAACAACAAATCACATGACCTGAGGTGGGAATGAGCTCCCCATCCCTGGAAGGGAGCAAGTAGAGGTTAAACCACTCTCACCAGGGTTGCTGCAGAGGGCTTCCTGTCTTGCCTAGAGAGGGGCGGGATGGGCCTTCCTGATTTGGCCTTTCTTCTCACTCTTTGCTTTCTCCTCTTATTGCCCCCCTACTCCCCAGGCAGGCCAAAATGCACCCCCCACCCCAAAGTGCGCCTCTCTCCTGGAGGTTCATTACACTCCCATTGTAGGGTCCCCATATGTCCAGAGAGTAGAAAAAGATGATAGTGGAAATAGCTAACACTTACGAAGAGGTGTCTGTGTGCCCACAACTTGGCAGGTACTGACCTAATCACAACCTCATGACAGGTGAGCCAGGCATTGTTATCCCCATTTTACAGATAGGGAAACCAAGGCTCAGAGAGGCCAAGTATACTGCTCAGCATCACACTGCCAGGATCAGACCCAGGTGGCCTGGCTCCAGGTCTCCACACTTAGTCCCCATTGTAGGCCACCGAAGGTGATGTATTTATGAGTCCATCATGACTGGGTCCTTCGTGGAGCCCGGCCCAGCAGGGGCCCTCAGGAATGCCCTGTTGGGCCAAAAAGTTCCCTGCTGTCCCTACCAGGTGGCTGCCTCCTGTTGGCCAGAGTTCTGCAGTCCCCCTCAGGGAGGAGTGTGAGTGAGCTTCACCATCAGGAGGGAAGTCTCAGTCACCATGGCAGCCGGGCATCCCGCCTGTCAGGGCTCTGGGAATTGGTGTCTTCCTGTGCTGTGATTCTGCAGTTGTGTGCTCCAATCCCTCAGAATGGACAAAGCCCAGGACCTTGTGGGGGCGGTAAAGAATGTAAAAGTCATGGGAAGAGCTGGGTTTCTTACTCTGCAACTTGGAAGGGAAGAGGAAGAATGTCCAGGTCCCCAGCAGGTGAGAGTGACTCCCTAGAGGAGTGGCTGAGCCCTGGAGTGTGCCCCGGGTAGAGGGAGAAAGAAGGGGGAGGAGGCACCCACCCCATAGCAGCTAGTGGGCTGCATTCATTCCTCACTCCTGAGCCCTGCCCCACCAAGGCTGGGGTACACCACCCCAGACGAATTGTGCCAGAACATAGTGCTCACCAGCCTTGATCCTGCGTCAGCCTGCTGGTGGCTCCCTAGGACCCAAAGGCAGCCCGGCCTCGTTTCCGCCACATCCTTTCTCCCTCCCTGGTGCTCTCACCTCACATCTCTCCCTATCCCCTCCAAAGAGCAAGCTAATTCTCAGCTCAGCTTTGAATGCCCTTTCATGATCTTCTCCTCCACAGGAACTTGTGTTAATCCTTCAGAGCCCAGTCCGTGGCTCCTACTTCCACATAGTCTGTTCCAACTCCTTTTCTCTCTCTTTTGAGCTCCCAGGTAGTAATATAAGAAGAACAGAACACACTCATGTAGCACCTACTATATGCCAGCATTGTTCCGGGAGTTTTCCTATTAAACCCTGTCACCCTCACAATTGTGTGACATACTTACCGTTTCATCCTGTCCTGCATATTAGAGGACCGAGCATAGAGAGGCTAGGTAATATGCTCAGGTCACATAGCTAGTAAGGGATGGACACAGATGGCCTGGCTCCAGAGTCTTAACCATTATTTTATACCCTTAGATTTGGGTATCAGCTACAGGCGCTGTTTTCTTCTAGTGTGGAAAGTACTTGGACCTATGTCTATGCAATTGCACACCACTTTGCCTGAGGGTGGATTCAGACCCCATGGTTGGCTGATGACCCTGGAGGTAGGAGGCTCTGCTCCCAGTGCTCAAGGTCATTCTGCCTCACCCAGAGCATCCTGTACGGTGCAGGCCCTCCCATGGGCACCATCCTCAGCCTCCATCCCTCCCTCCCAGTGGCTGGGCTTTCCATAGAATGCCCATGTGCCTCTGCGGCTCCCTCTCCTCTGCCTGGCAAAGACCTGACAGCCCCCAAATCAGCTCAGGATCCCCAGTGCAAAGGCCAGTCCAAAGACTTACCCCAGGACGGTGGTCCTCCTTCAAATTTCTCCACGTCCCTGCCCCACCCTCCCCCATGCTTGACTCCAGAGAAGAGCTTCCCCTGAGAGGACTTGCAGAGTCTAAATTAAAATCTATTTCCCTCACTATAGTTCACAGTCCAGATGTTGACAAGCCCAGCCTTCTAAACTTAACATCACTTAGAAAGTTCTGGCTAATATTAGTTGTAAAACCACTGTGCTTATATCAGCCCTATGAAAGGCCAGGCCCTTTTATGCAAACAGAAGATAATGTACCCAGGGCCTGGCACAGGGAAGATGCTATTAAACTTTTGTCTCCCTTCCTTCCTTATGCGAATGTGTATTGAGTACTTGCCATGGGCCAAGGCCTAGGCTGGATGCTGAAAAAATGCGACTAGACAGAAAACTGATCGTGGTGCTAACAGTCTGATGAGGGAGACAGTCAGAAAGACCCATCCATAGCATGAGGCTTGGGTGTGCCCGCAGGGGGAACCAAGGAGTTGGGGAACATGATCCCTCCCAGGGAAGTGGGTCAAGCAGGGCTCTTTACCTGTGTGCTGGATGGGCAGGGAGAGTCAGGGAGGGCCTTGCAGCCCAGGTTGATGTGTTGAAGGGCTCTACACATGGGAGTATCGTGGTGAGACATTAACTTCAGCAGGACATTCTGGCAGAGGAGGAAAGGGGATGAGACTGGAGGCAGGGAGACCAAGGAGGACATCTAAAATGGGTGGGAGAAAGCTGATGAAGACCTCTCCCAGGAAAGTGGCAGCGGGGATGGAGAGAAATGATGCTTCAAGCTGGACTTAGGAGGCAACAGTCAATTACAGCTTCCATGTATTGAGTGGCGACTGTGTACTAGGTGTTTGATCTTTGTGCTTTATGTTCATTATCTCTGGTCCCTTCAGAAACTCTTCCAAGAGGTTCTATCAGTCACATCCTAGAAAAAAACAGATGGCACCCTGAAACGGAGTGCTATGAGAAGAGTTTAATAAATGAGCCATGTTCACAGACGTGACCAGGTTAAGCAGAAAAATAAAGGATGGTGTTGTACCCTAGAGCAAGGATCAGTGGGAAGATATTACCACCCAGGCCAGACAGCAGCTACCAGAACCCAGAAAGAGGAGCTGTGTGGTGCCACATAGGAAGTGTTGCCCTTCTGTTAACGAACCCAGGGAGCCTGAGATGACCCTGCAGGGAGGGAGAGATGGGAGAAGAGTGACAACGATGACATGAAGGCAGCCTATGCATTCAGCTTCCTCGACACAGGGTGGGGGGGCGGGAAAGGTGGACCTGGAGGGTCCAACACACGGCCAAGACCAGAGAGGTTAGGGATTGAATGTGGGGCTATGAGTGAGAGGAGTCTTGTGACCTGGGTTTCTGGCACAGGCGCTGGTGGCAGGCAGCATGGTGCTTTGGGATAGAGTCCAAGAAAAAGGTGGGTAGGATATCTGTGAGAACAGATCCTGCCGCCACCCAAGCCACCCACATGGCTCTCATTGCCTCTAGGATCCTGGGAAACTGCCTCATCATGCCCCTGGTCTCTTTATTTCTAAGACAAAACACTTACCAGCTACAGGAAAAAAAGCCTCCTCATGTCTCCCTCACCCCACCCACCTCTGCTCTCATCTTTCTGGGCCAGGTATGTGGTCCTGTGGGGTCCCTTCCTCCATGGGGCCAGCATTTTGGGGAAACATGAGCTATCTGGGCACAGTAATATATGGTAAGACCCAGGCTCCAGCGTCATATAGAACTGAGTTTGGCAAGCACAAAGTTGTAAAATTTTATACACTCAAATGTGCAAAATCATAGCCCTTTATTTTCTATAATTTATCTCATCTTGCTCTTGAGCTCATATTCCCACAGATGATTGGGTAAGAGTAGGGGAAATACTTTAAATTACCAATTGAAGATAGCTCAGCCTTTTCCCAGTTTAAAACAGTCTCTTTCAGATTAATTCAATATCTTTTGCATTAATACTCATCTTTCAAAGTTCACAGTCTCTATCAGGACTGTCTCTCTGCTTCAATGTATCTCCATTTGACTTCCTTCTTTCTAAGATGGCAGCTGCTGGCAGGGCAAAGCTCGTACCTCTCATGGCAGCAAGGGGAAATGCATCTGGCCTACCTGCTGCACCAGCTGCCCTTTGGGCTACACACATCTCAGGCAGCATTGCTGGACCAGCTTCTGGTGCCAACTTCGGTGCTGAGTGCTTGTACCCTGCCTGGCTTTGGTCACGAAGTCTGTATCAGTCATGTGTAAGTTAGGTTATGTGGTGATAATACATACTCCCCAGGTCTCAGTGACTGCAGCAAAGGTTTATTCTTGATCCTGTTATATGTCATCACAAGTCAGCTATGGATCCTATTTTCTATGACCTCTGTCCTCACTCTCGTACCCAGGATGATGAAGCAGCCACTGCCCTGGTCATTGCTAGTGACTACAGTCAGGAGAAGAGAGTACCACGGAGGATGTCATGTCAGAAGTTAGATGCTCTCCCCTGGAAGAGGTACATGTCATTTCTGCTCATCTGCTCACAATGCTTTGGCCAGAACTACCATTTGGTCCTACCACAGAGCCAGAAGCTCAGTTCTGCTCTAAAAAAGAGAGAAACTGGCCGGGCACGGTGGCTCAAGCCTGCAATCCCAACACTTTGGGAGGCCAAGATGAGAGGATTGTTTGAGCCCATGGGTTCGAGAATAGCCTGGGCAACTTGGCGAGACCTCATCTCTACAATAAATCAAAACATTATCTGTGTGTGGTAGTGCACACCTGTAGTTCCGGCTACTTGGAAGGTCTGGGGTTGAGTCACGTATTAGAGACTGTGGAAGATTAGTGCTATTTGTCAAGTCTATGGTTTCTCTTTTCTTTCTTTCAATAACCAAGGCAGAAGAATGGCCTGAGCCCAGCAGGTTGACGCTGGGGTGGCTGTGAGCGTGCCACTGCACTCCAGCCTGGGCAACGGAGTGAGACTTCAACTCAAAAAAAAAAATCAAAAAATTAGCCAGGCTTGGTAGTGCATGCCTGTAGTTCCGGCTACTTGGAAGGCTCAGACTGAAGGATAGCCTGAGCCCAGCAGGTCAGCTCTGGGGTGGCCATGAGCATGCCATTGCACTCCAGCCTGGATGATGGAGTGAGACTCCAACTCAAAAAAAAGAAAGAAAAGAGAAACCATAGACTTGACAAATAGCACTAATCTTCCACAGTCTCTAATATGTGACTCAACCCCAGACCTATTGGAATCCACCATCACTCTCCCCAGAACCCCTTCGAGGGTCTGGGAACACTAATAAGCTTTCTCCCTGCTGTGCCAGAGTGTGGTGAAGCCCTGCAAGGCTGACCTTTGGCTTACTCACCTGCCTGGACACATTCCCCTGCCATTTCTAAACCACTGCTTGGATGGTGCATCCTGCCTGGCCCTGTAGAGCTTTGAGCTTCACTGAGGAGCTGACCTTGTTCCCAGCTAGACCCTGAGAGGAGAGGAGGCAATGCCCCTCACTGGGAGGGCCCCAGACCCACTTGGGTGATGGATTCCACTTCCCTATGCTTTAACACCAGGACAGCAACAGTTGACCCCTTCCCCTGCTTGCCACTTTAGTGGCTCTCATCTCTTCACTTCCTCTTCCTGTCCAGGAGACTTTACTTCCTCTTCCTGTCCAGGATAGCTTCTTTGTGTTATATTCCTCCATCCCCCTTATGCTATAGCTTAGAGCAAAACTCAAAGATCCAAGTCCATCAGGCCTGACTCAGATGCATAACAGGAGAGTTTGGGAACTTAGAAAATCTTTTCTTTGACTGACTCTCGATGTGTCTGTTCCATCGTGGACACAGAAGTTTTGTTTGGAAGTTTGCACATTGAGTCTGCATCTCTCTTGACCTTCCTGCTTCAATAGCTCTGAGCATCCCTGAAACTGTGGGTGACTCTGGCTGAGCAAAGGGAGCAGAGGAACACTTTAGAAATTCAAGAAAACCCTATGGTTGTATTTTTAAAAATATCATACCTTTAACTTTGGTTTGAATTTTACTAAGTGTGCGACCTTGAGTGAGTCACCTAATCTGGCTTCTAGAGTCTCCATCGATGGAGCCTCCATCCAGGCCGGCTCCTTTCTCTACAGAGGAGCTCCCAAGGGCTACCTCTCACTGCCAACTCCCTCTGTTCTCTGGCTAATCCTGCTGGTCATCTTCACTTCTATGTGACCTTGGGAATGTTTATTGACTTGCATTCATTTCTTTACCTGTAAACTGAGGACAGTCATAACCTCTGCCTCTTAGGATTGTATTAAATGACACAAACGCTTAAGCAGTGCCTGGAATATGTTAAGTGTTATGCCAGTGTCAGCTACTATCATTATTGTCATTTTTTCCATTTTTCCATTCTTGGAAAACGCTTTGTGCCTGGAGCTTTGTGCGAATCTCTGGATCTGTCCAGTGTGGAGTTAGCTAGTTCCTGCTTCCTTTCAAGCTGGCTGCTTCTCAGCTACCAGGCCTCACACACGGGGTCCCACATTTCAGAATCATTGCAGTGGGCTTGGGGGGTGCTCTGCCTCAGTCCCCTCATATTCATTTGCCATTTCTGTGAACTCTGGCTTTGGGGTGCATATGCCTCCCACCACCTCACCTGCAATTCTCTGGATGATTTCTCTGGAACTGCTGAGTCAGTTGTCTGGAGTTAACATCCCTGGGATGGGCCTTGGCTAATGACCAGTAGGGACTGCAGTAGAAAGCCCAGTTCCCTTGCCTCCAGTCAGGACATCTAGGAAACACGATCTTGCTCCAGAATTCCCTTTGCAGGATCAGACTGACACTACCCTCCAGGAACTGAAATTGTCTGGACTCCTCCCCGCACTACTCCCCTCACCCTATTCTCCCCACCCCATTCCCCCCACCCCACACCAACTTGACTTCCTCCCCTTCCCTGTTTTCCCAGTCCTAACACACTTCTTCTGGAAAGTCACCCTTCATGAATCACTTGCATCCTCATCTCAGGATCTGTTTCTGAGAGGGCCTTGTCCCGAGGCAACCATAGGCCCTACAGAGCTGGAACCCCACACGCAGGTTAGGCTAAGAGGATCGGCCATGACTTGAGGACCTGTTATGTGCCTTGCACTTCTCATGCCTTATCTTACTTAATACTCAGAACTGCTCTGACCAACAGGACACATCAGTATTTCCATTTTAAAGACAAGAAGGCCGGGCGCAGTGGCTCAAGCCTGTAATCCCAGCACTTTGGGAGGCCGAGGTGCAGGCATTGCCTGAGCCCACAGGCTTGAGAATGGCCTGAGCAACTTGGCAAGACCTCATCTCTACCGTAAATTTTTAAAAAATTAGCCAGATGTGGTAGCACGTGCCTGTAGTTCCATCTACTTGGAAGGCTGAGGCGGAAGGATGGCCTGAGCCCAGCAGGCGGATGCTGGGGTGACCGTGAACATGCCACTGCACTCTGGCCTGGGTGACAGAGTGAGACTCCAGCTCAAAAAGAAAACAAAGATAAGGAAACTGAGACCGAGAATAATTCTGTGACTCACTCCTGAAGATCATCCAGTGAGTCTATGGTGGAGCAGGATTTGGATCCAGGATTTGGATCTGTCTCTGTGGCCTGTGCTCCCCCCCTCCACCCCAGATGCATGATGGATGGGAACAGACCCAGATCTCCAGAGCAGGAGGCAAGGCTGTTAGTGTAAGGGAAGAGCAAGATCCTTTTTGGAGAGGTTAGGGGAAAAGCGAAACAGAAAGAGCTCATTGTGGCAACAAAGGTATAGAGGGAGACCTCAGCCAACAACTGAGACTGGAAACAGGCTGGGCCACGCCGGCCACGGGCACTGGAACAGAGAAGGTCAGACCGCAGACTTCTCCTGCTCTGCCACACCGACACACACCTGCTGGGGCCTGCAACAGGGAAGTTCAGGGGTGACAGCTTGCATCTCATCTCCCCTCGCAAGGACTTTGGTCTCTCGCATGCTACTCTCCTGGTGCCAGCCACACTCATCTTGCATGAGAAGCCTCTGAGAAGGACCCTGGCCTTTAGGGAGGAAGGGATAGGCTGGACAGCGGGGGCCGGGGGTGGTGGGGAGCTAAGCAAAGACAGGCATGGCCAGCCCATCACAGAGGAACCTCCACCAGAGCTGGGGACAGCGTTTGCAGCTAAGTGGCAAGTGTGGGCTGGTGGTAACTGTGGGTGGGGGGGGGGAGAGAGGAGAGAAGCTGAAGAATGACTATCTTTTGGAAATGACATGTACTGCCCACACTGCACAAACATCCCTAAATGAGGAGCCCTCATACTCTGACACTCACATAATCCCCCACTCTACCCTGATCCAGGACAAAACACCTTCCCCCCGCAAAACTAAACACCAATTCTATTCCCCAGCCCTGACCCCTCTCCTAAATCCAACTGGAAGCCTCATTTTATCCCTGACCTGAATGCAGTCTTCCCCTAAAACCTACCCTGACTGGCCTCAGACCAAACTGCAAGACTTCTCTGACCCTGCCTGTACCTTTAACGTCCCTCCACCACGTGACCTTGGTTCCTACTTGAGTGCACTCTCACCTTGGCCTACTCATGCCCAGGACCATGACTTCACATGGACCTGGTGGCTGTCAGCCTCTGCCCACCTTGCCACAGGGGTCACTGGGACCCCTTAGAGCAGCAGGTCTCTGAATGGTTCTAGCCATCATTGCTCGGGTGATGGATGAGCTCTGGTGTTATCAGCACCACGGGAGGGAGTCACCAATTTCCCCACTGTCACTTTGCCATAATTTCTAAAGCACAGGAAGGCGATTCCATCTCTCAACACCATTTGACTCTGTCCCTACCCCGGCGGGCTTCCGTGGGGCAGGCCCCAGCAGGGATGCTGGGGGTGGGTGTGTTGTCCAGAGGTTGACAGGCACATGCCTCAGCACTCGCATGCTTTGCTCATCTCCTAGAAGACAGAGACTATGCTGGCCCCACCTGGCCCCAGCTTCTGTCCTCATGGTTCATCTTAGACCTGGGTGCCACCACGAGCACCTTACCTTGTAGCTGAAGGAGGCGGGTGAGGCTCGTGCCACCAGGGCTCCCTGCCCACACTGAACCTTCTGCCCCTCTGGAAAATAACAGAAATCCTAAAATTCTCAGAGGTGCTCAGGGACTGAGGAATGAGACCTGCCTACACAAGCAGGAAAGATGATGTAAGCAGGGCCTGGTGTGGCCTCTGTCCCATCACCTTTTCCATTTGCAACTGTTCCAACAAATGAATAAGAGCTGTCTCTACTGCCGTCAAAGGACCCCACGAGCAGTGAGAAAAGCTGATGGGTGGTGGCCATGTGACCCATTTGAGAGCTGGGGGAAGTGGTTCAGAAACAAGCCTGCAGGTAACAGAGAAGAGGGATGATGTGGCCAGAGCCTGGCAGAATCACCTCCAGGTAACTGAAAAGGTCAAAGGGACAGCCCATCCAGGTGTGCCCATGGACAGAGCACTAGAGTTTCAGCGCTGGGCTTAGAAACAGAACCCACCGAGAGTAGAAGGAGGGGTTTCCTGGTCTGTGGTATTGTCTGGGGGTGGCTGCCTCAAGGTGCACGGGAGGGCTTTAGAGCATCTCCACCCCTCAAGGTCCACGGCCACAGGATAGGCCCTCCTAGGGGTCTTCTTCATGTGGGGAAACCAGGTGCTCTAGGCTGGCATGGCAGAGAGGACAGCAAGTGTATCAATAGGGAATGGGGAAGTTTCATCTCATTATAAGAAAAAACTTACAAGCCAGGCATGGTAGCACATGCCTATAGTTCCAGTTACTTGGAAGACTGAGGTGGAAGGATTGCCTGAGCCCAGAAGGTCAAGGCTGCAGTGGCTGTGAGTTTGCCACTGTACTCCAGCCTGGGGGATAGAGTGAGACTCCAACTCAAAAAAAAAAAAGAAAGAAGAAAAGAAAAACTTTCTAACCAGCACAGCACCCAGTTGAAAAGAAAATCCAAAAAGAAGACACCACATCAACTCTCTGATTGTTTGTGGGCTTTGAAAACTGCCCATAAAACCTCCTCGGTAATTAAGTAGAATGATTTCATCTTGCCACATAAGTATGGTTATTGCTCCTGGGTGGCTGCAATTAATATAAAAGCAGATTAAGGAAGCCATCATCAAGGCGTAATGTGTTTTTAAATATTAATTAATCTGCTAATAACCATTGTAGGTTAAGGGTGATGCTAGAGATGGTGCTGCTAGAGATGGTTTCTACCAGGGACCCAGGAATGCTTACCTCCCACCCCACACGGCACCACTCTTCTGCAGGCCTCCTGAGAGAGCAATAGCAGAATGAAATCAGAGCCCTGCTTTGCTGGTAGCTGCTGTGTGGATGCCCCATGTCCCAGCACAGAGTGCTATTAGCAGATGGATAAAAGCATCTGGAACACAGAGTAGTGGCTCAAGGTCCTGAGCAGGGCTTATCACTCCCCAAAATCTACACATAGCATCAGCACCTCAGGTGAGCCTGGAGGAAAGAGAGAACCCCCAGGAGAAGTTCTGAGTCCGTGTCTCCTCCCAAGTCACAGAACCAGATGGGCTGAGCAGAGGAGACATGGCCTTGGGACTCAGGGGTCACACTCCACTTGGGTCAGTAAGATGCCATGCACCTGAGTTGGTGCCCACTAAGGCTGTGACTGTGGCCCAGTTAATGTCTTAGGTTCTGACCAAGCAGTGGGCAAAGCCCTCCCACGGAGGAAGCTAGGAGGACAGTGGTCAGAAGACAGTCTGACATGGGAAGGGAGCGGGAGGAACGTCTTTCTTTAGTTTTGTCTCTCTTGACTTTCCGGTCTGTCCAGCAGGGACATGGCTGCCTCCCGTGGGGGACAATTGGCAGCCCACCCACACAGTTCTGTTCTGAGCTCTACAGACACCTACTGGAGCAGGCCCAAAGCCTCTGAAATAGGTTAGAACAGGACATTAATTGACTTCAAGCTCATCTACATACACCAAATATTTCTCCCTTGTCCTTCTAATTCCCCACCTTAAGTTACAACCAGTTCATGGCCAAAATTCTCCCTTTCCTATTGATTTTCAGCTGTCTTCGGTAGAGGGGTTCTTCCCTGGAGGAGGCCTGGGGAGTGGAGGGTATCTCTTTACCCTTGCAGCCAGGATCAGATTCTTCTGGAGTTATTTTCAAGGTTGTATTGAGCTGACTCAAATTCTCTCATCTGTGCCATTTATCCTACATTCAAATTCAACATCAGCCACAGCCTCAAATCTAGGCCATTTGGAACCAAATGTGACCACCACAGCAGTGGCATTCCCCGGGGTGAGGTGAAGGTCTGACATTTCCATTGACAACCATAGGCCACAGCTAGGTGTTAGAACTTAGGGAAAAAAGTCAGGTTTCAACGCCACTTCTGGCCCCATGTGACATTCAACAAATCAGTTTCCCCCTTCTGCCGACTCAGAATGACAGTCTTGCTCTGCTTGCTTCCTGAAGTTGTGGAGAGAAACCGAGAGGAAGCGTTTTGCAAACTGTAGAGTAAGTTGCCAAGATGAGAATGCTGTGTCCCTGCGTCCCTCCTCTCCTACTTGCCTGTGGCTCAGTTCCAAGGATGAGGTGGTGTTGGTGAGGAGAAACCCGTACCAGGCCCGGCCAGAGCTGCCTCCCAGAATCCTCCCACCCCTGCCCCAACTCCACTTTCACCCTTGGCCTCATATTGCTTCCTCATCCTTCTCCCGTTGAAATATCCCAAGGTACACCTATGTGTCCTAAGGGCACCTATGTGCCCCAGTCTTAATGCACATGCTCATACCCAGAGCCAGATGCCAAATTTCTTTTTTTCTTTTTTTTTTTTTTTGAGTTGGAGTCTTACTCCGTCACCCAGTCTGGAGTGTAGTGGCACGTTCATGGCCACCCCAGTGTCGACCTGCTGGGCTCTGGCAACCCTTCCGTCTCAGCCTTCCAAGTAGCTGGAACTACAGGCGCATGCTACCATGACCGGCTAATTTTTGACTTATTGTAGAGACGCGGTCTCGCCAAGTTGCCTGGGCTGGTCTCGAACCTGCAGGCTCAATCAATCCTCTCAGCTCTGCCTCCTGAAGTGCTGGGATTACAGGTTTGAGCTACCACGCCTGACCATAAGCCAAATTTCTTAGCAACTCAATACCCCAGGACACATACCTCAGAAACTGTGCACAGGAATACGCCCCTCGGACACCCCACATCACACTCAGCCCCACCCAACTCAGGCACAGGACTGAGGATTGAGTGGGGAGGTGGCTGGAACATCCTGCCCAGCAATCTATCTGCAGGCATGAGCAAAGTCCAGAATGCAGTGAACACAGAGCTGCCACCTTTTGTCCAGGTGGTTTCAAACTTGCTTGGACAAAGGGCTGAGCCCCTTCAGAGGAGCAGACGGGGGATGGGGAAGGCAGGGGAACACTGCAAGCCTTGCAGCAAGCCCACCTCAGTTAGGCCCTGATTGGGGAGGTGCAGGTGGGCGACTGGCTGGGAGCCAGCCCCTCTGTGGCTGAGGCTGCACTTCTGTAATTGCAAGCCCAGCCTGGCAGGGCTGGGCACAGACTTCATGCCGAGAGAGGAGCCAGCCAGGCGCAGCTGAAATACTTCTGTTTCTGATCTCTTCTTTCTGAAAAAAGAGCAGAACTGCTGGATCTGCCTAGTCTTCAGCCTCCAGAAGCGTGCACGGCAGGTTCAAGCCAGGGCTACTGCCTGCTAATTGAGGCTTCAAATGCCTGAATGGGGCACAGAGGCAGGTGTGAGGGTGGGGCTCACTCCATCAATTTTCCCACAGACCCCATCCCACTCGGCCCCCGCAGAGTAATTAGTACTCTGAAGCCTGGAGGGTGCAAGGAGGAAGATTCCTCAAGGTATAGGACTCCAAGTTCTAACTCAGGTTGGGCAGGCCACATGCATTCAGCATGGGATGCCTGATGACAGAAGAGGTTAATACTCCACACATGACTATTGTACATGGAAGTGTGGCTGGTGTGGGCAAGGAATCAAATTCGTGATTTTATTTAATTTATTTAAATAGCCACATGGGGTTAGTGGCTACCGTACTGGACAGCACAACTCTAGGCAGAAGTGAAGAAAATGCTGCCCAGATTCTCGCTAGGTTCCCACAGCCAGTGCCCCATTGGGTGAGACCCTGAGGAATGACTTGACTGTCCTCTGACCCTGTCCTCTCCACCTACCAAAACAGGGTGTCCCTTCCCCTCCCTGTCCAGCCTGACCTTCCAAATGCAGTCAAGGATTGAGGTCAGCAAAACAGTCTCTGGGGCCAGATTTACTCCAGTTCAAATCTCCACTCTGCCACTGACCAACATTCCACCCAGCTTTTCTGAACCTCTACTTCCTCGCCTGCAAAATGGGGATAATAAACACTACTAATATCCACTGAGGGTTACTGAGAGGATTGAATGAGTTAGCATACGTGAGGCACTTAGACCAGTGCCCAGCACACAGGAAGCACTCTGTGTAAGTGGCAGCTTGTTGCTGTCACCATCATCATCACCAGTTAGCATGCAACAAGCGGTAGCCACATATAGAAGAAAATTCTGACAACTCACTTCTGTGGAGAAACTACAGCCCTTAAAAAATGCGTTTTAGTCAGGAGCTTTTCCTTGACTAACAGAGAGTAAAGGCCGACAGGAAAGAAACCAAACCCTGTTCTATCCCAGAGTGGGGGTGAGGGATTAACTGAGGAAGTATGCCATTTCAGAGTGTGGATTCAGTTATAACAGTTGCTGAAGGTTGGGTGGGTGTTGTGGAAGGTGTGTGTACGTTTAATAGGTCCTGAACATTAGTTACACGAACAGGAACAGTTAGGCACAAAGCTCACCCCATGGGAACACAGACAGGGAGATCCACCAAGGAACATCTGCATCTGCCTTGGACCATGAGCCTGAAGCTCTTCCTGCCCTTAGCTGTCCTGCAAGACCCAGATGGTACCAGGCCCTAAGCGGGGAGGGAGGGGGGAGAAGCTGCTCTAAGATGATTGGCTAACGAGGGACCCTGAGCTGGGGAGGGAGGATGGATGTAGGGCAAGGCACCCTGTCCTGCGGATGGTGGCCAGGCTTTCCTGAGAGAGGTAGGTGGAATTTCAGACAGGGAGAATCAAAGGAGACTGGTGGTTGGGGCTGGGGTGGGTGAACCCTAGGGCTGGGGGAGGCAGATTAGGAGTGGGACAGCACCCAGGAGGAAGCACTTCTTATCAAGTTTCCAAGGCTTTCTGTGACACACTGGGAGATTCTGGAGAAAGTCTCATTGACAAGGGCTCTAAACTTCTCCTCTGTTCATAGTAATTCCTGTCACTTCTAGCCCAGATATCTGGGGAGCCTGAAGACCCTCACGGAAAGAACATCAGCTGTCAGATAGCTGGACTATGACTCACACTTCTGGGCAGGTGACTGTCATGGAAAGCCAAGGCCCTTGGTGAAGCTGGGAGCATCTGAGAGTACCACTATGCCAGGGGAGCACTCTGGAGCTGACCCTGCCAGAGAGACAGCAGCCTGGCCCCAAGCTGACCCTCAGGTAGAAGAAGTTGTTGCTGAAAGAGGCGGGGCCCATACAGCTGGATTGCATCAAACAAAATAAAGGTAGATGGGGCAGCCTGGAGTCCCAGGTGTCCAGGCCTCAGCTGTCTTCCTCCTCTCTGGTCTGCCCACGGCCCTCCTCCCAGCAGGGCTGTCATCAGACTCATTGGCTCCCAAGTTCTGAAATGAACTCTGCTCCAAGTAATTACAGCTCTTCAAGTTTCTCGTCCTCTGTTTAAAGAATTCGTCCTCTCGCCCTCAATGCCCCATCAGCTCCCTAATTAGCAGCGCGCGGCGCGATTACACATTCTCCGCAGCTCACTGGGTCCGGCCCCCCTAATGAGTGTTTGTGGACAGCTGGGAGCCCGCCCGGCGGCCCACCGAGCCAGGAGTCAGGGCCCAGGAGTGTGAGCTGTCAGCTCCGTGATGGGGCTGGAGTTGGTCGCAGCCCCGCGGGCCTCCAGGAGGAAAGGCCTTGAAATATAAATGAAGATGAATATTCATATTTGGTTCAATAAGTGCCAACTATTAATATACATGTCTGTCGGGAAGAGGAGGCAGTGCGGAGCCAATTGTGCCGGGCATAATTGGGCTCCTAATTCACAATTAGCCTTGAGCTCCGGGCCTCTGCACAGTCAGAACCTGGGCTCAGAACCGAGGGAGGGGCAGGGGCTGGTCACAGGAAAGTCCGTGAACTCCCCCCGGGGTCCTCCAGGCCTGAGACCCCCTCCACTAGGAGAAGGCTGGGGAAAGAAGAAGACGACTGCAATCCCCTCCAGCAATCCCGCAGGGATTTCAGTCTTAGGTGGACCCCCAGAATCACATCTAGTCATGCATACTGCTCCTAAAAGCTGGGAGCCCCCATGTGGGGCCAACAGCTCAGAGGAGCTCAGGCCAAGTCTGTCGTCAGTCTCACACTAGGAAATGTCTGGATATCCATGGACACTGAAGTCAGGGAATGACAGGTAGTCAGCCCAGCTTGGTCCACTCTGAAGTCTGTCTTCCCAGGGTCCAGCCAGAGGGACTCCAGCACTCTCCTACCCAGGCTCCTGGTTGTTACTTAGCCTCTCCTCCTAGCTTGGGCTCAATGTGGCCCTCTTTCTGCTCTCTAGACCTGGCCCACATGTTTTCTGTTACGGCCCAGTTGCCACCAGGCCTTCTCCTCCCCCACTGCCCCTGCTAACCATGGGTTGCCTGCAGTGACCACAGAGCTATGCTGAGCATTGCCCTCTCCTGGGACAATAAGGAAGATCACACTAGATGACCACATGGGGACTGGGGGAGTCCCAGCCCGGGGGAGGGCATGTCTGAGACCTGGGAATGCGTCAGGACCCTCCCCACCGCCCATACCTGAGGAAGCTGCATAGATCCCCTTTGAGCCAATAACCCAGTCCTGCCTCCATTGCATTGGTGGGCGAAGGCACTAGACAACCATTGGCTCGACCCAGGCCTGCTGCAGCCTGGGGCAGGGGCTGAGGTGTGCCCTCCAGCCAAGGACCAACCTTTCAGGATTCAAACAGCTACAGAGGTGATGGGACATGGGGCTCAGGATGCTGGCCTGAGACAGCCCTGGAGATCTACTACCGAAAAGACTGGATACTAAGGTTGTTCAGGCACACTTTTGCCTGAGCAGCAGCTGGAACAGTGAGGGGAGGCGGGAACTGTGACACACTGGCTTGGTTCTTACAGGCCAAATCTGGGGTCATCTGAATGTCAAAATAAACAAAGATAGTAGCAGTTTACAGCCTATTGAAAGAAACAGGAGACCATGAATCCATACTGACATGCATGAATAAATTGAAAATTTAATGAAGAATGTGATATTTACATAGTCTCATAACACCTTCCCACATTGTTATTAATTACAAAAGGAAAAAGTAGTTCTACAGTGGAGAAGGCTGAGGGACACCACCTTTATCACGTGACCAAAATAAGCTTCAGTAATGGGACCATCAAGACTGCATGCCACCCGACAGGAGGACCCGCAGCCAAATGTGGACTCGAAACCCACAGCCTCAACAGAATCATGAGAAACATTAGGCAAACACAAATTGAGGGATGTTCTACCAAATGCTGGCCTATCATCTCAAAAGTGACAAGGTCGGCCAGGCTCAGTGGCTCATCCTGTAATCCCAGCACTTTGGGAGGCCGAGGAGAGTGGATTGCCTGAGCCCGCGGGTTCAAGACCAGCCCAGGCAACTTGGTGAGACCTCATCTCTACAATAAATAAAAAATTAGCCGAGTATGGTAGCACACACCTGTAGTTCTGGCTGTTGGGAAGGCTGAGGTGGAAGGATCGCCGGAGCCCAGCAGGTCGATGCTGAGGTGGCCGTGAGCATGCCACTGGACTCTAGCTTGGGAGACAGAGTGAGACTCCAACTCAAAAAAAGTGACAAGGTCAGGAAAGACCCAGGAACTGTCTCATAATGAAAGAGACTAAGGAAACAACTAAGTGAAACACATGCTCTTAAGCACTGGATCCTTTTGCTATAAAAGACATTGTTGAAGCAATTGGTAAAACTTGCGTGAGGTCTGAAGACTGACTGGCGGTTGTATCTCATTGTTATTTTGCTGATTTTGCTGGCAATGTTAAAGGGAATATACATCAAAGTGTCTGCCGGTGTAATTTGATATTCCGGAGGCCCTCTGTTTTCAAGTGGCTCAGGGAAAAAAGGTATAGGTACTGTACTTGTGACTTTTCTGTAAAGTTGGTTATCTCAAAGTAGATTTTTGGAAGGTAGGGGAGAGGTGCTGGCCTGAGTTGAAGCCCAATGCTGGGAAAAACAGGAGCCCTGGTGCCCATGTCCTAAAGGAGTTGCTGGGTGGTCTGGCAAGTCTTGCTGAACAAAGGCCCACACAGGCCCTGTGTGCCTCCCCAGTCACCTGCCTCCAGCTGTGGGGCAAGAGAAGCGAGGATTTATCCAGAGAGATCATGAAAAGCTGCTCTTCTCCCTGCCCTGCACCCAGTAATGGGACGAGACCTCCAGGCAACCAGAGGGATTCTTGAGGGAACATGGCCTGTGTCCCCTGAGTTTAGGGGCAGAGGCGTGATGCCTTCTAGGAAAGTCTGAAGGCCAAAGGCCCACTGCAGCTGCCTGTGTTGTGGAGGGAAGAGGATCCGTGGCTTTGAGGAGGTCTATGCTGGCAAAATCTAGCTGGGCAAAGGCAGGGGTATCCTAGGAGCAAGGAAAAGACTGTCTTAGAGGAAGCCTCCCCAGGGAGACTGCCTGGTAGGGCATGTGACTTCAGGAGGTGACTCCAAGAGAAAGGGCACACAGAGGCCCTGGTTGTCAGGACAGTGAGCTGACGTCCGAATGATCTAGGCCAGACCTGCTCATCACAGCCTTCCCTGTCCCTCCACGGCATCCCTGCTCAGGGGGACTGCCCCAGGACCTCAACACAGCCCCCGCCTCTCTGTCCCAGCCTGTTCCTGGCTGCTGCTCAGATAAAGATGTATGTAAAAGTCAGCATTGCTGCGGCATGACTGCATAACAAACCATCCCAGAACTCCGTGGTGTATAGCAACATTTATTCTCTTTCTCTTGGGTCTGCAGGTTGGCTGGGTGAGTCCACTCCAGGATGAAGGGAGCCTAGGCTTGGCTGCAGAGTTTTGTTGGGTTCAGACCTGCTCCTCTGGCCCAGCAGAAGGGGCCACTTCTCCCTGGGTATGCACTTCTTCCACCACCAAAGGAGCACGAGAAGTTAAGCAGAAACCCACAAATACCTTGTCCCAGAGTCCCCCCTGTCATTTTCATTGTCTGACA
The DNA here is from genome assembly GCA_027257055.1 of Cephalopachus bancanus. Lineage (NCBI taxonomy): Eukaryota > Metazoa > Chordata > Mammalia > Primates > Tarsiidae > Cephalopachus > Cephalopachus bancanus. The sequence continues at coordinate 877,400 of JAPVLO010000207.1, read as the reverse complement.
CAAGTCACAGGGTGTATTAGTCTTCAACTACTGCTGAACAAATTGCCGTAAATGGGGCGGCTTAAAACAATGCCCGTTTAGCAGTTCACAGTCCATAGGTCAGAAGTCCAGCCTGGTGTGATGTGTTCTCTGCCCAGGCAGAAATCAAGAGAAGCTGGGGTTTCTCTTCCAGACTTGTTCCTGATACTGCTATTATGGGGTTCATCTGTGCCCTTGGAGAACTGAAGTCTCAATTTCCTTGCTGGCTGTCAGCCAGGGTTGCTTCAACTTCTGGAGGCTGCCTGCATTCCTTGTCATATGGCCCCTCCACCTTGAGGCCAGCAGCAGTACACCAAATCTTTCTTGTGCATTGATTCTCTTCCTTTTCTGCTGCCAACCAGAGAAAACACTCTGCTTTTAAAGGGCTCATCCGACTGATTTGGGCCCACCTGGATAAACTCTATAGCTTAAAGTCAGTTGACTTGGGATTTTACGTCTGCAAAATTCCTTCAAAGTAGTATCTAGATTGGTGTTTTATTAAATAACTAGGGACCAGGAATCTTGGGGGCCATCTTTGGGATGCTGCTGTTGCCAAGACCAACATCTACGGGTGAGAAAATAGATACCTCCTCAGAGAGAAGGAAGTGAAAAGTTCCTGAACCATTTCCTATCTGTTGCAGAGTTCCTGAAACACCTTCTGAAAATTCCTTCGTCTATCCACCAGACAATCTTCAGCAGTATTTGGGCAGTGCCTGAGGGGGGAGAGGGCTCCACATCTGTTCCCAAGAGGCTCTGTCACTGTCCTCTTCCCAGGATGGCTCTGGGCCTAGACCTGGTGTCTGAGCCCCATCCAGGCCTCAGGAACTCTCCTCAGCCTCTCCCCTTTGGCCCCCTGACATGTCACTCGGGTGGTTGTCCAGCTTGTGTGTCACGCTATAGTGAGCCCCTCCTGGGCAGCCACCTGCTGGGACAGACCAGACCCCTTCCTGCTCTCAGGTCTCCCAAGAAGCGGAGGCCCAACCCTTCACCCACTCTTTGTTGCCCTCTGCACTGCCCTTCTCCCCATTCCTCTCAACATGCCAGGCTTGTCCCAAGCTTGTTCCTCGTTTTAAGCCGCCCCATTTATGGCAATTTGTTCAGCAGTAGTTGAAGACTAATACAGTTGTGACTTGTGTCAGGACCTCCAGAACCTTCATTACACTGGCCTCTTCTCCTCCCTGAGCTTGGGGGCTCTTCTTGTATTTTTCTTATATCCAACTTTTCGAATCCCTCAAGGCCTAGTTTGTCTACTCTGTTCCTCCAGATGCCCCCCTGTCTTATTTCAGCTCTGGGGCTGGGTGGAACTCCTCTGGAAGAATCAGGACAGGGTGGCAGGACCCCTGGCCCAGATAGCACAGCGGTAGGTAGCGGGTGTCCCACGGCAGGGAGTGGGCATCCCACCCTGTCACTGTTGGCTACCCTGCCCTATATGAAGGAAACAGTGGCAGCCACCCATGCCCACGTGGTCCCATGCCCACCCTCTCACATGGCAGCTCAGGCTATGCTGTTCTCTCTTATACACTCAGGATGGTCCAGTATCCGGACTGCCTCTTTGCTCCAGGTGTGACATTGTTCTGAAACAGATCTGCCCCCCTCAGTTTGAATAGAGAGGGTCAGCTGGTTTCCTGAGTCCTGGTTCTGACCATTCTCTGGCTAGCAGAGTCTCGGGAAGGGAGGGCTGGGGCTGAGCGACTGAGGGGCTTTGAGAACAAGGTCACATCTCGGCAACCAAAAGCCAGTCAAGCTCCTTCCATCAAGTTTTTAACTAGAAAAATAGTGTGCCCATTTCTCTGTAATACACCTCTGGGCTTTTTTATTATGACTTCATTTCCCCTTGTAATATTGGAACGTCTCTATAATTGTAAAAGTGTAATAGAATCTAATAGAATTTCATTTGGCGCCCGGAATGCTCTGTGCCATGGCCGCTCATTCGGAGTGAAATAATGATGTCTAATGCCCACACACGGCTCCCCGTGACCTTATTCAATCTTGGGGCTGATCGGGAAATATATTGATTCAATTATACACTGATGACAAATGAACTCAAAGAAAGAGGAAAAAAAGGTCAGCATATATTTGAAAATGTAAATCTTAGCAATGTCTTTGGGGTTCGCCCAAAAAAAAAAAAGCCATTTCAAAATGCCATTTGTGGCTAATAGTGTGGAGTTCCAGACTCCATTAGGGAGGCGCGTCGGTGAACGGGAAGGCATTAATGGGGTGTCGCTTCTCTAGAGCTGGGATCAGGCCCAAATCCTCCCCAAGCAGCTCCTGCTCCACACGACCTTTCCTGAAGCTACGCCTTCTCCAGCAGCCAGACTGACCTTCTTTCCTTCCTTCTTTTTCCCACCTATTTGCCTTCCCTCCCTCCCTGCTTGCCCCCTTCCTCCCTTTTCTCCTCTCTCCCTCCCATCTGTCTTTCCTTCCCTTCCTGAGGGTGTCGAAACATGAGTGATGGAGTCAAACCACTAACCACACTGGGATGGAGTGAGCTCGGGGAGGGCTCTGGGCGAGCTTGGGCTCCAGGGTGGAGGTGGGGCTGCCGAGGCAGGACCAGCACGGCAGGTGATGACCAAGGTGGGAGAAGCCGGGCACTGAGGAGTTCCAGACTCCATTAGGGAGACAGAAGAGGACAACAAGAGGGCCAGATCACAGGAGCGAGGCGAGGGGATAATGTGAAGAAGGCCAACCGTGTAAAATTCTAGAAGATGGAGCTGCTTAAAATCCCAAGGCAGTCACAGAATTTCTCCACTGAAAGAAAGTTAAGACAGTCTTACCCACAGTAAAGTACATAAATCTCAAGAGTGCACTCAGTGATTTTTAAAACAAATTTATACATGCCTGAAACTGCTACCCCAATATCTAGAATATTCCCCTCACCCCAATAGCCTTCCTCATGACCCTTCCCCCACCTCTCCCAGGTAACTATTCTGCTGGCTGCTGGCCCCATAGATTAGTCTTGCCTGCTTTTGAACTTTGTGTGAATAAAATGCTACAGCATGTACTTTTTGGCATCTGGTTTATTTTCTCAACATCATTCCTGTGAGATCCACCCATGCTGTGACATGTACCGGCTGTCCTTGCTTTGCACAGTGGTGTGTACAGGACACACAGATGACTGCGTGGGTTGAAATCCTGCGGATCTTAATCGGTGGGGGAAAGTGACAATTGTTCTGTGACCTTTAAGATTTTGCCAAAACATTAAAAACCCTCTTACTGTTCGTTAGAAATATATGGGGAAACGAACAAAATAGTAAAGCGAATCCTCATTTAGTACACTGCAATTTAAAACATCAGAAACACTCAGAATGAGCGCTTTATTTCTTCATAAAAAAAAGTATCAAGAGCAGTTTGAACAGTGCTTGTTATGTGACTTGCAATAGGGCAAGCCTCTTTTCTATGCCTTAGTCCATTGTCAGACTGTTTTTTACATTCAGATTGACTTCCGACATTGTATCCTTTGTGTTTCCAATGTTGTGAGATATCGCTGAAAGTTCCTTTAACAGCAGGTGATGACTAAGGTGGGAGAAACCAGGCACAAGAGCAGCCAGAAAGAGGGGGACACCAAGAGGGCTAGATCACAGGAGTCGGGTAAAATATTTTGCAAGGGTCACTTTCTCTGGGGCATCTTCATTCATTTCATCACAACCACGTTCCTCATTTATGTTGACACTTTTGCCTTCACAAAGTTTCTTTGCTGCATGTCTAGAGCCAAGCAGTGGCAGCATCAACATTGCCAGTCAGCTATTTTTTCTATCATTCCATTTGTGTTTGAGTTGAATTTCACATCCAATGTGATCATTTTCATTTCTCTGTTGTGCTTTCAATTTTGTTAACTAATTCCTTATTTCTATTAGAGATTTATGTTTCTAAACTGGAGACAAGGAAGTAACACAGCTGCACACTTTACCATCTGTGTGTGAACTGAAGAACAGAAGCCCCCATGTCCAATCACCAACAGCCTTGGAAAGAAGTGACCTGATGGGTCATTGTCAATGATGGGCACCTGCTATTTATGGAGTACCCTCTGAATGGAGGAGCCACAGGGGCATTTGCACTTTATACCACTACTCACAGTTAATAATATGCCAATGAAATGGTGGCTGACTTTGGCACCACCTTGTTGGGAGACTGGTATTATCCAGCCAACCAAGGTCACTGAAATTAGTGCATATCAGAACCATGTACAACAAAGCCTGCCTGTAGAAGTTGTTTGTTCTTTGTCCTTGCTGTGTATGACTTCATTGTATGAACATGCCACAATTTCTTTATCCCTTCATCTGTGGGTGGACATTGGGGTTGTTTCCAGTTTTGCTCTATTATGAATAAGGCTGCTGTGACTATTCTTGAACCTGTCTTTGTCAACATATGCACTCATTTCTGCTGGGTAAAGATTTCTCTACTTGGGTTCACCAGTTGTTTCATATGACCCCCAGTCACCCTCTATCCTCACAGGCCTCTGAGCCACATCTGTGAAGAGAGAGGAGTCCCTGGGTCATGGCTGGACAGAGATGGGAGGAAAGGCCTGTGGGGATCACCTGGCTTGGGCCTCCCCCTCCTCCAGCCCCATTTTATAGATAGGAAGAAAAACTCTAGGCCCAGGGGACTTGTCTGAGGTCACACACAGAGTGAGGCCTCTGGGGCCCCTCAGCTGCCCTTGTGAGGCCTGACTGCCCTGCCTCAGGCACAGCTGCCCTGCAGCTGTGAGGCTGGAGCTTGCCTTATTCTGGGACTGCTGGGGGTTCTTCTTTCTCTCCAAGGGCAAAGACTCCCCCCCCACAAGAGGGATGAGGCCAAACCAGGTGCGTGGGAGCAGGGGGCTGATAGGGACCTTCCCTTCCCCTAATACCCCAAAAGCTTTCAGCAAAACTCAACTCAGCCCTGCTGCCCCATTTAACTCTCATAATTAGCTGACAGCTCATTAGCAGCTCATTAGAAGCTTGGAAATGCAGTGACAGTAACAAATTCAGTGCAGCCAGGCAGTCGGGGGGGTGGGTCCCCAGGGGCCCGACCTAGGCTGGGCTTCCGGGGGGCTGCTGGGAATGAGCTCAGCCTCTGTGCCCATGTCTGCATCCTCAGAGTCTGAATCCCACTTCTTGGATTCCATTACTGTGTACCCGCCACCCCCATGTCCTGTCCACCGCCACTTTCCAGCCAAGCTCCTAGCTACAGGGCCTTAGCTACCCTCCCCAGCCTTCTTTTCCGAGAGGACTAGATAGAAGGAAGTTGCCTGGCTCCAACATAGGAAGGGGGACACCGAGGCCTCTGAGAGGTCCCAGAGAGCCCAGACTCTCTGTCTGTCACTGGGCACTAGGCCAAGCTCCTGAGGCCCATGCATCCCTCTTCCACCCTGCTGAATCCTGGAGCTCAGGCTTTGACACCCCTCTCCATTAGTCTCTCCAAGCTCTAGTCTCCTCCTTACCGTCTGTCGATCTGTCTGTCTAAGTCTGTCTCCATTTATTCTACATCCATTAGGCACCTACTACTTGCTCGTCTAGGGTAAGTGTAAAGGAGCTGCAAAGACCAGTTAGACACAGTCCACATGTGAAGAGAACATGGCACCATTGGGAAGGAGAGGAGTAGACAGACCTTTACAATCCTGTGTGGTAAGAGTGGGGATGGAGTGAAAACTACTGACACATCAGAAGAGGCATCTCATCTAGCCTGGGGTGGAAACTTTGAGGGGAGGCTTCCTGGAGGATGCAGTACCTTGAAGGAGAAGCAGGAATCTGCTGGTCTGTCCAGCCCCATCTCTACGGCTTCTCTCTGGAGCCTGGATCCTCCCCTTCCTACAGCCGATCCCCTCTGCCTCATGGTCTCAGTCCCACAGAAGGCCCCTAGACAGAGGAGAGAGACTGGGAACAAAGCCAGCCGCAGGGGAAGTTAGAACCCAGGGAAAAGGAGGGACAGCGAAACTTCTCCTACAGAAAGGGTGGGAGAGGTAGAGGACAGGAGTCAGGGAAGGGGAGAGGAGGGTCGGGTGGGAGGGGCTGAGTCCCTGGGCCAGGTAGCCCTACCCTCTGGGCAAGTGGTTTGTCTCCCCTGGATTCCAGTTCCCTTCTGTGCTCTGTGAGGAATCCTGCAAGGTGGGGCCTCACCAAGGTCTGGGAGCAGGAATAGGGGTTCCTGGTGTGGCTACCAAAGACCAGGGCTCTGCATGGAAGGCCCCGGCCCCAATCCTGAGCCCACAGTTCCTCCTCAGGGTGGCCATACATCTGCCACTGGGATCGATGAGAAGTCATTATCATTGCCACATGTTAATGACACCAATTAATTCCCCATCTGTGGGTCCAATGCAGCCTTCAGCGCTGAAGGTTAAAGGGAGGGGACTGGCTCAGGGTGAGTTTTCTCCAGGGACGACAGTCATAGGCCTGTTTGTGTGGCTTGTGAGAATCTGAGGCCTTGTGTTTAGGACTGTACAACAGGCGTGTGTGTGCATATGAATGTATTCTTCTTCATTGTCTTGTGTGTAAAAAATCCGTCCATCTTTTACTGGTACTTGCCATGTGTATACACAGGTGTATATCCTGTGTATGTCTGAATTGTGTATATGTAAAGTATTTATGTATACAAAGTATACATTTCGATTATGTGTGAACAAAGTACTGTATGTGTGCCTTATATGTGTATATAATGTGTGTCTGTAAGTTATGCCTCGGTACACAGTGGAGGGCTTATGTCTGTGCGAGTGCAAAGATTATATGTGTGAGTCCTATGTCTGTGAACACAGAGGACACAAAGTATTTGCATCTGTTCTATCCATGCAGATGTGTGTGGGTGTACATTCCATGTCTACATGCATCATTGTACAAATGTATGCAAGCCCATGCTGATGTGTGTTCACGTGTACATTTGTACATTGGCTATGAGGTGTGGGGTGGGGGGTATAGGGTTCTCTGTGCTTCTTTAGGGACTGAGGTTTTGCCCGTGAGCTCAGGACTCTAAGTGTAGATCTTGTACTGTGCCACGGCCCCAATGCAGTCTGAAGAGTGGGTCTTGAATGAGCTGGGTCTCGAAGAATGAGTCAGAGTTCACCAAGTAAATACTTGAGTAGGAGAAGAGGGAAGGGGGTTCCAGGCTAAAAAGACTGCTTGAACAAAATAATTGTTCTAAGCGTGTTGCACACACTCACCCAGTCTTCACAGCAACCCTATGAAGCAGTACTGTTGTGATACCCATTCTACAGAAGAGGAATAGGAATTATAGAGATATTCGGTAGCTTGTCCAAAGACACATAGCTTGAAAGTGGTGCAATCAGGATTCAGACAGACAGATACTCACCTTCACGCTTTTGTACACACACAACAATATGCACAAGATGATGGACACACACTTATCACACAGGTATACTGGGCACACACATGTACACACATGCACACACGTCCACACCCAGGCTGCTTCCAGGTGTCTTCATCTGTCGGGAGTGACCTAGACCAGAGTTCAAGCTTTTTTGGTGTGGTGGGGGGAGAGAGAATATGAAGGAGGGACCTGAGGATGGTCTCCATCTTGTAATTCCACCCCTGCAGCTGAGCAGCAGAGGGCAGGAGCCTCCCTACTCACCACACCCAAGCCAATGGACCCACTCTAGAAATTTCAACTCAGCCTCATTTTCTCCACCAGCTATGGGGGAAAATGCTGCCCATCTTGTCTTTGCCAAGAATGTGGAAAGGACTCTGGGAAATGGGAGACCCCAAGCCCCACCCAGGTCTCCTGCGTCCCCAGTCTCCTCAAGGGCCAGCAGCCACTGAGGTTCAAAAAGAAGAGACTTAAAAGCTGCTGCCTGCCCCTTGCACAATGCTGCCTCTTGCCCAAGGAGGCTCCCCGAGGGCCACCTTGTCCTTGGCCTGTGCCCTCAAGGTCGAGCAGTGCCCCGGCTGCCTCCTCAGCCCCAGCAGGCCCAGGATGGGCAGCCTGCCCGTCCCACTAGTGCCAGAATGCCTGGCTCGTCGCCTCTCCCCTGGGCTCCATCTCTTCTTAATTAACAGAAAGTCATTGTGAATACTAAAGAAGAAATTAGCACATGTCAGTCATTTCCGAGTGTTTATAGATTTCTCAATCCATCTTTAATTAACCCCTCCAGTTCTGAAGCCCTGCTGAGTGGGGGGTTCCTGTCACCCCTTCATGGGAGCCTGGCCCCTGCCCTCAAGGAGCTCCAGTCTAGCAGCCTTGATTCCCTGCTTCAAAGTGGCTTCCCATTCATCTCAGGATCAGACAAAGCTCACCATGGCCCCCAGGAAGGGTCCCCAGCCACGTCAAGCTATTGGGCAGTCAAATCAAGACATGAAACATACATGCCCTTTCACCTTCAATTCCACATCTGGGGATTTATGGAAAGGAATTAATCACACAAACGAGCAATGTGCAGAAGAATATTCATCGCAGAGCTGTTTATCACAGCAAAAGTCATCAACAGTCTGTGTCCATCAGTGTGGGATTGCCCATTATGGAACAAAGTGAACTTCTGGGCAGCCACAGAATAGCAGGGATATGGATCTATGCATACAGACACGGGGAAATGCCCTTTCTACACAGTTTTGGCAAAACTGTAGGTTACTAAAGTATTTATAATCTGACATTTGCATAACATCATATTCATTGGGAGAGAGTGTGAGAAAGAAAGAAGGCTCATGAGACGGATGTTTTGAAGTCACTGAGATATTCTCAGTTATTATCTCTCAGTAGTGAAGTCTCCGGTGATTGGTTTTAACTTTCTTTTCTAACCTTTTCTGTGGTGTTTGAGTTTTTACCCTGTGCGTGTTTATTCATTTATTTATCACCAGAAAATCCAGTCGAGGTGTGCTAACATGAATGCACTGGTGGCTCTGGGGAGCCCCAGAGGCAGTGGGAAGGGCGGATGGGATCTTCAGACCTAAGTGGGGCAGAGGGCCAAGTGGAGGAGGAGGGAGGCCTGCCTGATGAAGCTGCTTATTGGAAAGCAAGCTTCTTTGCATATAGGAAGTGGGGGTGGAGGTAGGAGCTGGCCAGCATCCCCGGCTCTCTTGCCTCCTCTCTTCCTCCGCTCCTACAGCCTGTGCGAGGGTGACTCAGCCTGAGTGTGGAGGCAAAGCCCCAGGACTGGAGCTCAGCAGGCCTGGGTTCTCTTCCTATTAACTTCAATTTCTCATTTGTCAAATTCTGAACTCCCAGAGCTTGGGAACTCTTGAGAAGTCAGGTCCCGGCAATGACCCAGAGCCGGTAGCTGCGGATGCCTTCCTGACGGCTGAGGATTTGGGCTGAGGACTGGTCTTCCTTGCTTGCAGAACCTCACAGTTGTAGAGGCCTGAGGTGCCAGGGTTGTAATTCAAGGAGTCAGCCTCAAGAGCTCTGTGGTGCTCTACACACCAAGGGTTCAGTCACTGTGTGCGCCTGTTTCCTCCATGAGAACTCAGAGCCCTGGGCAGTGAGCCCGAAGAAAGTCAATTGCTCTCTCTGAGTTCCTGGCTCAGGCCCATCCACCTTAAGAACAGCCTCTCTGGTGCTCCCACTGCTGTGGTGTCCAATGAAGGCAAGAAGAGGCCCCTCCTGAGTGCGAGGGGCCACCTGTCCTCCCAGGGCCAGGGCAGACTTGGAGCCATTTTGGAAGGACTGGACCAGATCTAAGAAGTACCAGGAAAAATGGCTGCTTCAGGTTCGGGTCTCAAAAGCTAAGACATCACACAGCTCCCTGGTGCTTTTCCCATGCACTGCCATAAGGGAGATATGTGGGGCAGCACTGGCCCCAAAGGCTCCATTCTTGAGGCCACAGGTACCTGGGGATCTCAGAGGGGTGCCTGTAACATCTTGAATTTGGGGCAAGTGTGATGTGCCCACAGGCACCCAGTGCTGTGCAAGGCCAGGCAGCTCTGGCAGGAGCACTCTGCCTAGCACAAGAAGTGGCCCGGGGCTGGTTCCTGGGCTCTGTGTCGAGGGCCATGCTTTTTTTTTTGAGTTGGAGTCTCACTCTGTCACCCAGACTGGAGTGCAGTGGCCGCTCCCAGCCACCGCAGCCTCGACCTGCTGGGCTCCGGCGATCCTTCCGCCTCAGCCTTCCGAGTAGCCGGAATTACAGGCGTGCGCTACCACGCCCGGCTAATTTTTATTTATTTATTTATTGTAGAGATGAGGCCTCGCCTGCCCAGGCGGGTCTTGAACCTGCGGGCTCAGGCAATCCACTCACCTCAGCCTCCCAAAGGCGTGGGATTACAGGCTGAGTCACCGAGTCCGGCTGAGGGCCATGTTTTAAGAGGGACTTTGACACCCAGGGTGGTCTGGAGTGAGAGGAAAAGGATAGTCATGAGCTTGGAGACCTTGAAGTGGGACAAGGGGTGGAGAGAGCAACGGAGGGAGCAGGGCTTTGCCCTGAAGTGATAATGCCAGATTCTGGAGGGCCGCTGGGAGCCGAGGAAGTACATGTGCCCAGTGGGGACCTGGGGCAGAGGAGGGATCATGAGGGAGTGTGGTGAGTTAAATAGTGTCCCCTCACATTCGTGTCCCCTTGGAGCCTCCGACTAAGACCTTATTTAGAAAAACTTTCTAGAGGTAGTTAGTTAAGGATCTCAAGATGAAATCATCCCAGATCGAGGGTGGGCCCTCCACCCAGTGCCTGGTGTCCTTACAAGAAGAGGACACATGGAGACATAGCAAGGAAGGGCATGTGAAGGTGGAGGCAGAGGCTGAAGTGACGCTGTCACAAGGTGAGGAGCACCAGGATTCGCCAGGTGCCAGAAGAGGCCAGGAAGGATCCTGCCCTTGAGGCTTCAGAGAGAGCTTGGCTCTGTAAGTACCCTGATTTGGACTTGTGTGTGGCCTCCTGAGCTGTGAGGGGATGAATTTCTGTTGTTTTAAGCCATGGAGTCTGTGGTAATGTGTTACACGGCCCTAGGAAGCTAATGCCGGGAGAAGGCATGGGTGGAAAATTTCAGATCAGCAAGAAGCCTTTTCTAATAGCTGGAGTCACACTATTCCAGAGCAGACTATCCTGTACTCCTGAGCTCCCTGTTGCTACCAGGGCTCAAGCCAAGTTCTGTGCACACCAGGCAGGCCCTCGTAAGGGTGGCGGAATCTCACTCTAGAATGCAGGGAGTCACCCACAGGGACCTTAGACCAAGACCTCATATTTCTACCTGCCAGGGCCAGGCCTGGAGAAGGAATAGATGGGAGAGAGGCAGGGGACGTGCCTCAAACTTAGAAGCCTCACCCACTTTCCGGGCTCCAACACAAGCACCAGACTCCCCAGTCTGTCGGGAAAACTCTTGCAACCTTGGCTTCCTAGTTAGAAACTGGGGAAAATGCAGACACTCATGAGCAGGACCTGGGAACTGTGAGCCTTTGGTGTTTGGGTTTTGCACACAGCCCACCACATAGCCTGGTTTCTGGAAACCCCATAGAGCTTGCATGGGCGACTGGGCCTGTGTTCACGGCAACATCTTCCCAAGGTCAACCCAGACAGGCACACCCAACCTATGGGCTTTCCCCTCACAGTCCTTAAGACAGCATCTGAGGGCCAAGAGCACATCTTCCACAGACCGAGTTCATGTCTTGCTCTGGTAACTGGAGAGTGTCAAGGCCAAGTAGTCAGGGAGGCTGATGGCATGGCAGCCCAGCCAGTCCCTGCCCTCCAGGGACTCTGGGACCCTCCTACTAGCCAGCTGCTCTGGGGAGCCCTGCTTGGCCATCACAAAGGCAAGGGTTATCATGGAGGTAGCTAGACAGGGCTCATCAGGAACCCAAGGTTCAGCTTGGGAAAAAGACTGCATGGAACAGGGAGGATTTGCACAGTAGGTGCTTTGGGCAGACGCAGAGTTTACTGTCCCCCTCTTTTCCGTGCCCCCTTAGGACAGACTCAATTCTGGAGAATGTCTGCAGCTGCTGGGCCCCCTCACACACGTGGAGCCTCAGCCGCGATGCCTGGGCTCTGTGCATTGCAGTCTTTCTTCCTCCAGGAGGCTGATCTGGGCTTGTTCTAACAGCAAAGGCAGGGAGCAAACAGAGGAAGTGCACAAGGCCTCCAGAGGGATAAACTCAGAACCAGCACGTAACCCTGCCACGCACTCCACTGGCCAAGGAAAGCTGCAAGGCCAGCCCGGACTCAAGGGATGAGGGAAGAGATTCCATCTTTTGATGGGGAGCTGAAAAGTCACACTGCTAGGGTGTGGAGACCATATGGAAAGAAAGCTGCCCAGGTGACTTTGACTACACATTACCTTCTGCCCCTACGGGGAGGCCTGGGTTAAAGGCAGGGACAAGACCCTGCAGGTAGCCTGGGAGCCAAGAGGAAGAGGCCAGGGGTAGTGGTGTGAGGGTCAGGCTGGGCCCAGGCATGGCTGGGAAGGATAGGATGGAAGAAAAGTAGAAAACTGGAGGGAAGTGGCCTCTCCACAGGGACCTCAGGATGGTCTCAGACCCAGATGGCTCGCTCCTTCTCAGCACCAGGTGACACTGGCTCCACTGCCACTGGGACAGACCCAGCCATAAGCAGACCCTCTTCACAGGGGCTTATCCCGGTGACTGAAGCCCAGGCTCCATATTAAGGGGCCTGGGGCCCCTGAAAGAACACAGCAGACAAGGACCCGAAAAATGCCAGTGGGTGGCCTCCTCCCCGGAGCTCTTGCCTTGAGGGGGTTGTGGTCACAGCTGCAGGGGGCCTGGAGGCTCCTTCTGCCCCTCACCACCAGTTAAGCATGCAGGTGCCTTCCTGGGCTCTCAGTCACAATCACATGCAATTCCTTGTCTTCCTTCATCTCAGACCTCCCTACCCACACCCAATTATGTAAGCTCCAGAGCGTAACATTGGCACACTTATATGTGTCCTATTCTCAGCTCTCAGCTAAGGTGCCTGCTGCCCCCAAGCCTGGTTACACAGCCTGTGGGAGTCCAGAGCTCTGACACACTGTCTCTCCGTTGCCCTGGGCTGACTTTCTGCTGCTTCTTTCTGCCTCTGAGCTCCCATCACCTCTCACCCTCCCCTGGGTCCACCTGAGATTGCCCAAGGCCCAGTGAGAGCACAGAGCCCAGCCCTCTCTCTGGTTCCCAAGAGAGAGGCCCTTGCACTCGGGCACTTTGTGAGTGGGAGGTGGGGGGATTGGTAGAGGTAAGGGATTGTCTTTGTTTGCTTAGGTTGCTATGTTGGCTGGAAAGTCCAAGATCAAGATCAAAGTCCCACATGGTTCACCTTCTGCTGAGGTCTCTGTTGGTGGCTTGCAGATGGGCATCTTCTCACTGTGTCCTCCCATGACGGTGGGAGGTGGGGGGGGAGAGAGACAGAGACAGAGACACAGACACACACACAGAGAGAAAGAGAGAGAGAGAGAAAGCGGGGAGGAGAGAGGGAGAGAGAGGAGAAGAAGACAGGCACATAGACCGCACTCGAGGTCTCTGGTGTCTCTCCTTAAAGAACACTAATCCTATTGGATCAGAGTCCCATCCTTATGATCTCATTCAACCTTAGTTACCTCCATAAAGGCCCTACCTCCAGATATAGTCACATTGGGGGTTGATACTTGAACACATGAATTTTGAAGAGACACAAACATTTAGACTATGCATAATGGGAAGATTTCCACCATCTCTCTGCTCCTTTCTCACTTCTCTCCTAGAGCACTGGACACAGCATGGACCCTCCACCCCACCCTTCACCCCCAACAGCCCCACCCAGATTCAGGTGTATGAGCTGCCTCATCTTCCAGTTCAGTAACCACCAAGGGATATTTTGCAAGGAAGTATGGTGCCTTCCCAGGAGGAATTTTACCAAGTGACATATCCTCCATCATGTAATACCGACTCCGTTTATTAATGTGTTTCCAGAGGATTCTGATGCCAAGCCCTCCTAAAGAGTCTGGCAGCACTAAGACTACAGAGCTCCCACAGAAATGCACACGTGAGGGGTTTGAAGAGATGCTATCCTGAGTGGTTGTGGCTTTAATTAGCTGCTGTTCTTGCCTTTTAACCACAGATTACTATTAATTTAGCTTCATCATTGTCAATTTAGTTGCTTGTTGGTTCACCCTATGTCATGTAGTGACACTTATTTGCAATAATAGGGTTTCCAATGTATAACTTTCTAACAGCTAGCCTTTATGGTAGGCATCATGTTGGTTCAAATGTGACACATTTCTATCCTATGGCTACCTCAAAGGCACACTTACTCACCACCTCCTCCCCACTGCTTGGCAGAAAAAAAAACTCATGACTGATGAGGTATCCCTGAATTGGTGTTACTTAAGTAACCAGTCATATACAATCAGGGTAAAAATAATAGACCTGCTTGATGATTTCCAAAGTCACTGAGAATTATTTTATACTTATACTTCTTAATAGCATATCAGCAGGCTGGGTTCGGTGACTCAGCCTGTAATCCCAGCACTTTGGGACACTGAGGCCAGTGGATTGCCTGAGCCTGCAAGTTCGAGACCAGCCTGGGCAACTTGGCGAGACCTCATCTCTACAATAAGTCAAAAACTGGCCAGACATGGTAGCATGCGCCTGTAGTTCCAGCTACTTGGAAGGCTGAGGGAGAAGGATCGCCAAAGCCCAGCAGGTTGATGATGGCGTGGCCGTGAACATGCCACTGCACTCCAGCCTGGGTGACAGAGAGACTCCAACTAAAAAAATTAAAATAATAGCAGTTCACACATGCTGCCAGCAGCAAGTTGTCTGCAACTTACTTAGGTGCAAATTATTTTCTCCCAGAAAGCAGAAGCAAATCAATGAGCCTTAAGGTTCAGGTGTCCTTGTCAGAAGTGTTGGGAAATTCAGCTTGGAGCCCAGGCATTCGAGCTTCTTAGATTTTCAGATTTCCAGCAGGGCAAATGCATTCCCTTGCTTCCTTCCCTTTCTCCTTCTTTCCCAAGTCAGCCACCTATGGAATGGGTGCCAGACTCTCTAGGAGGCCTTGGTATCAGAATCCTCTGGAAACACATTAATAAACTGAGCTGGTGTTTCATCATGGAGGAACCGTCACTTGTATAATTCCTCCTGGGAAGGGCACCATACTTCTTTGCAAAATATTTTTTGGTGGTTTCAGAGTTGGAGGATGAGGCAGCACGTAGGCCTGAATCTGGGTGGGGCTGCAGGGGATGAAGGGTGGGGCAGAGAGTCTGTGTCATGACCACTACTCCAAAGAGGCCCCAGGGAAATGAGTGGGGTCAGAGCTATGGTTCAAACACAGCCAGCAAAGCAGGGCTCTTGAACACAGGGATCCTGGTTGAGGCTTGGGAACCTGGGTCCTGGGCAGGAGGAGGCAGAAGTAAAGATGAGCTTATGTGTGTCTAAGCATGTCACGTGGGCAAGCTCAAGTGTGTCCTCTGCAGCAGTGAGGGGCAGAAGTTGCACACCAGTGTGTTCACATGTGTGTGTTGGGCAGGACTGGGTAGGGGGTTTATTTAGAATCTTCAGCTCGAGTCAGGAGAAAGTAGGAAGCTTGAGGCAGAGTTTGGCTCTGTGACTCTCCTTCCTCCCATCTTACCTGTGCACTTTCTTCATCAGCTCTGATCTCTGCAAGTGGAGAAGCATTTGCAATAAAGCCTTGTCTTAGCAGGCTTTGTTTCTGCATTTCTTTTAAATAAGCGAGATCACATCTTCCAGCTGCCACACGTTGGCTCCAGCCATCCCCAGCGTAGCCTGAAACCTGAAGTTCCCAACAGCATGAATGGGCCAGAGAGGCTCCTTTGTGGCGGCCGCCCCAGCCTCCTGACTTCAGAAGCAGAATCTGAAGTTGTTTTCCTGGTATCAGTTCCCCCTTCCTCGGTGTCCTATGTCCTGCTCAAGTTGGTCCATTAATCAAAACCAGAAACTTGACTGTGCCCCTTTGCACCTTGGAAGATCCTCTACTTTCCTTCAACCATGTCACAGTCAAAGCAAAACTATTACAGCAGCGAGAGATGGTGTCCTCATTAACCCAGAAAAGTGGATACTATAGTCTTGGGGTCAGTGCTGCCTAGGAATCATTGTTGTTTGAGGGGCACTTCAGACCCCCCAATCTTCACCATGGTCCCAAAGAATCCCCCCTAAAAATGGGTCAATTAAAATACACTTCATCTGAAATCTCAACTACCAAAGGCAGTGATGGGGACGGCTACATGATTGATAAGGGGTACTCCAAGAATCCAGGTCAACTGACAGGTCCCTGTTTGTCCCTTCCCCTTCACAGTGGTTAAGAGTTAGGACTCCTGCTGCTGATTCAGGGAGAATGAAGGTGGGCATAGCTGCTGGGGCTGTGGGTGACTAAGCCATAGGAGCTGTGCCTGCCCTGACCCCTGGGCCGGGAGGCAGAAAGTTCATCCCACAGGGGACTTCCTGAATACTGAGCCCTGGGAGACCACCTAGCATTCAGCATCCACTTACAGCCGACACCTTACCTGAATTCTGGTCTGGTGGGCACTGGTCACTGGGCCTCACTGTACAGTGAGAATTACATTACCCCCTTTGTTCCTCCAAGAATGCCAAGTGTCACCCAAAAACTTCAGGTATGAGTGTGGCCTGAGCCATTTCACCATAGGTAGAGAAGCTTTTCCCATTATGTTCCCTGCAATTTGAAACTAGCCTATAAACCCCTTTACTTCGGACCCCTGACAGGAGGCAGACCTTGCATGTTAGGGTTACCTAGGAATCTCTGAGTCCTGAGAGTGGACCCAGGGAAGGCCTGAGTAATCTCTGAGGGCCTTCCCTTCCACCCATGTCTCTCTGTGATTGCAATACACACCATGGCTTTCCCACACGATACCCCTTCCTGCACATTTCTGCCTTGCCCCACCCCCACATCCTGCATCACATGCACCCAGCACTCCCCTCCCCAAGGCCAGTCCACACGAGGTGACACCCTGCAGTGTGGAACATGGGAGGATCTGAGGGCCAGGCCCTTGCAACACACCATATTGGGGTGGATACCTGGGATTTGGGCCTGGTTCTTATCACGCTGGACATATAGCATCTCACTGGGCAGTAGCTGCCACAGTCCCTGGCTCAGCAGAAGCTGCACAGTGGTTGGGGAGACAGGAGTCCGGGAGATAAAAGTGAGGGGCAAGGACATCAGAAGTCACGCATCTGAGCCTCTGCCCCAGGCAAAGGGCTGCAGGTGGATAAGGATGGGCGAGCACTCCTGGGAATTCTCAGAGATGTTTGGGGGTGGGGGCAAAGAATATTCCCTGAAAGACTCAGATTCCAGTTAGCAACATGGGGAGAGGGCTCAGAGCCACTTTATTTAGGCACAGATGTTAATGTGCCCCCAGAGCCTGCAGGCGAGAGGCGTGGGGACATCCGGGTTGCACAGACGACACCTCGTGCTCATCCTGTTTAGAGGGTCCGGGACAGGTCCAGTCTGAGGTTGCTAAGCCTCTCCTCTGTTTCCCATAGCCACTCCAGCAGCAGCTAAGCCATTAATGCATTCTCTGGCAAGCAGGCCTATAATTCGGTTTGTGTCTTCCCTCTCCATATATCTCAGTGGATAATTAGCAAGACAGACACTTAAGGAAAATGAGTCTGTCTTTCCCCAGTGATCTAAGGGCTCTGTGACTCAGACCCAACCCAGGCACGTCGACTCGACACACTCTCTGTTGCTCCCTGCAGGCATCATGCTGTGAGAGGGCTCTTTAGTGGTCATTGAGAGTCTGCCACAAGGACATTGACAGGAAAATAACCATGCTTCAGGGACACATTGTCATTAAAGCCTGTTCTAGTACACTCAAGCCAGATTGCCCACGAATCCTTATTAACAGGAACACAATGGGCCACAGTGACAGAGGCATGGTGCCCTGAGGACCAGAGGTGATGGGCCACAGTTTGAGGCCTGGGGTAGAATGAAGGTCCTAAGGAGGAGTCCAGAATTGATGTTTGGCCTGGAGAAGGCACAGAAGGCTGTGGGGACCACCTTTAAATCCAAGGGGCCAGTTTATGGCAGCCAAGACAGGATAGTTCCAGAAGGGCTGGTGAGCAGATGTCAGATCATATGAAGAATTTTCTAGCACTTGTGTGTTTCCAGAGTAGACCCCAGATGCTTTGGGAGTTGAAGAGCCCCCATCCCAGGAAGCATGTCATCTGAACTGGGAGTTCCCTGGAGGAGGCTGTGGGTGGGGTCCCTGCACCAGGGGACAGCTGAGCTGAAAGAACAGTTCAGATAGTCCATGATTCTGCAAATTTGGGTTTCGAGAATCTGGTCCACATTTTCTGATTTATTGCTGATGGGAGGCTATGGAATTATGATTTCACTATCAGGGGCTTTATTACCCATCGCTATTCAGATTCCATTAATCAAGATATAAGGGGGTTTGGCCACATCTCCCAGAGATATTTCTCCAAATTGCATTTCACATCATTCCATTCCATTCTCATCCTTGTTCTTGCCAAAGTACAGTCACTGCCTAGTCCTTGAGTGAAGAAGACACAGTTGCTGTGTGGATCAAGATGGTGCCTGGATACCTGGTCTCCCTAGGGCCCTGGGTTCTGTGAGCTCTGTTGGGCATCCAGAAGCCCCTGCACACAATTAGCTCTGGGTCCCTCTTCTTATCCTTTCCCCGTTGTAGGCCTCTCTTTCCTCCGCCCACCTTTAAATACATCTTAAGTAGCCATTTCCACTTGGAGGTCTGATAGGCATCTCAAACTTAATATGACCAGAGAGAACGCTTCATTCGACTGGTCAACCCCAACTTGACCTTTTTCCAATAAGTGAAATCCAACAGCAGCTAACCATCAATCTGGTTACTGAAGACAAAAGTCATTCTCGGGCTCCCTGCCTCAACTTTTCCTCACCCACCACACAGTCTGTCATTGCATCCTATCAATTATATCTCCTGGCAAGGTGTGGTGGCTCATGCTTATAATCCCAGCACTTTGGGAGGCTGAGATGAGAAGATCGCTTGAGCCCAGGAGTTCGAGACTAGCTTAGGTAACATAGCAAGACCTCATCTCTAAAAAAAATAAAAAATAAATAATAAAATTCTATCTCCATATCAACCCAATTTTCTTCATCTTCTCTTCTACCATCTTACTCAACATCCTCTAATCCATCTCCTGCTTTCCTTTTTGCTCCACTTTGAGTCATTTGTCACACAGAAAACAGAGTGCTCCTTTAAAGGCATAATCAGATACCATGCCCTGCATGACCCTGCAGACCTTGCATGTCAGGGTTACCTAGGAATCTCTGAGTCCTGAGAGTGGACCCAGGGAAGGCCTGAGTAATCTCTGAGGACCTTCCCTTCCACCCATGTCTCTCTGTGATTGCAATACACACCAGAAACCTGCAAAGACTTCCTGGTGTATTTAGAATAAATGGGATAAATGAGTTTCTTCCTGTGGCTCCCAAGGTCCTTCAGGGCCTGGCCCCTGCTTCTCCCCTTCTTCCATCATCCTGGTCTTTGGACCAAGTCCTGAAATCCACCCAATTCTTTGCCTGTTCCCTCTGCCTAAAGCATTTTTCGCTTGGCTCTTCCCATGGTTGACTTCTCTTTAGCCTTCAAGCTTTCCTCAGAAAGGCTCTCCAAGAGGGTTCCTCCTCTGTTATTCTCTGTAATAGCTCTCTATAAATTCCTGCCTAGCCCTAATCACAATATATCATTATTTTACATATTTGTATAGATGGCCATTATCTTCCCCCATGCCCCGAGACCACAAGCTCCTTACATTGGGAAATGGCCTTGACTGTCTTTCACATAATTTATGTCCAGTGTCTATCAGTGCCTGGCAGTGGCCATTACCTATTTCTTGACTGAATGACCAAGTCTCCCAATCCAGTTCTACTTGATGAACATTCTTTGTACAACTCTGTCCTTCGTGCCGGTGCCATAACATCTGCTGTTGGTCATCTTGGAGGAAGAAGACTTTGGCAGTGGCCATAATGTTGTTCCTTCTAAGCCATCAGAATGTACTGGAGGTAAGGCATTCCCGCCAAGAGTTTGCGTGGGAGGGGTACATGACAATGCTTCATCAGGGACTGGTATGGAAGATCAGTGAGCAAAAAACTGATATAACTCAAGTGGCTGAATGACTAAAGTCTTGTTGAGTAAGTTCTGTACTGATGAGGACAAGCTACAACCAGGTAAATGCTTCTGGAAGAAAATCAACTCTTGTAAAAAAAATAAATTATGCATTTGAATGGGCTTGGGAAGCTACTAGAAGCCTTTTCCTTCAAAGTTCCAAAACAGCAATGAGTATCCCAAATAAGAACTGCCTCTCTTCTTCCAGTATCAAGTAGCTAGCAACAGACTGAGAGGTCTGGGGAGGCGATACCATCCTTAGCTACTGGCTTTATCCCAGAGCAAAAGTCTCTCCTGTCTTGCACCAAAGAATGGGCCTGAGCCTACAGATACATGTGTGCTCCCTGGGCCAGGGTGGTGTCAATATGACACAGAAAAAACCACCATGCCTAACTTTATCCCAAAGCACTAAGTGATGGCTAGAGCTAGAGGTCTGCAGGGTGGGGTGGGTGGGCAGGAATCTGCCCCAGTAGCTGACTTCTGAATACCACCTGCTCGGCGGCACAGTAACCCCCATTACCTGATGAGGAATTATGAGAAACTGAAATACAGTAGTGATTCTTAACCTGCACTGCCCTGTGATGAGAAGTGCAACACTTGGCTCCTGGTAAGCATCGAGCATTGATCTGTCATGTCTGTGCAGAAAGGACCATCCATGTGAATACCTGAGGAGGCAAAGGAGCTTCTTTTCTCTCTTCAGTCAAAAACATATTCAAAGACTTCTAAAGACTGTGCCAGTCAGTGACCAGTTACAGCCTCGAGAATTTATTTTTATCATGCAAAGCCCTTCAGAATGCAGCTTTCCCTGATACCACATGGTTGGGTCTTAACCAAATTTGTCAACATGGAAATAATCCCACTCTCTTCTGAAACCTCAAGTCACAAACTTGTCAAAATTACCTGTCTAGGTTCTTGCTGGGAGGCAGATGTGTCCATGAGCCACTCAGTCTCTTGAAATCCTGGGATCAAACTTTATAGCAGTTCAGATCTAGACGGCAGGGATGCAAAACTACAAATGCCTTGAGAGGCCTATAGCACAACGGTGCCACACTTGAGCCTGGGGACTAGGTTCGGATTCTGACTCTGCTACGTCTTAGCTGTGCGACCTTAGACAAGTTTCTTAATCTCTCTGTTCCTCAATTTATTCCTCTGTAGGGATAATATTAGTACCTACTTCATAGGATGTTATAAAGATTAAGAGAATTCATACATACAAAGTGCTTAGAATAGTGTCTGAAACATGGTTAAGTGCTCCTAAATGTGGCTGCTAATATCACAACAACTTTAAATAGGGACTTTAGTTAAAGACAGAGATCCCTTCCACTAATATAGCTCAAAGTCCAGCCTATAAGAGGACTTTGATTCTAGTAAACTCAATATAAGCTGATGTTTGGACCAGGAAATATTGCTTGCCACCTCCACATAAGAGCTTCTTCCTCAGGGTCTAGGGAGGGTGCCAGGTACCCTTTGTCTCCCATCCCACCTGCCTATCTCTTGGTCAGACTAAGACTGCTGACTCCTGGCCTTGCAATTGCTCCTGGAGATGGAGACAATGTTCTTTCTGATGAGGAAAGTTTTCCTCACAATAGGCTGGCTGTAGGATCTTGACTGCAACGAGGTTTTAGTGCCCAAGGGTAGGGAGACTTATATGACCTCTGTGTCAATGCCACAGATACAGTCTGAAGATGCTGTGGAATCTAGCTAGGGGAAGGGCAAGCAGGAGTATACTGTGGGGAGGGGCTGCACTGCATCTGAGGCCCCATCCTCTGAGCTAGGCTGGAAACTGTTGAGTCTTTCGGGAGGAGGTCCTCTGAGGTCCTCACTCCGTGTTCACAGAATCCAGCTAAGGTGTCAGGGATGGCACCAGGCAACAGGGAAGGGTGGGTCACTAAGAATGCAGTGGTAACACTGCAGTGGCCCCAATAATCTTTCCCATGGGACAGCGGTGGGAACCCCTGCCACTCCTCTGAGGGCCGCCCCAGATAATTCCGGGAAATGTGGAGAACTGACACAGAGAGAACAGAGTGGAGTTGATTATAGCAGCAACTAAGGGAGGCAGCCACAAAAATGCAAGCCAGCCAGTGAATCCAGCCTTCCTTTGAAGAACAAAGGCAAAGAAAATTGGCTCACCAATGAGAATTAAGTGATAACAATGTACTGAACAGAAATAAAAATCAGTTCTCAGCCAGCTCACTCAGAAAAATCCAGGATCCTGAAGAGTAAAACTGAACTATGTGAGACCTTTGAACAGTAAAAATTTGACTTTAAAATGCTTTGGTAAAGCCATTGCAGTGCTTGTAAAGATGAAGCAAATGCTAAGCCCAGGGAGACGTCCTGTCTCGAGGTTGCCTGTGCTTCCTGGGCTGCGCAGGTTCCCTGGAAGCCCCTGCTGTGTGCCTTCATCAGGCCAGCAGACAGTGGGGCCAGCTTCTCCTCCACCCAGGTCCTCCTGGCTGTCACAGTGAAGTGTTGCCCTCTTTAGGCTCCCAAACCTTCTGGACCCAGACGACTTCAGATTTCAGAGTCAGTCGGGCAATGCTAGATTTATCTTGCTCGGCCCAGGTCCCGATCCCAGGAACAAGAGAGCATGAGAACATGAGAGTTTAATGGAGACACTGTTTATCAGGGCACTGAGAGTGCTCAGGGAAACCCATAAGGAAAGTACCCAGGGCAAGAGGTTGCTCTTGGCCTGCAGGGGCAGAAATGAAGCTTAAGAAGCAGCTTGGTAGGCGCTCTGCCCAGAGGAAGAGGCAGCTAACCAATGCCCAGGAGGCTGGTGTGGAGGAGGGAGGCGCTGGGGGGATCAATGTCTGGACCTCGCTCTCCCATCCTCTGGTCTCCTGTCAGTGCCTCCATTGGCCGAATCCCAACACACGCAGAAGCCAAGGGGGCCTGTGAAGGTAGTCCCTAAAGATCAGCCTCTCTGGGCAGAGGGGGCAGAGCAGACAGAGTGGTTCTGGAGGGTCAGAGGAAATATCCAGCCCAGGGTCATTTCCCAGAGGCCAAAGCTCCTTGGTGCCTAGCCAAATGCAGCCATTATAGGACACAACTTCCCTGACCAAATTCAAAGCTCTGCTTACTGCTGGGGATGCATGTTTGAACAAAGCCTTTATTCTCTATTCCAACAGCAGGGCTAGAATTTAAAAAGCTTCATTTTCAAGACTGGTTGCTTTTGATCTGTCTAACCTGGAACTTACATTTTGGAGTCAAATAGAATTATTTAAACAAAGCATTTCAGTGATAAGCACAAAATGTTTTGATTTTTTTTTCTTTGTCTTCTCCCACCCACCCCTCTACTCCTCACACCCCCCAAATACCACACAACATTTCAACTCAAAATGTAAGAACAATTTTGTGGCCAACTCTTAAAATCATAGTCTCTCTGAACTTCTGTTTCCCTGGGTCTTTGTTTCTTCAGCCTGTGTCTTCATCTAGGTTTGCCTGTGTGCATTCCATGGGAGGGGGCTGATTTTACCTGGACTGGCCTGGAGCAGCCAACCACTCCATGAGCCGTGCTTCCCTCCTCTGCCTTTGGCTTCCAGATCTGGCGGAGCCATGTGTTGCCATCCAGTTCTCTTTGTTTATTATACTCTTGCCCCCCACGCTCCCAACCCATTTTTCTTTCTTCTCTGAAATCCTGTTCTATTCTCCTCATCTGAACTTGTTACCAGCTCCAAGCCTGCATTTCTCTCTTTCATCTCATGCTGCCTCCTTGACTTGTCTGCTATTCAAGTTGGAGTGTTGAACAGTGTTTGCATTCCTTGGAAATAACACCTGCTCTGCTCTGTCCTAGACAGTGTATGTGCCTTTGTGTCATAGCAAAGCCCAGCTCTGTACTATGGAGCACAGGAGGTGTCAGAGAGATTGTTATTGATGCCTTAGAGTTGTCCTATCAGTCACTGGAAGTCAGTCTGAAATGGAAGAGCTCCCTTTTCCACAGCTGGGAAAGCAAATGGAGAGAGCAAGGCCACATATCCCCAGACACTGAAGAGGGACATCAGTTGGGAACCAAAACTCAGACACAACCTTGTCCAAGTGTTCCATGCAAATAAATAACAGATCAAAATAAGATGGAAATTCTCTCTAGAAATAGGTAGCTAAATTTCTATCAAAATGATTTTATACAAATAAAGTGAAGAGCTGGATACAGAAGAGTTAATTGAATACATCTTATGGTAGGAAGGAAGGTTGGCCTTGCCTGGCGTGGGTGGGAAAATGCTACAAAAATGGCATCACCTTTCAGCTAGTGGTTAGTTTTGGATCTTTCCTCAAGCTTACTGAGAAGAATCACTAATTTTTAGGGCCAAGAAAAACGTGGCTAGTACTCCATTTAACAACAGGATCCTGTAATCCCAAAAGACGATATCACTGTGAAAAAAAAGAGAGTATTTTGAATATAGAGAATATTGCATTTTCAGGACCAAGGAATAGGCAGAATCTAAGCCACTGTGTTGGCTGGCTGTTCTGCAAGGACACTAGTAGCCACTAGGTACTCCATCAGGTACTAGGTCCCTGTTCTTTCCTTCCAGAGGGGATAGAACTGTAGCTCTCACCTCTGCCTCCACGAGTATTGCTAAGGAAAGGAGGAGAGGGATCAAGATGGCCAACTAGACAGACACAGGTTGTTACGTGCCTCCTCCAGGGAGGAGAACCAGAACAGTAAATAGATCGTTTCAAAGAGGTCATCTAGAAAGCGCTAAGATTCACCAGAGAAGAGACGGAAGTGAGTGAGCAGAGTGTTTGAGGCAACTTGCCGGCTGGGAACTGACTGAGAGGCTCCTGGACATGGGGAAACAGTAAGAGAAGAAGGGAATTCTCTACTTAGCTAATGAGGCCAGCATTCTTAGCAGCAGAACAGAATACACTCTTTAGACAGTTTCCTAAACCCTGAGAGAATGCTTAACACTAAAGATATGGCTTATGGGCTCCTGATAACACTGAAAATAATAATCAAGAAGGGAGAAAAACCTTGGAGAAGCTATGTCAACTCCAGTTTAAAATAAAATACAATTTGCACTAGATATGATTTGGCCAGCAGGTTTCCCAAGGGAAGCACATTGCAGGTCCTGAGAAAATACTGGTAGAACCACTTAGCTTGTGCAACACACACCAGTGTCATCTTTGACCCACTCAGAACCACAAGAGTGTCTTCTAAATTAACTGCAAGGAGCACATGTACTACCTCTAGCCACCCAATGAATTTAAATGCAATTAGTACATGCTCAGCTGGCCAGATGTGGGTCATTTTGGAGACCTAACTAACAATTCCATGGGGATTGGAGATGAAACTAGATTACTACTTTATAAAGTTAAAAGCAATTGCAAATTGCTTCTTTAGAATTTGCCTGGGAAGCCAAGGGGAGCATCTATTCACCCAGTTTGACAGCAAATGGCAAAATTATTTACCCAGGTGGAAAGGAGATACTTATAATGTTAAGAGTAATGATATATTGTCCCCTGTATCCAGCCTCATGACCTTCCCCAAAGATGTGTGCCTACCACTGCAGCAGTAGGCCAAGCTCATAATTTGCCTAAAGACTTAGAGGACCTTATTATAGTCACCTCTTATTAACATAAAAATTAATGTCCACAGATAACATCTTTTTTTATTGGTTTAGTCAATACATTGGGAATTTAGCAGCAAGTCAGTGGCAAGCAATTACAAAATCTCCTATTTTTCTACATTTAAGATAAGTTGTCTTAAACAATCTACAGCAACCTAAGCTCACAAGAACATGTGTGAATGACTGAAACATTTCTGTTTGATGCCTATGGCAAGTTTATTAGTAATTTTCTAACAAAGTCTTCTAGTGCAAAGTGCACATAATTATTTGGAACCTCTATTACCATATTGGCCTCTTGTTTTCCCCTATAAATAATTGTGCCTAAATAAAAGAATCTGAAGTAAAACTGAGCAAATATGCCTGCCCACAGCCTTGCAATGAGGGCATCTGGCCCTAAACAACCTTCACATACATCCTGAGCTGATTTCAGTCACAGCCCACTGCCAGGCCTATTGGTGGCAGTCTTTGAACACCCATGTGCAGTTTATGCTGCTTTGGAGATAACTAACTTCCATTTTAAGCGGAGGCAAACACATGGCAGGGCTAGAGAAGCTAAAATGCTACAAGCTTAGCACAGTGCTGTCCTCTTCCCCTCCCACCCCCTCATTTTAGCGCTAACAAGAGCAGCTTTGTTTCTTCTGTACTGTCCAGCACTGGAGGGAACCTTAGGACTTCTTTTTGGTTCTAGACAGGGCCGTGGATTTAACAGTACCTTTGACTTGGCTTGGAGTCACAGGGTTTTTCTCTGTTTCTCCCTTGAGTTCAACAGGAAGAAGTTTGCTAGACATGGAACTTGAACCACCCATGTCAAAGTTGCCCATCTCTGCCTTCTTACTGGTTGCAGGAAATTTCTTTTCATAAGCTGCAGACTACAAAGAAAAGAAAAGGCCTGGATTACTTTTTGGTAACACAGCAATGTACGTCAATTAAAGAAGCAAAGAACTACAAATTTATCCAGGATTTGCAAGCTGCGGCACTCTCTAGTTGTGGAATAGAAACATTGTACAATTATTACTAAATGCCCAAGAAAGCTTCTTTTGTACCTTCCAGCAAATTGAACTGTTTAGTGTTTGGTGTGGAGTAAACGGTACAGGCTTAATTTCAAAACCTCTGCCATCCAAATGAAAGTTAATGTCTGGTAACATTTGTACAGGGACGTCCACTTGGACTTAATTATACTCATCTCATTTTATCTTTACAGATTTCTAGCTCGTCCATATCCAGACAAGCATTGGTACTTGTATGGACAGACACCCTGACAAGTACATCAAGATTATTCTTTCTACCATGGGTACAAAGTTGCTACATATGGCTCACACTCACATTCTGCATTAATCTCAGAAACTGGCTTTAAATCCCATTTGCACCACTTGGGCAGGTCTGTGGACCTCTTTGAGTCCTCATTCCGCACTGTTAAGTGGTGGAAAATAGTATTTGCATGTTTACTACAAAAGGTTTCATGAGAATGAAGTGAGAGGGTGGCCATAAAGTACTGCGTGGGCTTTAAAGAACAAAACAAGTAGAGGAAATTGTAATAGGCAACTGTTATTTTGTCAGGGTACCTCATGCCACAATAAAGGAGGAAGTGGTCTCAGATCCTGCCGTCAAGAGAGAAGCAGAGTCCATTTTGACCATTTAAAAAGTGATTACTTTTAATTAAATGAAGCTGAGCATACAGTTCTAAAAGAATGGAGAATGTTCAGGATATCTACAAAGCATGACAATAGCCAAGAAATTGGGATAGAAATACAGCAAGCTCTCATTTACACAGAATGATCTGGGAAAGGGCTTACAAGTTTAATATTCTGGTTAACTGAAAATCACAATACACTTGGGTTAATAATCAGTTTAACAATTTTCAAAGAATGTGAAATGATTACATGTAGCATACAAAAGATGGACCTGGTGTTTCTTGGATCATTCAGGCTCTTGTAATACAGTGATCACGTTTCATACCCAGTAGCAGCACTTAATATATGTTTGCCCAATGAATATATAACTGCTCTGGGATGCAGCAAAACTTTGGGTCATTTACACTTTTTGGTACCTATATTTCAAGAAAGAGAAAGTCTACCTGATGTTTGACACTGTAGAAAGTCTTTAAACACGTACCTCTTCAGAACATCATTCACGTCTGATTTTATAACAGTGTATGCTAATTCCTCAGCAGGTAATACTTAAACATAATTTTTACCTTAAAAAATTGACTTGTATAAAAATTTGAAATGCAAAAAGGTCACTTTCTCTCGTTTTTTCCCACCAAAAATATTTTTGGGTTACTTCTCTGTGTATTCTTTCAAGAAGTAGAAAATATTGAAAATTCTGCAGTATTTGCTAACATAGGTGTATGCTTACTGAAAACGCCTTATCTTCAGCAGTAGGTGAGGACACAACACTCTTGCTGAGTGTTCTAATATCTTGCTGAGGACAAGTTGCTTTGTTTAGTATAGTCCTGGTCCCTAAGATATGGAACCTATCTTGAAATTTTCAATTCCTAAAATTTAATTAGCTTTACATACAAATTCTACTGAAAGGTGAATCTAAGTATAGCCCTCTGGTTTTTTTTACATTTCTACCTGACTTTTGAGTTATCATCCAAGTAGCTGAGGCAGTTTTACAACATGTTCACTACAACCAATAGTCTATAGGACAGGAATAGGTTCAGTCATTTTCTTTTCAATTTATTCATATTCATATCTGACCTAATGTTTCCCTTCTTCACTATTCCATTTGTCAATGTATTTGAGTCATTAAAGTAGACCCAGAAGTGCAGTCACCCCCCACAAAATTCTTAGAAACAATCTCTGTGGACAGGATTAGTGATGTAGATTTTTCTTTTTCTAAAAACTTAACAGGTTATGGTATTTCCTTCATAGATACAATATCTTAAGCTCACTATCAGAATTTTATGGTGAAGTGGAAGGAAGAAAAAAAACTAAACCAAAATATTGAGTTGCTTTGACATGACATTTCTGTTTCATTCTGTGGCAAGATGAGAAAATGATATTGCTTAGCCACATTTATTTATAATTTTAGTGATGTACTTTTTAAATATGTAGTACATCCCAATGATTTTATATTCACAATGTTCAAATTCTCCTCTTGCCCCCATAGCTAAGTCAGCTCTTCCTCCATCAAAAATACTCAATTTTGTCAATTTACAGTGTACATTTTCAGAGAGGTTTTATGTATCTTCAAGCAAATATTAGGAACCAAATAGGATTGGTTGTCATTCCATTGTCATGGCAATTGGTTGCAGGGCAAAAAGCGTGTAATAATGGCAGCTTCATATGGTTCAATCAATCTATCCACTGGCATTCTTTCTTTTCCCCCTTTTTACCCAAATGGTAGCCAACTGTAAACACTCTTTTACACCTTGATTATTTTTCAATTGATGATTATCCTGAAAGATTATTTCATGTCAATTCCTAAAAAGAGTCCTCATTCTATTTTTCTGGCTGTTCAGTATTCTCTTGTTTAGATGCACTGCAATTTATTTAGCTGTCCCTTCACAACGAATATTCAGGCTGTTTCCAATATTTTGCTAGTACAAATAACACACTGTAAATAGTCTTTTACTTGTGCTATTTTATACATGCGTAAATATATCAATAGCATATATATTTTAGAAGTGGAATTCCTGGGTGAAATGGTATGTGGATTTACAATTTTGAAAGATATCACCACGCTGCCTTCCGTTGCAGTTGTAACAGCCTATACTCATACCAGCAGCATATATGAGTACCTGTTTCCTTATTTCTTTGCCAATTTGTTTTTTTAATACACATTAAAACTAATATGGTCAAACATATTTTAACTGAGCTCCAAAATTAGCCTAAAAGTGGCTGCACTAAGACAAATCATAATACTATTTAGTCACTCTCTGGTAACATCAATGCAAATTTACTTACCTTTATGCAAATGTTCATTGCAAATGCATATAAGCATCTGAGTATATGGGTTTCCATGTACAATACTGTATGCATGCCTTATCATTTCTCTTTGCCAATTTGCAGCTGCATTAAGTTTAGGATGCCATTGTTTTGGAAGCAGAGTCCTAAAAGATTTCCTAAAGAATACGAGACTCCCCTCTCAAATACACTGCATTCCAACCATTCTCTGATGCTAACAGAACAGGGATACCACCATGGTGCCCTTCAGGCTGAGCTGTAGCTTTCTTCACTAAGAGCCAAACCTCTCACCTCCTTGGAACATGAATGGCCAAGGCGAATCCCAGCTCCCAGGCTTTATCTAGGAACGTGAAAAAATCTTAATTTTTCAGGGATTTCTTTTGTTAGGTGATAGATTATCTAAGTTTTGGGTTTCTCCTTTTCTTCTCTCATAGCTGGTAGGATTCCTTGGGGATCTATACTGTCACTGATGCAATTTTATAGTTTTGTAAGTAATAGAACAGAGAAATGAAAAATGAAATTGCCAAGGCTGTAAGATCTTCCAGGTCATGAAAAGCAAATAGAAGGTGATGAGCTCCCATAAGACTGTACAAAGGGGGAGAAAGATGACAGAGGAATTTCAATATTCGGTTCTAGGGGGAAAGATTCTAAATGATCATTATGAAACTGTTGGTCATCCATTTATCAATCCAAGAGAGGACCTAAAAATCATTGTAGACTGTTTTCTGAAGATACTGCTCTATCTAATGTATCATCACACAGTGATCAAGAAAAGCTGACTGTCATCAGAAAGCATCTTAGAAATCAAACAAAAAACTTTTCTATCCTTATATAAAATCATGATGCATTCATACTTGAAACACTGCAACCAGTTTGAACAGATAAAAGGAGACCAGAGAATGTTTACAGTCAAGCTACTAATATGCTTGTGATGGAGGTTTCTTTATAAGAGACCTCTTCAATCTAAAAAGATAAAGAATAAGAGGATGTATATATTAAATATACATAATATGTATTTATATATAAAATAATAGCCTATAAAATGAAGGAGGGGGCAGATTTTAGCACGGTGGAGCAAGACAGCATCTCTAGATGCTGCAGTCAGTCAGGACGGTTACACCAAGGGCTGCCCAAGCAGCATTCCAATTGTTCGTCATCTTTGACAAATTCTTACCATTTGGGACTGTTGAAGAATAGCCAGTTCTACTGGAGGCAGAATGATGGAAAAGATGACCTTACAAGGCCCCCTTCAGTTTCACCTTTTTGTAATTCAGTACCCTTGGCCTGATTTCTCCAGCTCATATTATTAATCTTGAAAGGGGGACTCCATGTGTGCAAGGGGAGATATGTAACAAGAAAATTGGGCTAAATATACATATTTCATTATTCACTGGCATAGCTTTAACCTGATGAACTTATCTGGTCATAATGGATGCAAAACCTGTAAGCTCTAGGCATATCCCTGCAAGTTAATACCAGTGCATGATTACTAGAAACTGTTACCATTTCTCTGAATTTTGAGTAAAATACATGCTATTTAAGTAAAGTGGTTTATCACCATAGCAACCATTTCTAGAGTCACACATTCAAATTATAAGCCTGCACAAGGTCCAAATGACAAAATTCTGATACAAGTTTTCTGCTATAGTTTGCATATAATGGTCACTCAGCTTCTCTCCACATTCCTGTGGTTTTCAGGAGGAAGAAGGAAGGGAAAGAAAAGCAAGGGGAAGAAGATAATCAACTTCCAGATACACAGACTTCTTTTATAAGGTTAATCGCATAAAGATCTGGGTCTTGTATGACATCAATGAGAATAAAATCTAAGTTGAAAATGAGAGAAAGATATGAATATCTTAACTAAGATATAATTTATATACAGTAGAATGCACAAATCTCAAGTGTATACTTTGATGAGGTTTGACAAATGTATAGACCTGTCCAGAAAGTTCCTTCATGCCACAACCCAGTCAAACCCTCTTATCTTGGGGGCCACAACTGTTCCGATATTTTTCAACATAAATGAGTTTTGTTTTTCCTAAAAACTTCATATAATGAAAAAAGAGTATATTATGTACTCCTTTGTATCTGACTTCTTTTGCATATTTTTATTAATAATTGAAATTTTGAGATATTTATAGATGTCCATGAAATTGAAACATATGTTTTTGAGATTCATCCACATATCAGTAATTCATTCCTTTTTTTTTTTCTTGCTCAATAATATTCCACAATATGGATATACCACAATTTGTTTACCCATTCATTTGTCAATGGACATTTGGGTTGCTTCCAGTTTGGGCCTGCTTACATATAAAGCTGCTATAGACATATCCTACAAATCTTTTTGTGAACTTACAAATCTTTTTGTGAATTTGGAATTGTTGGGTAAATGGTAAATGAATGCTTAATTTTATAAGTAATTTCTAAACCATGTTCTGAAAGAACTGTATCATTGTGCATTACTATCAGTAATGCAGGAAAATCCCACTTATTCTGTATCTTTGCCAATATTTGTACTTGCTATCCTTTCATTTTGACCATTGTAGTGATATCTCATTGTGGTCTTAATTTCCATTTTTCTTATGACCAATGGTGTTGAGCATCTTTTTCTATGCTTATTGACTACTTATATATCTTCCTATGTGAAATGTCTGGGTTCCAGTCTAATAATCATTTAAAAAATTGGGTTGCAATAATTAAAAATTTTTTTTAAATGGGTTGCTTATTATTATTGAGTTGTAGGAATTGTCTCTATATTCTGTATACAGGTCCTCTGTCATATATTTATTGTATTTATTGTCTGTGGGTTACTTTTTTTCTTACTAGGCTTTGGATAAGCAAATGTATTTTAGTTTTATTAAGCTCATTTTTATCAGTTTCCAAACTTTGGCTATCCCCAGATGGAAGGTAGTCTTTTATGTTTTTTTCTAGGAGCTTCATAGTTTAGTTTTTAGATTTAGATCCACCTATCTCAAACTAATTTGTGTTCATTTTAGCTAGAGATTCAAAGTTCATTTTTCTCCATACAGATATATTATTGTTTCCAGCATTATTTATTGAAAAGACTGTCCTTTCACTCGCTGCATTGCTTTAAAATCGCTGTCAAAAATCAACTGCATATATGTGGGTCTACTTCTAGACTCTCAGTATTGTTTCACTGACCTATTTGTCTATCTTTACAGTGATACCACACTGTGTTGATTACCATATCTACATAGTAAATGTTGAAATCAGGTCATGTAAGGTAAGTGCTGCAACTTTGTTCTTGTTAGGTTATTTTGGTTGTTCTAGGTCTAATGTATTTCCAAATAAATTTTAGAGTCATCTTGTCAATTTCTACCAGAAAAGCAAGTGTTCTATAATACAATTGGGATTGATTTAAAGTTATAAATCAATTTAGGGAATATTGACATCTTAGTACCAAATATTCTAATCCACTAACACGGTATATCTCTCCATATGTCTTAGTCTTCTTCAATTTTGCTCACCAATATTTCATGGGTTTTGGCATAAATATTTTGCACATACTTTGTTAGATTTATCACTAAGTGTTTTATGTTTTGTGATAATATTGTAAGTGGTACTCTAAAGTTTCGTTTCCCAATTGTTCATTGATAGTATATGAAAATACAATTAATTTGCTTCCTGCAACCCCCTCAATTCACTTTTTGTAGATTCCTTGGGATATTCTTGGCACACAATCATGTTATTTGCAAGTAAAGACAGTTTTGTTCTTCCTTTCCAATCTATATAATTTTATGTCTTTTACTTGCCTTGTTGCATTTGCCACAACCTCTAGCATAATGTTAGAGAGAAGTAGTGAGAGAGGATATTACCCTTCTCCTATCTTTAGTGGGAAAGCATTCAGTATTTCACCATTAAGAATGATACTAATTTCAGTTTTGGAGTTTTCCGTTTTGTTTTGTAGAATCTCTTATTACCTAAGAGAAGTTCCCTTCTATTCCTAGTCTACTGCGGGTTTTCTTAAGTTTAAGTGTTGAAATTTATCAAATGTTTTTTCCAAAACTATTGAGGTAACTATATGGCTTTTCTCCTTTACATATGGTAAATTACATTGGTTGATTTTTTTATGTTAATTTTTCATGTTAATCCAAACTTGTATTCTTGGAATATACTGTACATTTGATTATAATGCATTTTAAATATATATTTCTGGATTCAGTTTGCTAATATCAAGTTTAAAGCTTTTGTGTCTATACTCACGAGTGATATTGGCTAATAATTTTCTTGTAACATTCCTGTCATATTTTGATATTAATGTTATGCTTGCCTTATAAATGAGTTGGGAAGTATTCTCAAAAATTTGTTTTCTCGTATGTCTTCTTTAACTATTTGGAAGAATTAACCACTGAAATCATTAGGAAATGAAACATTTATTAAGGGCAATTTTTTATTACAGATTTATTTTCTAAAGTAAATATAGAACTATTCAGATTTTCTACTTTTGTGTATGTTTTTGTATTTTTAAAATAAATTTGACCACTTCATATAACTTTTCAATTTGGCATTAAGCCATTAATAAGTGCCAATAAGGCTGAAGATGGAGCAATAGAAAATATCTAATGTAAAAAAAAAAAGATTTAAAAACGGAATAGAGCCTCAGGAACATATAGAACAATACTAAAACTGTCTAACATATGAGTAACTGGAGTCTCAACAAAAAAAAGAAAAAAAGAATGACAATATTTCCCAAACACGGCTAATGATATAAATTTACACATTCATGAATCTCAGCAAACCCCAAGCAGGATGTGAGGGACATTCTTAGCAATATGATTGCCATACTGTTGAAAATAAAAAATAAAGAGAATATTTTGAAACATACAGAGAAAAGTGACACAATAGATGGATGGAAAAACATTTCAAATTATTACTGATCCCTCATCCAAAAAATGGATAAAAAATAGGAAAGAAAATCATCAGAAATGGTAAATATCTGGACAATTTTTCCTCATAATTTCTTGAAAATATACATGACAGTTTAAAGCAAAAATTATATCATTGTTTTGTAGGGTTTATAATTGTGTAGATGTAGTACATGTAACAGTTATAGCATAAAGATTGGAAAGAGAGTAATGAACCCAAATTGATACATTTGGAATCAAAGCAATATTTGTTAAAGCCTAACCTAATGGGCTGGTTTCACAGCTACGGGCCCTAAGGAGCTGAGCAAAATCAGGTTTGGGAAGGCAGGGAAATGATTGAAAAGATTCGCTAATATAGCCCTTCAACTATGGGAGCTTGGCTAAGCCTGTGGTAAAACCTAAACCTTATAAGAAAGCTCTCATGTGGGAGTAGAAGTAGGGACAAAAGGTTCCTTTAGAACAAAAGCTTTGTTTATAGGAGCCTGTGAATCCAAACTAGCAACTGGCATTGCAAAGAGCATTAAAGTAAATAACAACAGGTCAAGATTCATGTTAACATGATTAGTTATTTGTACCTGTATTAGTCAACTATTGCAGTAGTTATTCAATTGTGTTTGAGAGGTCCCCCAAGATCGCCCCCAGGTTGAATGATTGACTAGGAGTTGCAGGACTCAACATGTACTTGTACTCATGGCTATGATTTATCAAAGTGAAAGGAGGCAAAGCACAACCAACAAAAGCAAAAGGGTTAAGGCTGAGGGAAACCAGGAACAAGCTTCCAAGTATTCTCTCCCAGTGGAGTCACACAGATTGAGTTTAATTCCCCCTACGATGAGTTGTCACAACACGGTGAAATGTTGCCAACCATGGAAGCTCACTAGAGACTCAGTGTCCAGGGTTTTTACTGGGGGTTGGACACGTAGGCAGCCTCTGTGTATCACCTACAAAAATCCCAGACTCCCAGAAGAAAAGCAGGTGTTTGGCTAAATCATATTGCTTGCACAAACAGTTTAGACACCATAAGTTATTCTTATCAGTTAATGGTAGCAACTGTCCCAAAATCTAAGTGCCCAGATGCCAACCAAGAGACAATCTTACAAATAGGCCTTTTGAAGTACAGCAATTTAGGCCTACTAGGTTAACTCTTTTCCACACAGCTACATATCAACTTCAAAAATCTCAGCATTTGATGACAACAAATATTTTCTCAGTTAGCTCAGAGCTTGGCTGTGCTAGGCTAGACTTCAGGTGCTGGATTGAGTTCAGGTCTGTTCCATAGACCTTCTTGACTCCAGGACCTGTGACTGTTTGCAGGCTTGTTCTTTTCATGGTAGGTGGCAGAAATACAAGAGAGCAAACTAACTCATGCAAACACATTTAAGGTCTCTGCTTACATCATACTCTTTAACATCATAATCCTTAACATCAGCCAAAGCAAGTCACACAGTCAAGACCAACACTAGTGGGGAGAGAAAGCAGCCTTCATCTGTTCTAGTAGGAAGAAGCGCAGTGTCACATGGCAAAGGATGTGCAGGAACAAATCTCTTACAGGGAGGGACTGAAGAATTGGGAAAACTAATCCAAATCTACCACAGTACCCTAGGAACCTCACCAAACTCAGAGGGCAAGAGAGGTTAGAAGCATTACGTTATCACCTTTGAAAACAATATTTCTTGGTTTGCTTATTAGTTTGTTGCCACATTTATATCCAAAGGAGCTTTGATACAACCAGGAGAATACGTGCAATTTTAGTAACAGTTTCTACTAATTATTTAGTAATAAAACAATAAAAATAAAATAATAGCTAACATTAATGAATACTTGCCATTGCCAAGTATTACATGAATGATTTCATTTAGCCCTTAGTTGACGACATTATTATTCCTATTTTCCAGATGAGAAAATGGAGGCCTACAGACATGCCCAACAACATAAAGCTTGTAAGTGGTGAAGCCAGGATTTGAATTCAGGTGGCCGAGGTCTGGAGCCTGTGCTTTTTTTTTTGAAGGTGAGAAAGCAGGATTTATCGAGAGGACAGAAAAGTTCCCAGAGTGGGAGGGGACCCGAGGCGGTTGCCTGAGCTTGTGCTTTTAACTACTATGATATTTTAAGTGCTATGCCTGGGCACATACGCCACATTGTAATGCTTCAAAGTTGGGAAATGAAAGTGTGCCAAAATAATGGAAGTACCATCACATTTTTATGGTATAGCTGATTCTTATGGACTAAGAGGGCTAAAATATGATTTTTCAGAAAAAGAAAATTTGTATCCTACTCAACTAAAATACTAAGAAAACTAGAGGTTTTGCTCACAGAAGCATTATCAACATATCATAATTAAAGTGTTTAACTTCATTGTTACTTAAACGTAAACATTTCTTGCCTTCAAAAAATGCTATATGAACATGTATCACTTATCAAAACACTTCAAAGTTTCTAAGCCACCTTGCCTTTCTACTTCCTAGCCTAAATAAAGTCACTGCTACCTGCACTATTTCCTGGCCATGTTTTCAGTCAAGAAAAAAATACAAAAGAAAATAATCATAAAAAGATCTTTCATTTTCACTAAACAAGTTCATTCAAGATTGTTTCAATAAACAACTTAACAAACTAGAAGGTTTCAACATTATGCATCAAGAATTCTGTAATGCAAACAATACTTCTATTGCTAATACTTCCAGGGATTCTAGTCCTTTCCTCCACAGTTATGGGGCGGTGTACTTTAATTACAGATGTTCATTTCTCTCCAATTGTTCTCTGAGCTTATGAATAATGAAAGTATGGTACCATATTTATCAGGAATCACTAAGGACCTAATGTTAAAAGGCATGCTACTGCAATAAACCAAGAGTCGCATTCAAAAATGGGCAAATGCTGTTGTAGAAGTGAAAATCGAGGCTATCTGATAGAGGAGTTAACGACTTCATCTTAGGGAATTTAGAGGGTTACTAACAACATAAAACATCTAGATGTCCTCGTCAGAGAAGAAACAAGATATACACGAGAGAACATTTCTGTCCCCAAAGAGTACTATTACATTAAAAAGGTAGACATGGGAAAAAGGACATTGCCAAGTGCCAACTATTTGAAAATAAATGTGAGACAAGGGTAGTATGATACCTTAGTTCAAATATGAATAATGAGGAGATGCAGATTGTGTTTTCCCATAATACCCAAGACATTTAGAACGAAAGGGTGGCTACTCAGGGAAGGAGGAAGGTATTTAGTTCAAGTGCTTGTTTTTTTGTTTTTAACAAATCCTTACTTACTCTCTCTGTTAGTTTTCCAAGAGCTCTGACACTTCTCTATAAGGTATGATTACCCTGGCTTGTGAGAATTCAAAATTAGCAATTCTAAATGAATTTATGAGTTTCTCCAGAAAAGAGAAGAAAGATACAATGAAAAGCAGGAACTACTGGGAGATTTCCATTTAAGTTAAAGCCAAATTTCAAATAGCTAATGGAAAAAGCATCATATATATTTCCTTAGCTTAGGAGGTATAAATCATTTATACTATCACACCAAATTGTACATATAATCTAATTTTAACAAACAAAACTTTTCCTATGGAAAATATTTCAATATTTGTGGGAAAATGTTTAATGAAATTAAAATTTTACTTTTAAGAATATCAATTATTGAATGATTTCTGTGTGAACTCAAGAGTACGTTGCAAACCCTATTTGCAGATATCACTTTCGAATTTTTATACTCTTCTATGTATTATTAACGAAAATTTGAAAGAACGGACTAAACATAAACTTAACCTTAACACAACTAATAATATAATGTATTTATTCATAAAAATTCATGAAGAACTTACTATGTTAATGCATGAGAAGTCTGTTTTTTTTAAGGGGCAATACTTTTCAGAAAAATTCACAAGGTAAAGTATTCCTCCCAAATTTCACAGCCCAATCCTAAGCATGGAAAGTTCCTTAGAAGACATCAAGGACAAACTCCTACCCATCTTGCAAGAATTCCTACTATGGCATTTATAACAAGTAGCTTTCCAGAGTCTGCTAGAATACTTCCAATGATGGGGAGATGGAGAGTTCATTACCTATGGCCCAGTCATTGCTGGTGAATGTTGACTATGAAAAAGTTCTTCTTGTTGATGAAACCCACATGCTTAAAATTCCTTATTCTTATATTTTCAACCTATTTTCTTAGAAGTCTATATTCTATATTCTGAAAATTTCATCTACTGTTTATAGCTCTAGCATCCATACACAGCTCAAATTCCAGTTCTGTTCCCTAGTTCAAGTAGCAGAGAATAACATAGCAAGTCTCATTACTTTGCAGAGGGGGTTGGGGTGGCATGGTAAAAGGTGTGATAGAGCTATGGAAAAGGAGAAGGAAGACATTTGGTTCAAAAGGATATTTTACATCAGATTTAATGACAAACAGATATAATCCAAGACTACAAAACATATGCATGTGTATGTAAGTATTTATCCATGTGTATGTATAATGGAGGTATATAAATATGTGAGTATATGTGTGTGTATGTATATGTGTATATAAAATATCAAGTCGGCCAGCAAAAAAATCTTTAAACAATATTCAATAAAAAATGCAAACATAGAGCTTTAGGATATTATTTTTAAGGAGAATATAAAATACACACAGTTGCTAAGCATTGCAGGAGTTGTTAACAGACTAGAGAGGAAGAAGGGAATTCAATGAGCTTATGTTTACATTGTGGCAAAATATGATTATTTCAAAGTGTCTGAATCATCATGCTAAGCTTATTAGCTAGACATTTGCTCTCAAGTAATGAAGATGTTCACAACCAGTAAACCAAAATCGACTAACAGATCACTCTATCAGGCTCCTTTCTGCAAGTTTCTGACAGGATTCTTGGCATGGAGGGGTGTGGGCCAGCAACACTGCACCTCCCTGGGTCTGGTCTGGGATCTACCCTGACAGTACCGCCCCACACTCTGCCTAGGTGTCAGAGAATCAGAAAGTAGACATACACGACACTTCAGTATGTCCATGTAAGAGATTAATTTAGAATCGCTCCATAGCTGTGTCCACACACTGAACTTGTCATTTCTGACAATAGTTTGCTCAATTATTATACAAGAGCTAAAATATGTCCATTTGATTTCAAGACAAAAAGGAGAATACACACAGAAGAATTTTCCTCAAACAGAAACAAAAAAGAAAGTGAAGAGAGGGAGTTCTTGGGTAAACTTTGTTAGGGTATCTAGTTAATAGACCATAATCTAGACTTAATCAAAAGGTTACTACATTCTGTTCATCAAAAAGAATAAACTGTATTCAGAATTAATAAGGCCAAATGATACAGCTATATAAAAGTTTTGGTTATCATAAAATTAGATGCAAACAACTTGATACTGTAATAATTATTTTCTAAGTAATACACAGACCCATTCCAAATTCTGTAGCCTGATAAAGTACAAAAATTATTAATTTTGACTCATGGCCAAATTTGGAAGACCATCTGTTTTTGTTAAAAATAAAAAAAAAAAAAAGTTGCCGGGCTCAGTGGCTCAGCCTGTAATCCCGCACCTTTGGGAGGCTGAGGTGAGTGGATGGTCTGAGCCCGCAGGTTCGAGACCTGCCTGGGCAGCGAGACCTCATCTCTATAATAAATAAAAAAATCAGCCGGGCGTGGTAGCGCATGCCTGTAATTCCAGCTACTCGGAAGGCTGAGGCGGAAGGATCGCCGGAGCCCAGTAGGTTGAGGCTGCAGTGGCTGGGAGCGGCCACTGCACTCCAGTTTGGGCGACAGAGTGAGACTCCAGCTCAAAAAAAAAAAAGTTTAGTTGGACCATGACCATACTCATTCATTTGTTGTCTAAGGCTGTTTTCGTGCTATAACTTCAGAGTTGAGTAGTTGTGACAGACACTATTATGGCCCACAAAGCCTAAAATATTTACTGCTTGTTCCTTTACATTTAAAGTTTGCAGACCCCTGCTCTATATAATCACTGGTCTTAAAATAAACATGTAGGCCACACTGATAGCCTATAAGGCAGACAAAACTTTAATTGTATGATGCAGTTCCTGTGTCACAAACTAACAACAAAAGACAGAGTTGCAAAAAATATTCCAAGTGTTGTGAGGGTATTCTACAATTCGGAGAAATGAGACAATTGTTCCTACTTCTTCTGTAGGTTTTTCCTACCTGTTTTTCCTCTTCTCCATCTAAAGAGTAATCGACATCATGAACATTTCCCCATGGTTGGGAACTTTTCCATTTTTCTTGAATGGATGGATCATTCTTTTCATCTGTTGTTTTTTCCTCATCACTCTCTGGATTATTTTTCCATTCTTTCATCATTTCTAATACATTGGTTGGTCTCATCGAAGAAAGTGTATTGCCCTAAAATTAACAATGAATATTTGGCATTGTAAACAGCTTAGATAATTGAATTGAGTCATTCATCTTTCAGTAATATATTCTCCCAAGTCTAGTAACAGTCACACACAAAAATTGTAATATTGAATAATAGCAAAATTTTGGGTGCCCATTGGAGCACACTTCTGTACTGACATGGCTCACTTCTGTACTGACATGGCTCACTTCTGTTCTGACATGGCTCTTACATACTATCACTTAAAATATGTCAAAATTTAGAGGGGAAATATTCAGACTTGAAAGAACAGGTAGCATGCTTGTGCAAAGAACACTACACAGGCAATTTCCTGAAAACCAAAGACCCTGTATAGTGCTGTTCTTGGGAAAAGGAGGGAAGCTGAAAGCATGAAAGAAGATGTTCGAAGGCTAGTGGATCCAATGCTAAGGGTACCTGTATGCAACATCCAAATGTCTAGGTAAAAAAAAACATCTTAATTCAGTTGATTAGTCAAGCACTATGTCTAAGAATATACATATTCGATTTGAATGCCCTTATCTGTCTGGAAGATTTAAAGATAACACAGTCGTTTGATTACAACTGACTCAGTGTACTGTTCTTATCTCCACATATGACTATTCAGGCTAAAATTGACCATTTTATACTTAACAATATTTCCCACATGTAACACCCCATTTAATGTGCTGAAAAATACATAAATGCAGGCTCAAATGGCTCCTGCTTGACGAGGTATGTCTTAAATACTTTTGCTCCTAAATTTAGAGAAAATTTGGACAAGAATTTTGGATCACATTTTGATTAAAATGACAAGTTCAGTGTGGACACAGCTATGGAGCGATTGTCAATTAATCTCTTACATGGACATACTAAAGTGTTGAACATCAGTGATACAGAAAACTAGGCGACAGGGTAGTTTAAGAGTAACCATCTGAATACATTGCTAAGGATTTATTGAGTTTAATATATTCACGGTTAAAAACATAGACATTAAGGATGGAATGGTAATAACTTAATGAGGATCATTATACAATTAATTTTCCATAGTTCTAGGTCTCGCTTCTGTCATCCAGACTGGAGTCCAGTGGCATGATCACAGCTCACTGCAGCCTCGAACTCCCAGGCTCAAGCAATCCTCCCTCCTTAAGCCTCTTGAGTAGCTTAGACTATGGGTATGTGCCACCTGGCTAATTAAAAAAAAATTTTTTTTAGAGATAGAGTCTCACTATGCTGCTCAGGCTTGTCTCAAACTCCTGGCCTCAAGTGATCCTCCTTCCTCAGCCACCCAACTTGTTAGGATTACAGGTACAAGTCACCATGCCCAGTCTTATGCCACCCTGTTTTAAGAATTCTCCTACCACTTTCATGGCATTCTATTATACCTTACACTGGTTGCACTCATTCATTCTTTTACTCACTTATTCCTAGAATGTCCTTGCCATTCCTTTCTGCCAACTTATAGCCTACGTGTCCATCAAGGCTCAACTTAAGAATTATCTCTGTCAGGTATCCCAGAACTCCCAAAG
Organism: Cephalopachus bancanus; assembly: GCA_027257055.1. Classification (NCBI taxonomy): domain Eukaryota; kingdom Metazoa; phylum Chordata; class Mammalia; order Primates; family Tarsiidae; genus Cephalopachus; species Cephalopachus bancanus. The sequence goes on along the minus strand of JAPVLO010000207.1, from coordinate 835,202 downwards.
AGGTAGTCAACTTAAACTCAGATGAAGCACAGACAGAGGCTCAGAAACAGTTAACCATGAAGAGTTTAGGTCATCTAGAATGGCAGATGGTCTCAGAGCTCTCATCTGAATGGGTTCTGGTCTCCAAGACTCTGCTTGATCCCTATGTTCCATCTGTCTCCTCTTATAACTTGGCTTCACCCTGACCTCTAACCCTAATTTTCACAAAATCATAGTGTCCAAGCTCCTGGGATGCAAGTATACACAACATAGCCTCAATTTGCTTCTTTTACTAGCAGAGAGTGACAATCTGACATATCTCTGTCTGCAATCCCAGGCCTCAGTTGCTCTTGCCTGATGAATTCTCACCAGGTTAACTCTTTGGATACTGTCATAGTTACTAATGCTACTCACCCAACATTTCTTCCTTCTAGGCACATAGTAGAATTTCATTTCTTTAGGACTTGACCATGTGACTATGGCCAGTGATTTTTGAAAACTGGAAATGGTATCATTTCTGGGTAGAAACTTAAAAGAGATAATGTGTAACTCAGCATAATCTCAGTCCCTGCCTTGGTAACTACAGAAGCACAGAAATGGACCTTTCCTCAATCCAGTTCCTCAAATGAGAACAAAGTAAGACAGAGTCTTCTCCCCTCCTTCCAGCCAATTGGGATTTGGGGTCATTTGTTACCATAGTATAGCCTAGCTTGTCCTGATATAGGTAGCAAAGTAGACATTTACATTCTGTAAGTCACCCCCAAGAAGCCTTAAAAAGAGTGAGCTCAATGTACAACCGTCATATCCAACAAAATTATAATTACTACAGAACTCATATGCAATCAATCTGATGTGTTAGCCCATTTATTTAGGTGGTCCTTGCTTTGCACAGTCCTGATATGCATGAATTTCAGTCTCATGATTTAGTTAAATAGCATCAGTCGCCCAATAGCAGAGATCAGATTTCAGTTACCATGGTATATTAACAGTAATTACATAAAGTTCAAACTTCATTGCTAGCTCTTCAGGCCACAAATAAACAGATGTGCATCACAATCAGTGACCAACCATGTCATTCTTTCCAAGGCTGTTGGTGATTGGACACTGGACATCTGCTGCTCAGTTCACACACAGACAGCTAATTTTGCAGTTGTATCACTTCCTTGCCCCCCAGGGAACTCATGAACAGAGATAAAAGTGCAGTAAAGAAAATAATAGTGATAATTCTGGAAGTAAAATCTGAATGAAATGTAAATGAAGTAACAGAAAAAAAGAGCTGACTAGAAATGTTGACACTGCCACCGTTTAAGAGTATTTGCCAAGGCATAAAAAAGGATGCTCCCTCTGTATTACAAGTTATATGACAGGAAGGCAAGCATTAAGCTTATCTTGATAAGTTTTTTTTAACAAAGATACTTTATTCTCAGTATTTCTAATATTCTAAATGACAGTGTACTAAATGAATATCAGTTTTACTTTAGTTTCATTTCCCTATATATTTATAATCAGCAGAGAATTTTTAGTGTTTTGAAAAAACTTTTAAAGGGCATAGAATAATCATAATTTTTCTCATTGATTTTAAGATTATTTTTCAGTTTCAACTTGCAGTCATTCTTGTCATCCTGTACTACCATGAAAAGCAAGGCTTGCCTATATTATATTGAATCTGCATCTCTAGCAATCTTTCAAACGCCTGGCTCACATACACATACAACCAAGAGCCTAGTGATTGATACTCTATGTTCCTAGAGGGCTTTGCACTCAAAGAAATGACCTTGTTTCTCATTCCAAAGAGATTGCAGAGAAGAGCAAAGCATCTAGAACGGGAATATTATCCCCATGAAAACATCTAATATGAAATTTTTAACTCTTAGTCTCCTATATTCGCTTGTGATATCAAGCCTGGGCTCAGTGGTAGAGGCCAGGCTTTCTCGATATCTAAAGTCCTTTGCAGCTAGAGACTGTACCACCCACTTCCTGCTTGCTAGTAGTTGAAGAAGAAATTGCATCAGATACTTGGACTAGTCAATAAATAAGTAGTCCACAGCTATGTGTTATGAGTCTTCTAGTTCAACATTTAAAAGCTACTCTTCACATAATACCTGGATCTCACAGATATAATACTGAGTGAAAGCCACAAAATAGGAGTGTTCCAGTGTCTGTTGTTCCCATCCTTGTGCCCAGGTGTCTTCCATGTTTAGCTCCCACTTATCAAGGAGAACATGCGGTATCCAGTTTTCTGTTTCTGTGATAATTCGCTTAGGATGATGGTCTCTAGCTGCAAAGGACATAATTTTGTTCTTCTTATGGCTGCGTAGTATTCCATTATGGTACATTCTAAAATGTACCAGAATTTCCTTATCCAGTCCACCATTGATGGGCACACTTTAAAAATCTGATATCTGCATATTATCTTTTTAGCACACTTTCATCTTCATGTTCTTGCTGCTTTCCCAAGGATCACCAAGTTGGTATTATCACAAATTGTAATTCTGAATTATTATAAATACACTTTTTCTTCTTCCTTGCCCCCCACTTCTTTTTTTAAAGCATGATTTATTGAGAAGACAGAAAAGCTCCCAGAGCAGGAGGGGCCTGAGAGGGTTGCCCTCTTTGGCCTTTTAAAAAACATACCAGGAAACTCTACCAAGATAGATTCTTGCTGCATGCACAGCTCTCTGTGGCATATCCTGGAATTGGCTGTCTTCCTATTTAAACACTTCCACCAAATGTGTAAAGTGTAGGACTCTCGTGGCAAACTCTCTGAGACTTTGTATATTTTAAAATATTCTTATCACTCGCATTCATAAGAATGACAGTTTGGATGGATATAAAATTTTAATGTTAAAGTTCTTTAATACATTTAAAATAAATGTTAATACATTTAAAATATTACTCCAATTATTTTTAGACTCAATGTTGCTGCTGAAAAGTTGGATGTCAACATGATTCTTATTCTTTTTTATATTAGTTGCTCATTCTCTCAGGGAGCTTTTAGAATTTTCTCTTTATTTTGATGTTTTAAAATTTCATTATGTCTATTTGTCAGTTTTTCCTTATCTCTATTTGGTAGTCTATCATCTCTTTAAAGTTAAGGTCTTTCTTCTTTAATTTTTATTAATTTATAAAGATTTCTTGAAACAAGACCCCATCATCATACACAAAAATCAACTTTAAATGGATCAAAGACCTAAATGTAAAACCTAAAACTATAAGAATCTTAGAAAGCACAGGAGAAATCGTTATGGGAATCAAAGTAGGCAACCAATTCCTGATCAAAACTCCAGATGTCCATGCCATAAAAGATAAGATAGGCAAGTGGGACCTCATTAAACTGAAAAGCATCTGCAAAGTAAAAGAAACCATCAAGAGAGTGGGGAGACAGCCCACAGAATGGGGGAAAATATCTGACAGAGGCCTAACATTCAGGATCTACATGGAACTCAAACATGCTAAAAGGAAAAAAACAAACAGCCCCATTAAAAAGTGGGCAAAAGACATGAATAGACACTTTTCAAAAGAAGACATACAGGCAGCCAACAGACACATGAAAAAGTGCTCAACCTCACTAATCAATAGAGAAATGCAAATCAAAACCACACTGAGATACCACCTAGCCCAGTAAGCATGGTCATCATTAATAAAACAAAAAAATAACAGATGCTGGTGAGGATGCAGAGAAAAGGGAATGCTTCTACATTGCTGGTGGGAATGCAAACTATTTCAACCTCTATGGAAAACAGTGGCGATTTCTAAAAGAACTAGAAATTGACCTTCTGGAAATATACCCCTACTGGAAATATACCTGGAGGAATTAAAAGCATTCTACTAAAGATACCTGCACATGCATGTTTATTGCAACACTATTCACAATAGCAAAAATATGGAGCCAATCATGCTGTCCATCAAAACTAGACTGGATTTTTAAAATGTGGTACATATACATGATGGAATATTATGTAGCCATAAAGAAGGACAAACATATGGGCTTTGCAGCAACTTGGATGAATTTAGAGTCTATAATACTCAGTGATCTATCACAGAAACAAAGAACTGTTCTCACATGTTCTCACTCATAATCAGACCCTGAACATTTACCATAATACTATAAGAAAGGGATTGGCAGTAGTGGGAAACTGCCAAGGCAGGGGCACATAATATCAATAAGCGTAACTGATCTCAAACCAGACCAAGTGTGGACCAAAGGGAAGCCAGACTTTAGCTGTATGATGACCACCTACATACCTAATCCTGATTTGTATCCCACATCTTTAAAAAAAAAAAAAAAAAAAAAAGATTTCTTCCTCCACCTTTTTGTTTTTCTTTCTGAGATGCTTATTATGGATTCTGGCACTTTTACATTTAACCCCACATATCTTAACTTTTCTTTTATATTTTTAATTTATCCTCTCCTCCTTCCTTCTATATAGAGTTCTACAATCTTATCATCTAGTTTTTTATCCATTCTTTAGCTGCACCAATTTGTTATTTATCCTATATAACTGCATTCTATATTTTAACTATTATGCTTTTCATACCCTCTTGGTTCTGTTTCATCATTTCATATTATTAACATCTTTCCTTTTCTCTTTTAGTATGTTGATTTTTAAAATTCTTGAACCGCCTGTTCTAAGCACTCTTCTTTTAATGGTGCTTGAATCTTTCTTGGTCCATGAGTTCCTATTTCCTAGGAAGTAGTGACTCCTCTGGAGAACAAGGCATGGTTCTAAGGCCAGCCCAGGCCTTCAGCCCCAGGAGCTCAAAGAAGAGTAGGGGGAAGAACCCTGGGCATCAAAACATTGCCCCACCAAGCAACCACTCAGTTCAGGAGCAACTACTCCTCCCAAGAGAAACAATCTTAGGGAAAGGAAGTCTTAAAGTATTCTAAAAGTATAACCCAGCAGTCCAAGGGTTTGGGATCAACAAGTCAGTACCTATAACCAGTCGATTACCACCTATTTTTCTTAGCTTCTCATTCAAGCAGGGCTTCAGTGTTGCTCTGATTTTATTACTCCAGATCCCTGTGAGGGGACAGGCATTGGTGTCCTAGGCAAAGAAAGAGAGGCAAAAGGAAAAGCTGGGCATAATGGTTCACACCTTTGTCCCAGGTTCTTGGGAGGCTGAGGTAGGAGAATAACTTGAGCCCAGGAGTTTGAGACTATAGTGAGTTATGATTGCACCACCGCACCCTAACCTGGGTGACAGAGTGATAGTCCATCTTTTAAAATAAGACAAAACAAAGGTGGGAGTGAAGGTGAGGAAAACTGAGTTGTTTTTGTCCTTCTATTTTAACTCCCTGCCTTGGCTGCACTCCATACATACCAACTCAAGGTATCCATTTACCTTCCCAAGGGGTTCTCACACTATTCTCTGAATCCTGGTATCATGAGGTTTCTCTCTAAAGTTACTAAGGCTTAGTAGTCTTCAGAGACGATGCTGTAGTCTGTGCTAATGCAGTATCTTGGCAGGAGCCAAAGCCTCTTTCAGTTGGCCCTTCTTGGTGGTTTTTGACATATAGCTCGAACAGCTTTAAAGAATTGAGTGACATTGCTATCTCCAAATCCCTCCATTCCTTCTAAACGAACTAGAAATTGACCTAGTCTATATCTATAAACTAAAAACAACAAAACAATTGATGCAGAAGACTGTCTCATTCTAACACTAATAATACTTAATCCTGGATGGACAAACTAATTGGGAGGGAACACAGTCCTATCCATCCACTAACAAGATCTATTTTCAATGTAATTTTACCTGTTATATTTAATAATTTAAAAAAATTATAGGAGACTTCCGGCAAGATGGCGACGGGGCAACCTGGTCTGTGAAACCCTCTGCAAAGGAGAACTGCAGTGGGTCTCTGGCTCTCGCGCTGGGGGCTGCGGACCCCAAAATCGCAGCCTGCTCTTCATATGGAGCTTGGCCGTTGCCACCACTGGGGCATCGCAGCGGACTGGACAGCCACTGCAGCGCAGATGCCGCCGCCACCGCTGCAGCCACTGCCGCCACCGCCAGTAGCACATTGCACCACCCGGGCCGGAGGCGATCCACGACTTCAGTCCTTGAAGCCCCTTCAGGGAAGACCTGCTGGGACGGCTGCCACCTCTCCTGCGACCAAGACATCCTGCCCACTGTGAGTCTCTTGCCTGTGCCCTGAGGCAGGTACCATCTCCAGTCTCTACCGGTTCCTGTCCAGCCCCACCCCCTCTGGGGCGAGCAGCTGAGATAGCACCACCTGCTGGCGATTCAAGGTAACAACACCGAAACAGGAGAAATAAGCTTGAAAAAGACATAGGCCAGAGTGGTGAACGGAGAGTGATCTGAACTGTCCTTCACAGCAGACCAGGGGCTACTGACCCTAACTGCAAACTAATTTACCTGCTTGAAAAGAAAGCTAGAAATCAGAGCTGAAAGGACATTGGACTTAAACAAAAAGTCTCAGCATATGCTTCATTGATTCTGTTAGTTTAATGACTTAATTCTATTCCTACTGTATTGTTCCTTTTTTCCCCCTTCTTCCTTTTCTTCTCTCTGTAAACCATATCTTTGTATAGAGGAACAGCACACCAATAAGGTGGTTGGTTAGCTTGTATGTTAGCATCACTATATGTTTTATTTTTATTTTTATACGGGAGTTGGTTCATCTGTAGCTGTGGTCTATTGTTTTGATCTGTTTCAGTATAGGTCTCTCTCTCCATTTGTTGGCACACGTTTGTTTCCCCCCCTTACTCCTCTATCTCTCCAACCCCCTCTTCAACCCACTGTCTGTTCCATTCTCTTCCCTCTGCTAACCACATTTTATTTCAGGGAGTAAACCTACAGCCCCACTGCACGGACAAATTCCAAGGCAGTGGGAAGTGGGTTCCAGATTATCCACACACCTGTCAGCGAATGCCAGGACCTGCAGATAGATTTTGAATCACAGCTCCCCCCTTAAGTAAATCTCAAACTGCAAAGAGGACCACCCCCAACCTACAGTGCAACTCCAGAATTGAACAAAGTAAGAGGGCATACATAAAGAATAGGAGATTGAACAAACAGAAGTAAAACCAATCCCTTTACCCCTGAATAACAGAATTAAAGAAGACGGTGATGTGGAGGGAAGGAAAAAGTAGGGGGGGGGAACCGCACAAATGAAGAAAAACCAAAAGAAGAATATAGGTCTCACACAGACCCCTGAGAGATCAGACACTGAGAAAACAGATTCTGGAACACAAACAATGAAGAGCCCCCAGAATGACTGGTCATATGCAACAAACCCAGACATCAAGACATTAATGGAGAGAATTTAAAAAATTGAGGAGAGACAAGAGGAAAATAGGAAGGAGTTGATGTCAGAAATAACAGCAGTAAAGAATACTGTGATGGAAATGAATAAAAGACTAATAAGGATGGAAAGCAGAATTAGCCAAGCAGAAGAAAGAATCTCAGAGCTCGAAGACCAAAACACAGAACTAACCCAAACTGTCAAAAGCATAGAAAAGAAGCTCAAAAAGGCAGAACAAAACCTGCAAGAGATGAATGATCACTTCAAGAGACCAAACCTAAGAGTAATTGGGCTACCTGAGGCAGAGAGAGAAACAGAAGCCACACTGGAACAAATATTTCATGAAATCATTCAAGAAAACTTCCCTCACCTCATCAAGGATGAAAAAATTCAAACACAAGAGATTCAGAGAACCCCTGCAAGACAACAAATGAGAAGACCAACTCCCAGACACATAATAATTTGCCTAAACAAAGTAGCTATAAAAGAAAATATCCTAAAGGCAGCAAGAGAAAAAGGCCAGACTACCTACCAGGGAAGACCAGTTAGAACAGCAGCAGATTTATCCACAGAAACCCTTCAGGCTAGGAGACCCTGGAGCCCTATCTTCAAAGTTCTAAACAATAAACAATTTCAACCAAGAATAACCTTCCCAGCCTAACTAAGCTTCATTAGTGAGGGAAAATCGAAATCTTTTCCAGATATCCAATCCCTAAGAACCTATGCTGCCACCAGGCCACCTCCACAAGAAACACTTAAGAAAGTACTGAACACAGAAGAAAAAGAAAAAAGAACAACAACAGTCTTCACAAGAGTACAGGCAAAAGATTAAAAACACACATGAGCCAACTCAAGAACCCAAAGAAAGACAACAAACAAACAGGAACAACTCTGTAAGAACCTTATGACAGGGATCAACTCTTGCATTTCAATTATTAGCCTAAATGTGAATGGACTAAATGCACCACTGAAAAGACATAGAATGGCAAAATGGATAAAATATCATCAGGCAACAATCTATTACCTTCAAGAGACTCACCTCACTAGAAAGGACACCCACAGACTCAAAGTAAGAAGATGGGAAACAAACTTTCAGGCAAACGGAATACAAAAGAAAGGAGGAGTAGCGATCTTAATTTCAGACAAAATACCCTTCAAGCTATTAAAAATCAAAAAAGATACAGAAGGCCACTACATAATGATAAAAGGTTCAATCCATCAACAAGAAATATCTATCCTAAACATATATGCACCCAACATAGGTGTGCCAACTTTCATAAAGCAATTTCTAGGAAAACTACAGAAAGATATTGACTCTAACACCATCATAACTGGGGACTTTAATACCCCACCCCCAACACTAGACAGATCATCGGGACAAAAAATCAGCAAGGAGATCTGGAACCTCAATGTGACTTTGGACCAAATGGACTTAATTGATACCTACAGAACACTCCATCCAAAGACCACAGAATATACATTCTACTCATCACCGCATGGAACGTATTCTAAGATTGACCATGTAATTGGCCATAAATCAAGCATAAGCAAATTTAAAAGGACCGAAATTCTAACATGCACCTTCTCGGACCACAGTGGAATAAAAATAAACATTGACACCAACAAAGTCCCCCCAAAACCAACAAAGACATGGACACTAAACAGCATGATGCTAAACAACTCCTGGGTCAATGATGAAATCAAAACAGAGATCAAAAGATACCTGGAAACAAACGAAAATGAAGAAACATCTTACCAAAATCTCTGGGACGCCTTAAAAGCTGTAGTAAGAGGGGAATTTATATCCCTACAAACACACATGAAGAAAATGGAAGGAACACAAATTAACAACCTAACAAGCCACCTAAAAAGCTGGAAAAGCAAGACCACAAAAACCCTAATTTCAGCAGAAGAATCCAGATCACCAAAATAAAAGCCCAAATCCAGGACATAGAGGACAAAAAGATAATACAAAAAAATCAATGAAACAAAAGCTGGTTCTTCAAAAGGATAAACAAGATAGATGGTCCCCTAGCTAGACTGACCAAGAAAAAACGAGAAAAAACTCAAATAAGCACAATCAGAAACACAAAAGATGAAGTCACATCTGACCCTGAAGAAATACAAAAGATCATTAGAGACTACTACGTACACTAGTATGGTAACAAACTTGAAAACCTTAAGGAAATGTAGAACTTTCTGACATCACACAACCTACCTAGATTGGAACAAGAAGAAATTGAGACCCTAAATAGACCAATAACAATCAAGGAAATTGACTATGTAATAAGAAAACTACCTACAAAAAAAAGCCCTGGTCCAGATGGCTTTCCAGCAGAATTCTACAAGATATTTAAGGAGGAGCTGATACCAATCCTACTGAAGGTATTCCAGGTAATTGAAAAATATGGAACTCTCCCCAAATCATTTTACGAAGCCAACATCACATTGATACCCAAACCAGGTAAAGATCCAACAAAGAAAGAGAACTACAGGCCAATATCTTTGATGAACATAGATGCTAAAACTCTCAAGAAGATCCTAGCAAACCGAATTCAGCAACACATCTCAAAAATCATCCATCATGACCAAGTAGGCTTCATTCCTGGGATGCAAAGTGGTTCAACATTCATAAAACCATAAATGTAATTAAATACATCAACAGATGTCAAAACAAAAACCACATGATTATATCATTAGATGCAGAAAAAGCTTTTGATAAAATCCAGCACTCCTTCTTGATAAAAACCCTTGAATATCTAGGCATATGGGGAACATACCTCAAAATAGTAAAAGTCATCTACGAGAAACCCACAGCCAGCATACTCCTAAATGGACAAAAATTGGAACCAATTCCCCTGAAAACTGGAACAAGACAAGGATGCCCACTCTCACCCCTCCTGTTCAACATGGTATTGGAAGTCCTGGCTCAAGCAATCAGAGAAGAGGAGGCAATCAGGGGTATCCAAATAGGAAAAGAGGAAGTCAAGTTATCTCTCTTTGCAGATGATATGATTGTGTACCTTGAAAACCCAAGAGAATCTGTCAAAAACCTCTTTACACTGATAAAGGCCTTTGACAAAGTCTCAGGATACAAAATAAATGTACAAAAGACAATCACATTTCTCTACACCAACAATAAACAAACAGAAACCCAAATAAAAAACACAATTCCATTCACAACAGCCACAAAAAAAATGAAATACCTTGGCATCTTCCTAACCAGAGACGTGAAAGACCTTTACAATGAAAATTACAAAACACTGCTCAAAGAAATCAAAGATGACACAAACAAGTGGAAAAATATTCCATGCTCATGGATTGGAAGAATCAACATTGTGAAGATGTCCATCTTACCTAAGGCAATCTACAAATTCAATGCAATATCCATCAAATTACCAGCAACATTCTTCTCAGACCTAGAAAAGACAACACAGGAATTCATATGGAAACACAAACGTCCAAGAATAGCCAGAATAATCCTCAGCAAAAAAAAAAACAAAGCAGGTGGTATCACATTACCAGACTTCAAACTTTACTATAAAGCTACAATCATCAAAACAGCTTGGTATTGGTATAGGAACAGGCATATAGATCAATGGAATAGAATTGAGATTCCAGAAGCAAAACCTCAATTTCTCAACCAACTCATCTTCAACAAAGCCTCCACCAGTTACCACTGGGGAGAGGAGAACCTATTCAGTAAATGGTGCTGAGAAAACTGGCTGACCACATGCAGAAGATTGAAACAGGACCCCTATCTACCTCCATGCACAAAGGTTAACTCCAAAGGGATCAGAGACCTAAATGTAAAACCTCAAACCATAAGAACCTTAGAAAATGAAGGAAATACCCTCATGGAAATCGGAACTGGCATCCAATTCCTGAACAAAACCCTAAACTCACAGGTCATAAGAGAGAAGATAGACAAATGGGACCTTATTAAAATGACAAGCCTCTGCAAGGCCAAAGAAACCATCAAGAGAGAGGGAGACAGCCTACAGACTGGGAAAAAGTATTTGCCAACACCAGGTTTGACAAAGGCTTAACATCCTGGATCTACAAGGAACTAAAACGTGCTGAAAAGAAAAAAACAAACAACACCATTATAAAATGGGCAAAAGATATGAACAGACACTTCACAAAAGAAGACATCCGAGCAGCCAACAAACACATGAAGAAATGCTCAACTTCACTAATCATCAGGGAGATGCAAATCAAAATCACACTGAGATACCACCTAACTCCAGTCAGAATGGCAATTATCAACAACTCAAAAAATAACAGCTGCTGGAGAGGGTGTGGCAAAAAGGGAACACTTCTACACTGTTGGTAGGAGTGTAAACTAGTGCAACCTCTGTGGAAAGCAGTGTGGCGAATCTTAAAAGCTCTAAATATCAACCTCCCATATGACCCCGCAATCCCGCTACTGGGAATATACCCTGAAGAACTCAAATCACTCTATAAAAAAGATACCTGCACACGTATGTTTATTGCAGCATTGTTCACAATAGCAAGAACCTGGAAACAACCATGCTGCCCATCAAAAGAGGACTGGATTAAAAAAATGTGGTACATATACACGATGGAATACTACGCAGCCATAAAAAAGAACAAAATCATGAATTTCGCAGCAACCTGGATGGAACTTGAGTCTATAATACTGAGTGACCTCTCACAGAAACAAAGATCCGAGTATCACATGTTCTCACTCATATAATGGACCTTGAACATCCAACGTAATACTGTAAGAAAATGACTGACGGTACTGGGAAACTATGGGGGGGGGAGGAAGATGGGATTAACAGTAGCAAATATCTGTCTGGTGATGGGGAAACACCTCTTATCAACAGGGTGCCTGAATGCAACGTAATTGTACACCTAACCCTTAACTGTATCCCACAAAACCATAATAAAAAATATTGATAAAAAAAAGAATAATAAAGGTGTAATGACCTTTATATTTGAAGGACCTGTCAAACTGAGCTTAACCACCCAAGGGAGTCATTGTGAGAATTAAATATGATAAAGGGTGCAAACCACTTTAGCACATATCTGGCCTTTAGTGAGGACTCAATAAATGTTGACTGGAAAAAAAATTATAATTGTGTTCTTGTAATCAATTATGTACTAATAATAATCATAATAAGTCACTCCTGAATAACTTTTAGACATTATAGAGCCTTAGGGTCACAGAAAATAAAAACAAAACTTTAAATATAAATTTAAACTTTTTTTTTACAAACTAAGACAAATGATAAGGTGATTAATAAAGGCCTTTTAAGCAAAAATATATGTATATATAATTTTAGGATAAAATTTTATGGAAGTAGCAGAATAGAAATACAAAGTCTACAGTCATACTACCCTGAACACACCAGCTCTCATCTGAAATGCAAATTCCAAGAGAAGAATAATCAAGTTTCTGTAAAGAAGAACTTGTTCATAATTTTTTTTAAATTGATAAGATGGATGTCCTATATAGGTAAAAAGGCAATATTAGTTTTATTTTTAATTATCAATGTTTATGATAGTTCTCCAACTTCTGCTCTCCACCATGGAAACCACACCATGCACTGTTGCCAGAAACTCTTTCTGGAGTTCTCTCTGTTCCCGCCAGCAACACAGCCATCAATCCATTAACTGATAGAATTTACCTATGAAGAGCCTCAGACACTTTCTACTTGTTCTTAATCTGCTCTCAAGCCCATCCTGTTTCCATTTAGTTACTGTCTCTTAGTTCATCTCCCTACTTCTATCCCTTAGCCATGACCTGTGTGTATGGTCCCCTCAAGACCTTCAACTCCAGTTTATTCCTAGGGCTCTTCCAGCATCAAATTATCTCAGGCAAAATACTCCATCAGAATAAAAGTTCTTCCCTCAGAATCTAGCCACTCTCTCTAGCCCACAGACCCCGTCCGAGTCCACTCATGTCACCCTGCAAGGGTTGGAGGGACAACTCCACAAGCATAGCTGTGATCATGGCACTTCTGTACCTTTTGGCATTAATTCAGTACCAAATGAATAAAATATAAAGTCAAGATCTAGGACAAAACAGCTCTAAACTTCCTTTTCTGCTAATTTTCCACTATTCCCTTACATGCCTTTTATACCTCTTTTTTCTCTTTCCAGAAAAAGAGAACTATCAACTATTCTCTGAATATATATCATATTTTTTCTCTATGCCTTTGTAAAGTTATTTCCATCTAGAATTTCCCTCCTTCTTCCCCTGACTCCTACATTAATTTCTATTTTACCCCTTCTTTTGGAGTTATATCACATACTACCTTGACCTTTATGTACTTTTTATAATCCCTAAAGGGAATAATAATAGCTCTCTTTTTGGAAATTTAGTGGTAGTACTAATATTAATTTACATCCTTGTGGATTTATCATTCTCATCCTGTGTTTTTGTGTTAAACCCTTTACTGTGGGCAACCTGTAGGCAGGGGCTGTGTCAGACTGATCCTCGTGTTCTCCACAGCACGTAGCAGTTACTCAACAAATACATGTTGAATTATTGAGTATATATATCAATAATTGAATACTGAATAAATCCCCGAGTGTCCCGGTTCATGAATTTTTTCCTAACATAATTTTTATTAAAAGCTTTATTAAATAGGGACTCAACAGTTCATCGTATACATAAGATAATTTAGAATTTAAGAATAACCATATATAGTAAAACAAAGTAAGGGTCTTAACACATTTAGGATGAAAATATACAGAAGAAGAACATAATAGTCAGCAATTAGTTAGGCATCAGAAAATTTCTATCCTCTTATATAGAGTGTGTATGTTAAGGCTAAAGGTTAAAAACAAATGATCAAAACCTGAATAACAATATGTAACTTAATGAACAAGGGTCCCATTCACACATTCAGAAAGACTATCCTGAAATTAGAACCTACATCTTGATTACAAAGTATCTTTGCAAAGTTGTGACTATAAAGCAAAGCACACACTGTAACTTGTAGTAAATTATTCAAGGGGAGGGAGTATATTTTATTCAACTTTGTGTCCCTATAGTGCCTGGCAGATTAAAATCAAAAGATGCTTGCTAAAATCAATATAGAAATTTAAATGACTATTGTCCCATCTAAAATAAGCCACCTTGTAAGACTGATGAATTGCAATGAGCAGACGATCATTCTTGACTACTCATGGAATGAAGTTCAAATTCTTTAACCTGGGATTCAAACCCACTCACAATTTTCTTTCCTTTTCTAGTATCATTTCCCATGTCTTTTCTTCAAGTATCTTGTCAGCCAGTCAAATTCAACTTTCTGATTTCACACTTGCTTGCCTCTGTACCTCTGTTCATTTGGCAATTTCTTATGTTATTTACCATTTTCTTCTTTGTATCATATCTCATACATAGCATGTTTTCCTTACTAGATTGTAAGTTCCTTATGTCAGAGACCACGTCTCATATGTCTTTAGCTATATTTTATTACCTAGCACAGGGCCTGGTACACGGTAGCCACACAAAAAATGTGTTAAAGGAATTACTTAATTTATTAATAATACCAATAAAGCTCAAAACTGGGAACTACCTTTTGTCAAACCATGACAGAAAAAGGATTTCCTTAATTTATAGTAGTGGTTTTGAAAAATAAGTAGACATAAGAAATATCTGGGAAACTTGTTAAAAATGTAAATTTTTGGTATTAGCTGTCACCAGAGGACTTGAAGGAATACTAATAGACCACTGCAGGTATCCAATAAGAAGTAATTATGTCTTGAGCTAGAGTTGTCAGTAAAAAGGAAAAAATGGCATCCTTGTTCTGGTTTTCAGGGGAAATGGTTCCAATTTCTGTCTGTTTAGCAATATGTTAGCTGTGGGTTTCTTGTAGATGGCTCTTACTATTTTGAGGTATGTTGCATCTATGCCTAGATATTCAAGGGTTTTTATTAAGAAGGGATCCTGAATTTTATCAAAAGCTTTTTCCGTCTAATGATATAATCATGTGGCTTTTGTTTTTACATGTGTTGAACTAGCCGTACATCCTGGAGATGAAGCCTGCTTGGTTATGGGTGAATGATTTTTGAGATGTGTTGTTGGATCCAATTTGCTAGAATCCTATTGAGAACTTTTGCATCTATGTTCATTAAGGATATTGGCCTGTAGTTCTCTTTTTTTTCGTTGGATCTTTACCCAGTGTGATGTTAGCTTCATAAAATGACTTGGGGAGAATTCTGTCTTTCTCAATTGCCTGGAATACTTTCAATATAATTGGTATCAGATCCTCCTTGTATGTTTTGTAGAATTCTGCTGGAAAACTGTCTGGTCCAGGGTTTTTTGTTTTTTTTTTTTTTTTTTTGTAGGTAGTTTTCCTATGAAATAGTTGATTTCCTGGGTTGTTACTCACCCTTCCTATTCAACATAGTATTGGAAGTCCTAGCTAGAGCAATCAGACAAGAGAAGGAAATCGGGAGTATACAAACAGGAAAAGAGGAAGCTAAGTTATCCCTCTTTGCAGACATTATTCTATACCTCAAAAACTAAAGAGAATCTGCCAAAAACCTCCTTGAACTGATAAAAGACTTTGCCAAAGTCTCAGGGTATAAAATAAATGTGCAAAAGACGGTCACATTCCTATATACAACAATAAACAAACAGAAACTCAAATAAAAAGCCCAGTCCCATTCACAATAACCACACACACAAAAAATGAAATATCTTGGCATCTTCCTGACCAGAGAAGTGAAAGACCTTTACAACGAAAACTACAAAACACTGCTCAAAGAAATCAAAGATGACATAAACAAATGGAAAACGATTCCATGCTCATGGATTGGAAGAATTAACATTGTTAAGGTATCAATCCTACCCAAGGCAATCTACAGATTTAACGCAATACCCATTAAATTACCAGCGGCATTCTTCTCAGACCTAGAAATGACAATACAGGAATTCATATGGAAACATAAATGATCACAGATAGTCAAAACAATCCTCAGGCCGGGCTCGGTGGCTCATCCTGTAATCCCGCGCTTTGGGAGGCTGAGGTGAGTGGACTGCCTGAGCCCGAGGGTTCGAGACCCGCCTGGGCAACTTGGCGAGACCTCATCTCTACAATAAATCAAAAATTAGCCAGGCGTGGTAGCGTGCACCTGTAGTTCCAGCTACTTGGAAGGCTGAGGTGGAAGGATCGCCAACGCCCTGCAGGTTGAGGCTGCAGTGGCTGGGAGCGGCCACTGCACTCCAGTCTGGGCAACAGAGGGAGACTCCAACTCAAAAAAAAAAAAAATCCTCAGGAGAAAAAACACACACACACATACAAAACCAAAACCAAAGCAGGAAGCATCACATTCCCAGACTTTAAACTTTATTATAAGGCTACAATAATCAAAACAGCCTGGAATTGGTATAAGAATAGGCATATAGACCAATGGAATAGGATAGAGATTCCAGAAGCAAAACCTCAATTTTTCAGCCAACTCTTCTTTGACAAAGCCTCCACAATCAACCACTGGGGAGAGGAGAATCTATTCAGCAAATGGTGTTGGGAAAACTGGCTAATCAAATGCAGAAGATTAAAACAAGACCCTTACCTACCACCACACACAAAAATCAACTCTAAATGGATCAAAGACCTAAATATAAAACCTCAAACTACAAGAACCTTAGAAAACGCAGGAGACACTCAGGAAATTGGAACTGGCAACCAGCTCCTGTGCAAAACGCCAAGTGCCCATGCCATAAGAGATAAGGAAGACAAGTGGGACCTCATCAAACTGACAAGCTTCTACAAAGCCAAAGAAACCATCAAGAGAGTGAGGAGACAGCCCACAGACTGGGAAAAAATATTTGCCAACTGTATATCTGACAAAGGCCTAACATCTAGGATCTACAAGAAACTCAAATGTGCCAAAAAGAAAAAAACAAACAACCCCATTACAAAGTGGGCAAAAAATATGAATAGACACTTCTCAAAAGAAGACATATGAGCAATCAACAGACACATGAAAAAATTTTCAGCCTCACTAGTCATCAAAGAAATGCAAATTAAAACCACACTGAGATACTACCTAGCTCCAGTCAGGATGGCCAGCATCAATAACTCAAAAAACAGCAGATGCTGAAAAGGATGCAGGGAAAAGAGAACACTTCTACACCGTTGGTGAGAGTGTAAACTAGTACAACCTCTGTGGAAAACAGTTTGGTGATTCTTAAAAGATCGAAAAATCGACCTCCCATATGATCCCAGCAATCCCCCCTTCTGGAAATATACCCCAAGAAACTCAAATCACTCTATTAAAAAGATACCTGCACTCACATGCTTATTGCAGCATTATTCACAATAGCAAAAACATGGAACCAACTGTGCTGCCTATCAAAAGAGGTCTGAGCTAAAAAATGTGGTACATATATATAGTAGAATACTACACAGTCATAAAGAAGGACAAAATTATCAACTTTGCAGCAACTTGGATGGACTTAGAGGCTATAATACTGAATGATCTATCACAGAAACAAAGAACTGAGTATCTCATGTTCTCACTCATAAGCAGACCTTGAACAACTATCGTTATACCATAAGAAAGGGATTGGCGGTAGTGGGAAACTGCCAGTGGAAGGGGAGGACGGGATTGGCAGTAGTGAGAGACTGCCAGGAGGAGGGCACACATCATCAACAAGGGTACCTGCATAATAAACATTTGTATACCTATCCCTTAATTGTACCCCACATCTTTAAAATAAAAAATTTCTTAAAAAGAAGGAAAGGAAGAAACAAATACAAGAGATAATAGGCATGCTTCTGGTCATGGGAGTCATCTTTAAACTCTTCCTTTGCAGAAAAGTCATTTTTTGGCCATTTTTCTTTACATCTAACCTTTGAGTTTTAAAATCAGGAAATAATGCATACGTGCTTATTTGAAATTCTGCTCACTTAAGAAAGTGAGCATATAGAGAAATAACAATTATTTTTCTCAGAATGCTCTTCAGATATTTATCACATTTCAAAATGCACAATACACAGGCTAAACCATAGAAACTTTTTATCCAATAAAGCTCTTTGGGGGAAAAAAATGCTACTTACTATGTGTTAGGTATTGCAAAAAATAAGTTCTGGTTATAAAGCAGCAAAGCACTGAGAGAACTATCATGTTTTCTTTAGGTTATTGCAAATAGAGGACATGAATTATAGAAAGTAAGACTTCAAGTGGTTAAGAAGAAAAGAGTTTTTGCCTTTCAGAAGTTTGTAAAATGCCAGTATTCTAAATTTCATACACTGAACGCCTTAAGATAGTCTGATATAGTACACAATATCTGTCACTTCTTTATCCATTTGGCAAAGACTTCATAGAGACAAATGTTACAGAGGCTCAAAAATGGAGACTTCTAGAAAAATGACCAAAGCCAGGAATAAAGTTTTACTAATTAGAAAACAAATAATTAAATGGCCAAACCAGAATGTTGCATGATGCTGAAAAGAGATAAATTTCTAAGGCACACCATCTGTTTTACAGTTTATTTTGCTGTACTATAAATCTACTCAGTACAGTTTTGCAATAATCTAGCTGCTAACTCATTTGCACAATTACTTTAGGACAGAAATAATGATTGTATAGAATCCTTTAAGAGATCAACACATTCATAGAAGAGGGCAGGCATAATCCAGTCTTGAGTGAAGACTGTTTTTTTAGCCCCTAAAGAAAAAAATGGTATTCAAATAAATGATTGGAAATTGCCAAAAAAATATTAAAGAACTTAAGAGGAGTGATAGCACTATAAATTTATGGTATCTAAACTTATCCGGACTTCTTCTAAAAGGCATATTGCTGGAGCCTCTTCTATCTGTATTTTCTTCCTAATTTATCTCTTCAGTCCAATGGCTTCACGTGGCATCTGTATACAAGATTCTCAAATTTGTATCTCCAGCTCAGACTTCTCCAGTTTCAGACTCATATATTCAATGATTTATTTGATATCTCCAATTGGATGCCACCTAGGCATAGCAAACTTATCATATCCACTACAGAACTCTTGATTCACCACCCTTGCCCCAGAAATTGATTTCTCCCACAGTCTTCCATATCTCAGTAAATACACCACTATCCAATCATTTTGTTAAAGCAAAATCTAGATGTCATCCTTGATTCCTTCCATATCCTCCTCTTCTAATCTATCCACAAATCCTATCAATTAAACCTCTAAAATGAGTCTCACCTGTATTTCCTTTCATCTCTATTGCTATCCCTACCCAAGCCACTATCATCTCTCAACACACTACTTCAGTGTTTATATAATATCCTATTTCCAAGCCATTCCCCACCAAAGTGATCTTTTAAGAATATAATCATATGCTAGTTTACATTTCAAATGTAATTATATCATGTGTCCCCAGTACCTAACTCAGTGTCTAGAAAATAATAGATCTGTAATTTTTTTCACAGAGGAATCTTTCTTAGTGATATTCCCATGTGTCTCCAGTCATCTCCAGTCTCAGTTCTTAGACATTTTCTGAGATACCTACACACCCATTCATTTACTGAATCATTCACTCATTCAGTGATTGTTTATTGAGTATTGTATTAATCAAGATTAGATTCAACTGCATATTTTAGAGTGCCTTAAAGATGACAGAAATTTGTTTCTTTCTTATATAGAAAATTCTGGAAGTGGACAGTGAAGGGTTGGCATGACAGCTCTGTGAGCTACAACCCTGGTTCCTTGCATCTTGTTACTCAGCCATTCTCATTTTATGGTTTAATATGGTTGCTGAAACTCCAGCCACCACATCTGCATTCTGGTCACTAGGAAAGAGGAAGGGAATGGGGAATGCCATACCCTCTCCGTTTGAGGACATTTCCCAGAAATTGTACCCACTTCCACTCACTAACCATCATGATACCTAGCAAACCAGAGTAGGGAATAAAGTCTTTTAACTGGATGTTTCCAACTAGAAGTCAGAATCCTTATTACCACAGAGAAAAAAAGAGAATAAATATTAAGAGATAAGTAGCAGCCGCTTCCAAAGTTCCTGTTGTGACCAGGTAATGTTCTGTATGCAGGGATACAAAGATCAGTAAGACAACAGTGTCTGTGGTTGAAGCATTTAATCTAATGGTGGAAAACAATATGTAAATAAACAACTACCTAATATTTCAAACCAGGTAACAGCCACTATTTGGAGAGCTTGGCCTTTCTGTGTCTCCAAAGACTTCCTGTTCCCAAAGAGTTGAAAGAGAGGTGAATGGTTCCAGGGCTTTAGCATCACTGAGTTATACAGATTGTTTCAATATTCCACAGCTTTAATAATGGACACTTCTCAGCTCTATTCCATTGGACATGATACCTTCCTGACACTGAGCAAAGCAAAGATCATATAAACTTCTATAAATACATATAAACAACTGTGGCGACAGTTGTAACAGTCCGAAAATGCCCATCTCAGAAATTTGTCAAGACAATTTTTTTAACTTGTCAGAAGATGAAACTAATTGACTGTTTTAAGACAACCATACACAAAGCTACCAGGCAAAATGAAAAGAAATGAGCAGTGGTAATATGTCAGAAATTAAAAAAAAAAAAGAATACTGTAACATACCGTTAACCACTGGTTATCTAGCAGCTCCTTAGCTGTGATTCTGTGAGCTGGATCTACTTTCATAAGTTGTTTTAAAACACTTTTAGCTGCAAATAAAGAAACATCCTGAAAATCTTATCTATCTTAGCTCTAATTGATATCACACATTTTTCAATTTATTTAGGATTAGGTCTGTATAACATGGAAAAAAGATGCCAAGTATACAATAAATATCATCAGTATAAATGCCTAATAAATAAAATGTAAGGTCTAAAGCAAAGTTTTATTTCCTGGATTACATAGTTTAATGGTCTATAGTAAAAATTAGCTAGATTATCAGAAATTTACTCTTTAATTTTTACTATGTATTTTCTATTTTTGTGAAAGTTTTGACTATGAACAATCACAGCAAAGATATTGCTATTTCCACAGGTAAATGATGTTTATTTCCAAAAGTAAAACTAATGATTAAACAGAGATTTAATATATTTGAATTACTGGCCAATGTTCTTATATTACTCATATTAGCTTTAGTAAATATTAATAATAACACATCTATAATTACCACAATTGCTTATGGAATCCCAGACTGGATTTTCAAAATGTAGTTCTCCTTTTCTTATTAGCTCAAAAAGTTTCTCTTCTGAGCTTGCCAAAAAGGGTAGTTCTCCACACAACCTATGATAAAAGCAATCACTTGGTTTAAACTTTTAAAAAATAATCAAAAGAAGCCTATTAAAAATTAAGTTTCCATGGGACTTGTAAGTTGTGGTAATAGAATAGGAAGAGGTGGGTGGCTCTCTGGATGTAGAAATGGAAGCAGTAGTGGAGTTTACCAAGATAGGTGCAGGCTCCTGTCTCAACATTGAGAGAAATAACCTGGTAGAGGAAGTACACATGTATGCATTGAAACCTCCAGATTTGCAAATGACCCAAAGCTCTTCCAGATGGGGAAATGCTAAGCTTAAATGGGGTTAAAATACAGAAAAGAAGTTCAAATGTACAATAGTAGCGGCAGCTATTATAGGAGAGAACACTCTGGTGTGAGCAAGGGTAAGGTAATGCCTTCAGGTACATAATGCAAATACAATGAGTTATCAGAGTCTAATGAGAGTTATCAGAGTCTAATAAAAGTTACTACAGTCTAACGATCATGTAAGAGTTTAATCCATGGTAAAATACTATGCAAATGTAACAATAAAAAAAAAACAAGAATAACCCAGGGAATTTCTACAGACTGAGTCAAAAACAAAAGTCATTAAAATCGACACAACTCTTCAAAAATTGTATGCACACTGAAGATGGTTTGAATGTGGAAAATCAGATGAGGATTTAACACTTCAGTGTGAAAGCTGAGTATGCATGATGACCAACATCAGAACACCATGAGCAGTGTGTATAAGTAAACATAGGTTTGTTTGCATATTCTGTCATACAGGAACAATGCATCTCTAAAATCGTTTAACAAAACATGGCAAGCCTATAAAACTCTTGCTTCAACAGGTGATCTAGGCCAAAACGACAAGAACTCACTTAAAAGTTGAGTTCATTTCTTCATAATACATCCTCACAAATGTTAGGCATTATCATTACAGTCAGTCCCAACATCAGAGGGCAATCCTGTAGACAATAACCAGATCTGCCCAATGACAACCAGGCTGAAGCTGAAGCTGAAGCTGAAACTAGACTCACCACAGAAGCAACTCTGTACATCTATTCTTCAACTCTCAGGACTATATTTTTCCACTTTCTTACTGAAAGAATAAAATTTATGCCATTACAACAAAATGGCACAATTCCATTGTACTTCCTAAATTTCAGATCTATTCTGTATATAAGTATAATAATCTCTAAATCTTTTAGCAGTTACATTTTTACTGATTTTCTTTAGTTATATTTTTCTTTAAGTTTCTAAAAATCTGATACATGAACATTTTCTAAATACATCAAAATTTGATAAATATTTTTGTGATATTAATGACAATGATGACTTTTCCAGGAAAAAAAAAAAAAAGTTACTTTCATCCTAGGAGTTATCAACTAGGCCAGACAATAGAGCTTTTCAGAGAATAGTATTTACCAAAGTGTTCTGCAACCACTTATTTCAATACTTTTTATTTCTCTAGCTCATTCTGACCCTCCTCTTTCTCATCTCACTTGCCTTTCCATTGTTTGGTTTAAAAATGCAATTTTTAAAAAACCATAAAAAACAAAAAACCCAGAAAAATGGCCTTATGGACAATTACTATCTATTACAACAAATGCAGGCCGGCAAAAGCCTAGTTCTTTGAGTTTGCTGTCAACCAGTGATGTGCACATCCACCAATTTCTTAGCTGCCCCTACATTGCCTGACTAGCATAAGGGCTATAGCCACTATATAGCTCAAGGGCTACATTTTTAAAATTCCACTTTTTTCTGTCCTTTGCAATTTTACTTACACAAAAATGTATCTAATGGTTGGTCAATCAGCAGCATACGAAATTTTATTACTTATTGCAGCAATTTTCTGCACATCCAGAAAAGGGAATCTAAGACATGAAAAATGTCTTTTAAAGTCTTCCTATTATTTTCTGCTGCATTCATAGGAATCAAAACAGCAAAAGATAGTAACCATGAGGAATATTTATTTAATTTCACCTTGAGAAGTGTTATCAATGTCCAATTAAGCAAAGATGAATCAGAGGTAATTGATAAACAAGAAAATAACCCCTCTGGAGAAGGTAATATATTTGTGCTCTCGTGAAGGAAATTATGTATAACACCACTGGGCTCAGACAGATTAATGAATAAGCACTGATTAACTAAGTAACTCTACTGTAGAGAAAAGAAGACATCACATAATTATATACAGACATGCTCTAAAGCAGAAAAATTAAAATTATAAATTATATCTTTAAGAAAGATAAAGATTTTTAAGATATGTAATACACTCATTTTCCTTAACACCAAATTCAAACTAAGGAGGTGGCAAACACCTCATGAATTGTGTCAAATTAGATTATACATATTATGTTTTGACTTTTGTTATCCAGAAAGTCTTGAGAGTATAAAAGACTAATTTTAAATAGTTGTATTTTAATTAAAGACTAAGGCTCATAACTTTTGCACTGTAATTCTAATCAGCACAAAGCAATGATCAAAAACTTTGCATATACACTTATACTTTATGTAATCTAAGCAATGATCTGTGTTGATCAGCTGAGTTACATCCACAATCACATCATCCAGTTTCTACTGCGTGTGCATTCCATTTCACAGAACTGTGGAAACGTAACTACTGTGATGTCAATATTTAGAAACGATCTAGAAGAGGTAGTGCATAGTGAAATCTTCAATATGACCATAAAACTAATGTTGCATCAAAATAAAAATGTTCATATTCACCGAGAGGCAGAACAATGGTCACTAACTTTTCAGAACACCTCTTAGTCAATTCACTTTAATTCAATTTAACAAACATATTGAGCACTTAATACGTGCTTACTATTGTAGTAAATATCAGGAATGCAAAGATGAATAAGATCTCTGTCCTTCATGGAATTTAGAACAAGGAAAACCGATATGATATTCATAATATTACAACATTGTAACCTAGTTTTAGAAAGTATTATGAGAACACACAAAAGTGAACAATTAATTCTATCAAATTTACACATGAGCAAACCTTCTCAGTTAAATATTCCTATTTTGTTATATTTTCCTTTCAACATTACTGTTTTGCATGCATTCTTGTATGCTGCTTGAAATCCTCTGCAGAGTGGGAAAAGTATATACATAATAAATGTAGTAACTCTGCTGTAATAGGGTAGGATAGGAGTTAGGGAAACAGAAGTCTTTAATGTTTGAGCGGGGTCCACCCAGGGGAGAAGCTGACAGAGAAGAAAACAAACACATACATGCCCACATACACCCCTGAGGCATGCAGTGTAGAGGGTGTTTGAGTAATGAAGAGTGGCCTTGAATCACCACATCAGGTGCATGGGAACACACATCCAGCCCAAAATTGGAAAGGCATGCTGGAATCAGGTCACAAAAGACGTGCTACGCCATACCATGCCATGACAGGATGCTCTAATATTTTTCAATAGTAAAACATAATTGTCAGAGGTTTTTAATCAGGAAAGTAGTACGATCAGATTTGGTCCTGTTCTTTAGAAGGATAACCTTGATAGCAGCATGAAGGAAAAACTGGGGCGGGTGATCAGAGGTAAGGAGAATAGTCATAAAGATCCTGTAATGAGCCGGGCTCGGTGGCTCAGCCTGTAATCCCGCGCCTTTGGGAGGCTGAGGTGAGTGGATTGCCTGAGCCCGCGGGTTCCAGACCCGCCTGGGCAGCAAGACCTCATCTCTACAATAAATCAAAAAATCAGCCGGGCGTGGTAGCACATGCCTGTAATTCCGGCTACTCGGAAGGCTGAGGCGGAAGGATCACCGGAGGCCAGCAGGCGAGGCTGCGGTGGCCGGAAGCGGCCACTGCGCTCCAGTCTGGGCGACCGAGTGAGACTCCAACTCAAAAAAAAAAAAAAAAAAAAAAAGATCCTGTAATGTTCTAGAAAAGGGATCATATGGAGAAATTATGTAGGTGAAGAGAAATCAAAGAATAGGTAAGGATACTTCAGAGGAAAAAATGAACAGGACATGAAAATCATGAATCTTGAGAGTGAGAGAGAAAGAAGAGCAAGAATGAGTGAGGCTTCAGTAGCATTAAGAGGATTGGGAACTACAGAATACTCCCAGCTTCCAAATGAACCTGCACCTAGTTAGTGCCCACTCATCACCTATGCCCTGTCTATAGGGGTAGATCTAGTGTCAGATTGCTGTGTCTTCCTGTACCTGATATGCTCTGAATAAATCTCAAGAGAAAACACAAAGAAGCTTGTGGTTTGTAGCAAGGGATCAGGAGGGCGTTAAGGAAAATTTTTCATTTTGCTCAGATCATATGGTGGATTGTTGCAGTTATAGATCAATGAAAAGCAAAGCTGAAAGTTATAAATTCACAGTATTAAAAAATACCTAAGGGATGTACCTGACAACTAATAAGAGAGCTTTTAGAATGACTTCCCAATTGGCTTTTAAAAACACTTAAAAATATATATATTATTTAGTTTTAATATAAAACCTTTATCATTCTACTGTAGGAGACTATCCATTCATTTTAAAGTGTACATTTAGCAGGCTACTTACAAAATGTACATTATGACACCTATGCTCCAAATGTCACACTGCTGGCTATAGTCGTGGGCATTGATAACTTCAGGGGCTGCCAAACAAGCAGAAATAAAATAATATTAATAATACAATAAATGACTTTTAAATGCTTAAACACAAAGCATGAAAAATGTGCTGATGTGTTGTAATTTATTCCCCCATTGGGAAAAAAGAACCAACAGCAGATGTTGAATGAATAATGTACAGGCCTTAACAACTGATGTCACTGTATCCTCACCCCATCACTTAGCTTCTAATGGAACGATGGCATAAACTGCATAACTAAATGTACTACTCTTTATTCCTCTGAAATTGTTAAAAAGGATTTTGCAAAGATTGTGTAGTTACAGGAGAAGACAATATCTCAGTCCTTTCCCCAAAATAGAATTGAATACATGCCTTAAGTGGATATAATAGAAAGCATGTGGAAATCTGGATTCATAGAAAAACTAAGATAAATGAGTATAAATCACTTTAGTAAAAGAATAATAATAATGACATCACAGCACTTCTATGGCACAATAGAAATTGTTCTCCACATTTTCAAATGAGAAAACTAAGCCAAAGAGAGATCTGCTATAAGACTGGATTAAAAAGCCAATTAGTCACAGGATATGGACTAGGATCCAGGCATTTGTGACTCCCCAGCTATGTGTTCCTTGCTTTACAAAGGTGTTCACAATACGGTTCCTTTAAATAGCCTTCTCAAAGTGCATCTTTTTTTTTAACTTTAAGCTTTAACATAGCCTTTTTTTTTTTTTTTTTTTTTTTTGAGTTGGAGTCTCACTCTGTCGCCCAGGCTGGAGTGCAGTGGCACACTCACAGTCACCCCAGTGTCGACCTGCTGGCTCTGGGGATTCTTCCATCTCAGCCTTCCAAATAGCTGGAACTATAGGCAGGCATTACCACACCTGGCTCATTTTTTATTTATTGTGGAGACAAGGTCTCGCCTAGTTGCCCAGGCTGGACACGAACCCACAGGCTCAGGCAGTCCACTTGCCTCGGCCTCTCAAAGTGCTAGGATTACAGGCTGAGCCACTAAGCCTGGCCAACATAGCATATTTTTAACAATCAGATTTTTTTTTGGGGGGGGGCAGGTAACGGCTGTTTTTTTTTATTTGTTTTGAGGTTTTTTGTGGGACAGGGCTCACTCTGTCATCCAGGCTGGATTACAGTATGTGATCATCATACACTGCAGCTTCAAACTCCTGGGCTCAATAGATCCTCCTACTTCAGCCTCCCAAGTAGTTAAGACTAGAGGTATGTACCACTATGCCTAGTAGGTTGGCTTTTTAAAAAGTCACAAATGATATTACAGGAATATATCTATTGTACTTCTACAGCTAAGCTAGGAGTCATATATTTTTCTTTAAAGAAGAAAAAAGTTATAAACATAAAAATAAAATATATGTGTATATTTCAACAGAACATTAAAATCTACAAAGTATTTTTGCATAAATTGTTATTTGTAAAAATTATGTCAAGAATTCTGAGAGATGGGTATAGAGACATATGACTTCCTTTGCCAATAAATAAACTAGGGTTCCGATATATTAAGTCACTTGCCTCAAGTTACACAGGTACTGAATGCCTCCTACACAAAAGGCATGTTTATATTTTAGAAAAGAGTTTCAATCTCCCCCCACCTACACAAATACAGGGATAGACACACACACACTCACACACACGCATGCACACATACACGTACACCTTTTACAATAACTACTAAAAGCAAGGAATTTCATTTCCTCTTTTTTATTCTGCCTATTGCTAAAGGGATGAAAAAGCAACAAAGAGGTCAAAAGATAAACAGAAGAAAGAATGAGAAAAGGCTAAACTACAGATAACTAAAAAACTGAGTAATTTGTCTTCAAATGATTGCAAATTAACTAACTAATATTTTCCTTTCTGCAACTACTTATATCCTTTAACTCTACTTACAATATTTAAATATCTAAAGTTCAAGTTTCCCTATGGCCATGTGCCTTTGACAAGGACAAATTCTGTATTAGAGTCAATGATGGATCTTCATATGAGTGTATCAAACAGCAGGGTGAGGAATCCCTGGTCTTTACTCTTTCTGAGTCATCTGAATTATCAGGGGCACTTCTACCTACACTGCCATCCCAGCCCTCATAGGGAGGCCGAGGCCAGAGTAACTGCTATAGAGCCATTTAGGAAGTCAGCAAAGCTCCACAAACCATCTGTCTTCTCTCTTGTTCTCTTACTTGTTATCAGTGTAGACAACTAATAAGCAGGCATAAAACTCAGGGTGCTTGAATATATTTTCCCCATGTAACTACAGACCAGATGTCTTTTGCCAGCAGGGGGATATGAACAGAATCTCAAGTAGCCTTTTCCCAAATAAGATAAAATGATGTCAAAACTATGCATTAAGCAGGCCAAAAGCAATGAACTACGTATACTCCTCAGCAACAAAAATGAATAAGCTACTGATACAATAACATGGATGAGTCTCAAAATTATTATGTGTAACAGAAGAAAAGGACAGACACAAAAGCATATGTACTATATGATTCAATTTATAGAAACTTCTAGATAAGACAAACTGAGCTGTGTTGAAAGAAATCATTAGTGGCTACTGGGATCTGAGTAGGGGATTGACTGAAAGACACACAAAGGCACTTTTTGGGGTGATAGAAATGGTTTGTATCTTGATTGGGGTTGGTGATTACACAGAACTTGTTGAAATTTACTCTTAAAATTTGGGCATTTGATTGTATATAAAATTAGATTTCCATAAAGTAGGGGCTTTTTTGTTTTTGTTTTTATTTTTTTGAGTTGGTATCTCACTCTGTCACCCAGGCTGGAATGTAGTAGAACGATCACAGCTCACCACATCCTTGACTTCCTGGGTTCAGGCGATCCTTTTTCCTCAGCTTCTTGAGTAGCTGGGACTATAGTCTAGCTAATTTTTTATAGAAATGGAGTCTCACTATGTTACCTAGGCTGGTCTGGAATTCCTGGGCTCAAGCAATCCTCCTGGGATTACAGGCATGAGCCACCATGCCTGGCTAGTAGGTTTGTTTAAATCTATGAAAAATGCAAAAAGAATGTGACAAGATGGGGCATCTTGATGAATAACTTTAACTCTCTCTCAGAGATCAACATAAGCAGCAAGCAAAAATAAATTAACAATATGAAAAATTGGAATCACAAAGGTATCACATTTGATTTTAATAAATTCACACATAGAAATTTTTATGCTGCACAAACCAGGTATACATGGTTTAAAAATATCCAATGCAACATTTGCAAAAGCTGATCATGTGTTCAATCACAGTGAAAATTCCAAAAAGTTGAAAGCTCAAGATACAATCACTTACTTCAATGAAGAAAATCAAACAGAAAAACTAGATGGCTGGGAAAACTAACATGCATTCGCATGAATATCAAACACAATCTAACCACCTGAAAAATTCTAAAAACACTTCTCAATAATTCTTGGATTAAAGAAGACTAAAACTAAACTTACAGTATAGTGAGAGACAAATCACCAATTAGAATACCACATGGCAAAAGAAACAGTCAAAGAAGAACTCAGAAAAAATATACAGCCTTAAAGGCATCTATTAGAAAATAAGAAGCTTAAGGCTGGATATGGTGGCTCATACCTATAATTCAAGCACTTTGGGAGGCTGAGGTAAGAGGATCTCTTGAGG
Organism: Cephalopachus bancanus; assembly: GCA_027257055.1. Lineage (NCBI taxonomy): Eukaryota > Metazoa > Chordata > Mammalia > Primates > Tarsiidae > Cephalopachus > Cephalopachus bancanus. The sequence goes on along the minus strand of JAPVLO010000207.1, from coordinate 805,526 downwards.
CAAGGAGTTTGAGATCAGCCTGGACAACAAAGGGAGATCCTGTCTCTACATTAAAAAAAATAAAATTAGTCGGGCATGTGGTGTATACCACGCAGTCCTAGCTACACCGAAGGCTGAGGAAGAAGTATCATATGAGTCCAGGAATTTGAGGTTACAGTGAGCTATGATCATGCCATTGTACTCCAACTTGGGGGAGAGAGCAAGATTCTGGAGAGAGAGAGAGAGAGAGACAGAGTGACAGAGAGACAGAGAGAGAATGAGAATAAGAAGGCTGAAGAACAAATAAGCATTTAACTTAGGAAGCTAAAATTAAAATAAATTATTAAGAAGGAATTCAGGAAGATAAAAGCAGACATTAATGAAAAGGCAAAGCAAATAGTATTATCCATGAGCTGATATTATTGGGGGCTTTATTATTTTTTATTTAGTAACTGTCCTAACCACTAACAAATTTGATTAAGAAAAAAATGACTAGTATTACTACAAGAGCTAAAATTGACCACTAAGTACCAGGTACTATGCTAAGCACTTTTACATATATTTTCTTATTTAGTTTTCATGTCAACTTGATAAGAAAAATATTATCATGCTAAATATTCGATTCCTGTTTTTTGTCTTCAGCACTTCTCTCTAAAGTACCAGAATTTTAAGCTCAATGAAGACAAAACACTTCTATGTGTGTTGTATTCCTAATACCTTGAACAATGTCAGACACAAAGTAGATCCTCAAAGAATGTTTGATAGATGAGTGATATAATCCTTATTACAGATGTAGAAACTGTGACAAAAGCAGATAATAAGTGTAGGGCTGAGAATCCTGAGTTAGATTTCAGAGGCCATATTGTTATACTACATCATATTACCTTCTTAAAAATATTGGAAATTAATAGGGGAATATAACTACAGATACAGAGGAGTATCTGAAAATTATAAGTGAATATAACATACATATTTATGTAAATAAAACAAAATCTCAATAAAATAAGCAATTTTCTAGAAAACATAAATTATCAAAATGTTCAAGAAGATGTAAAAAAAACTTAATTTAGTATAAATTGAAAAAATATAAGAAATTTTATCATCCCAAAAGTGCATCCTGCTGGACTAAAAAATTTTGAGGTGAAATTTAAAAGGTTCATAATCACATAAAAAGTGAAGATTTTTATTTTTTAAATGAGATTAGCATAATCCTAACATCCAAGACCTAAAAATCTACTTTCCATACAACCCAGCAATCCCCCTTCTGGGAATATACCTGGAGGAATTCAAATCATTCTATAAAAAAGATGTCTACACATGTATGTTTATTGCAGGATTATTCACAATAGCAAAAACATGGAACCAACCATGCTGCCTATCGAAAGTGGACTGGATTTTTAAAAAGTGGTACATATACACGAAATATTACACAGTCATAAAGAAGAACAAAATTATGGACTTCACAGCAACTTGGATGGATTTAGAGACCATAATACGCAGTGATCTATCACAGAAACAAAGAACTGAGTACCACATGTTCTCACTCATAAGCAGACCCTGAACATTTAACATAAGACTATAAGAAATGGATTGGTTGCCAGGTATGGTGGCTCGTGTCTATAATTCTAGCACTTTGGGAGGCCAAGGTGAGAAGATTGCCAGAGCCCACGGATTCGAGACCAGCCTGGGCAACTTGGCAAGACCTCATCTCTACAATAAATCAAAAAATTAGCCAGGTATGGTGGTACATGCCTGTAGTTCTAACTACTTGGAAGGCTGAGGCAGAAGGATCACCTGAGCCCAGCAGGTGGAAGCTGTGGTGGCTATGAGTGCGCACTGCACTCCAGCCTGAGCAACAGAGTGAGATTCCAACTCAAAAGAAAAAAAAAAAAAGAAAGAAAGAAAAAAGAAAAGAAAAGGAAAGGGATTGGCAGTAGCAGGACACTGCTGGGAGTGGTGGTACATAACATCAGTAAGGGTACCTGATCTCAAACCAGGCAAAGTGGGGACCAAAGGGAGGTCCAAACTTTACCTGTACGATGACCAATTATCTACCTGATCCTGAATTGTTCCCCACATTTTTAAAATAAAAAATAAATTAAATTAAATTTTAAAAAGTAACTACTGATTTTTAAAAAAACAAGGGCAGCACAAAAGAAGAATAGTTCTGGTCAAACTCCTAAGTGTTTTGAGAAATCTCCAAACTGCTTTCCACGAAAGTTCAACTAGCTTACATTCCCACCAACTATGTAGAAATGTTCCTCTTTCTCTGCAGCAGTGCCAGCACCTGTTGTGTTTTGGGTTTTTTTTGTTGTTTTTTTTTTGACTTTTCAATGATACCCACCCTTACTGGTATTAGGTGATATCTCATTGTAGTTTTGATTTGCATTTCTCTGACGATTAGTGATGCTGAGCATTTTTTCATGTTTGTTGGCTGCTTGTATGTCTTCCTTTGTGAAGTGTCTGTTCATGTCCTTTGCCCACTTTTTAATGGGGTTGTCTGTTTTTTATCTTCAATTCATTGGAGTTCCTTATGGATTCTGGATGTTGGGTCTTTGTTGGATGCAGAGTTTGCAGAGATTTCCCCCCATTCTGTGAGCTGTCTCTTTACTTTCTTAATGGTTTCTTTTAACGTATAGAAGTTTTTTAGCTTGATAAGGTTGCAACTGTCAATTTCCATTTTTTCTGCATTTGTTTTTGAGGACTTGGCCATAAATTCATTGCCTAGGCCAATTCTAGGAGGGTGTTCCCTAGGTTTTCTTCTAAGATTCTTCCAGTTTGAGGTTTACATTTAATTCTTTGATCCATTTTGAGTTAATTTTTGAATATGGTGACATGTAAGGCTCCAGTTTCATTCTTCTGCAAATGCTTAGTCAGTTGTCCCAGCACCATTTGCTTACTGGGGTTTTCTTTCCTCGTTTGTTTTTGTCAGTTTTGTCAAAGATGAGTTGGTTGAAGGTCTGTGGTTTTATTTCTGGGTTCTCTGTTCTGTTTCACTGGCCTTTGTATCTACTTTTGTACCATTACCATGCTGTTTTAGTTACTGTAGCTTTATAGTAAAGTTTGAAGTCTGGGAGTGTGATATCACCAGCTTTGTTCTTTTTGATAAGGATTGTTTAAACTATTTGGGCTTTTTTTTTTTTTTTTTTTTTTGCTTCCATATGAATTTAAGTATTGTCTTTTTTTAGGTTTGTAAAAAATGTTCCTGGTAGTTTGATTAGGATTGCATTGAATCTGTAGACTGCTTTGAATAGTATGGACATCTTAATAATATTGATTCTGGAAATATATCCAAAGGCACACAAATCACTCCACCAAAAAGACACCTGCATGTGTATGTTTATTGTAGCATTAGTCACAACAGCAAAAACATGGAACCCGCTCAGATGCCCAATGAAGGTGGAATTGGATTTTTAAAAAGTGTAGTACATATATATGATACAGTACTATGCTGTCATAAAGAAGAACAAAATCTTGTTCTTTGCAGCAACATGGATGCAGCTAGAGATTATCATTCTAAGTGAATTATCACAGAAACAACTGAATACCATATGTTCTCATTCTCATAAATGGACATTAAAAATTGGGCACATAGCTATTTTTAAAAATCATTTAAGTCTACTAACTTACCCATATAGATAGGAGTTCCACATGTGGTCTGCAGCATGCCTTCACTCCTACCTTGCTTCTTCACTGCTAAGCCAAAATCAGTCACCTAGGTGAAAAAAATTCAGGCACAGTCACCTGTTTTTCTGTCCCAAAGCTCACTCATTCTGAAAACAGGACTTTCACCACACTGTACTTGCACTGTATTTGGAATTCTTGGAGGTGGGGGACTTCACTTATATTATTAATAAGGACCTTGCTTTTTCTTCCCCACCAACCTCTCATTATGGAGAAGAAATTTGGTAAAAAAAAAGAAGTTTGCTCAAATCTTGAGAGAACACCCATGATTTAATTGTTCTTGCCCTCTAATTAAATTTACAGTTCAATATAGGAAGTTGTATCATGAAAGAAGGCACTTATACTTTTTTCATATTAAAAAGTTTTTATAAAAGTTCTTTCATTGTAAAATACATTCTGGCCTTAATGTATTTATCTATTTTTCTGATAATCAAGTTATGTTCCAGTTTAAAGCACAGTTATAGATGCAAATCATTATCCATGTCAGCACCCACTGAAACTCTTTTTAATAATTATTTATAATTACTAAACACTATCTTTTCTTTACTATTATCTCCTTTGCATTTCTAGAGTATATTAATTAAAACAATTACTACACTATTAAAAAATATGAGAAACAAATAAACAGAAAAAAACCCCACAACAACACAGTATCAACTACAAACACAATGGAGGCCAATTGCTACAACTGTAATCTTTCTACTCAGTTCTAAAGTGAGGTCAGTAAACATTTGGTTACTCAGTATGTGCCCTTGGATTATCCCCCAAGCAGGAATAACCTTAAACTAAAAGCAGAAAAACATGCACATTTATTGATCACACAACCAAATATAGGCTCTTGATCTGCAGACACTGAACGCAGTTTCTAGTGCCCTATGGAATAAGAAATGCTCCTATTAATATGTGATACCACTATTTTTCTAAATTGACAAATCAATTTCTCCAGAAATTTTCATAAATATTCCACTTAGAACATATGATACATATCTTTTTCTACAAAAAAAATCTACACAGATATACAAAATATACAGAAAGTTTCACAATCCAATTTAGTTCTTTGGAGAGCATTCATTGAATATTAACTGAGCACATACTATGTTTCATGCCCTACTCCAGGTATAAAGTGAATAAGACATGCACAATTCCTGCCTTCATGGAGTTTACAGTAGAACTATTCAAGAACAATCACTTGGGTAAACCAGCAATGTTGTTAAACCTACTTATATTACATGAGGATTTAGCTCCTGCAACGGAGTGAGCTTCTTACAGACATTTCATTTCTAAACCAATACATTCATATATTTTGAAAGCAGCCACTATTAACATGCTAAATAATAAATAATGTGTCCTATCATTTATTTGACATTAAGGAACACTTAATTTTAATAAAATTTTTAAAATAAACACTTGGCACATTAATTGTGCTTAGAACATAAATATTAATACCCAGGAAAAATTTCCATGAAAAATACAGACTTTAGAATTAATTCAGTATCAAGAGCACAGCCAAGGTGTGCTTTTCTCTAAATCTGTAACACATTTGCATCAAATTACCAGGCATAATTTTGAAATTAATTAGAATCCAGAGCATCTGTTTGCTTACTATTAACTAATGATTTAGAACTATTCAAATAAATATATACTTTTAAAACCATATTCAATAGCACCACTTAACCTGTAAAATTATTTTTGTCAGTTACAACTTTTTTTGTGAAATTTTTATTTTTAAACACAAGTCACTTAATTTTCTGGCTGCTCAGAAGCTACCAAAATGTACCTAAAAAGAGGTCTTTTGCCATCTTGCTATTAAACTGTTTATGGTTGAATATTTATCACCATTTCTAATATCTTACCTTTATGTTTAAGTTCAATTCATTGTTAGCATCAATAAAGCTGCTTTTAACCAATATGTTTTCCAGTTTTAGATCTCTATGTACAATATCTACCAAGAAAATAACCAAAAAAATGAAATTAATATTGGAAAAATAATTGGAGGGCACACAAATAAATATAATTGACAAATTAATATCCACTGTTGAAAATTTGAGGAGGACCAAACATAATTCTGTCCTGTTCTATTCTTGTGTTTATTAACCCCTTTCCCCACATTTCTCACCTTAAGCCATTTCCTTTCACTCCTTCAACTCTACCCATTCCCTTGGAGCCTTAAGCAGCTCTTCATGATGAATGGTCTGGGGAATGTGAAGGAGGAGCCTATCCAAGCCTGGGTACTCCCAGAAGGAGGGGATAATAGCCACAAACCCTACAAGGTTTCCCATACCCTTAGGACTTCAAATAGAGGATTACTTCCTCACTTCTATGTATATGGTACTGTCAACATAAACATTTTAACACACTGCATCTTGGCTACACATATACAAACTGTATTCATTTCAGTATATTTTTCTACAGCATCAATACACATTTTCTTACTCTTTATATTTTAAAACCAACCAAACAAAAATCCTTGATTCACAAAATCTCCAGCTGAACATATCAGAGCTCAGGTAGGATTTTTGTGTAATACAAATAATCATGTATCAAACACTTCCTTTGCAAATAATTAATTCAGTTCATATTCATAACAATCATTTCCCTAGACATAAAAAGTTACATGTATATTGCTAGAAAATATTGCTAGTAATTGCTAGAAAAAACGTAATTTAATGAGCCCTGGACTGGCAATTTTTCCTAATCATTTATAGCTCCTTTACTCAATTCCCAGGCTTTGTTTTTGGAATTTTTACTGTTTCAATTGCTCTGCTTGCCTCTTCTTACATAAATACCACACTTTTAAAACTAATATATCAGCCGGGCTCGGTGGCTCAGCCTGTAATCCCGCGCCTTTGGGAGGCTGAGGTGAGTGGATTGCCTGAGCCCGCGGGTTCGACACCCACCTGGGCAGCGAGACCTCATCTCTACAATAAATCAAAAAATTAGCTGGGCGTGGTAGCGCATGCCTGTAATTTCGGCTACTTGGAAGGCTGAGGTGGAAGGATCGCCGGAGCCCAGCAGGTCGAGGCTGCGGTGGCCGGAAGCGGCCACTGCACTCCAGTCTGGGCGACAAGAGTGAGACTCCAACTCGAAGAAAAAAAAAAACAAACTAATATATCTTTATATTTTGACTTTTGGCAGGACTGTCTGCTGCTTCCACTGTTCTTGTTCTTGTTTTTCATTATAATTTTGTCTGTTCTCACCCATTTTAGAATAACCTTATCAAGGTCTATGAAAAATACTATGAAGATTCTGTTTGGAATGAATAGGATATCAAGCCCTTGCAAAAATTATCTCTCTCTGCCTGGAAAGCCCACTCTTTATTTTCTGTATTGTATTCCTCAGATCAAACATAGCTCCCTCTGTGAATTCTTTACTGACTTTTCTCTTTTTTTTGAGTTGGAGTCTCACTCTGTCGCCCAGACTGGAGCGCAGTGGCCGCTCCCGGCCACCGCAGCCTCGACCTGCTGGGCTCTGGCGATCCTTCCGCCTCAGCCTTCCGAGTAGCCGGAATTACAGGTGCGCGCTACCAGTAGCCCGGCTGATTTTTTGATTTTATTGTAAAGATGAGGTCTCGCCTGCCCAGGAGGGTCTCGAACCCGCGGGCTCAGGCAATCCACTCACCTCAGCCTCCCAAAGGCGCGGGATTACAGGCTGAGCCACCGAGCCCGGCTAATGAGGCACTTACACTCCTGTTAATATTTGCCCTTTATATGACTTTCCATTAAGGAATTATTATGTTGCATTACAATTTGTTTTCCATACTCAATCTCCCAGCAACCTGAATCACTTGAGGGATGGGGGCCTTGTCCCTTCATCTCTGTAATTCTATGACCAATCACACAGCAGTAGGTGCTCAGGAAATATCTGCTGAATGAACCACGGGGTTCCAGTATCAACTTTGCCACACCAAACCATGTCTCTGCACCTCTCTGGAATAAAGTTTTTCTCATCTGTAAAATGAGACGGTTCTAAAGTCACATGTAGCCTTGAAGAAAAAAGGGGAAGAGCCTGAGGAAAAGCAGCGGCAGCAACACAAAGAATAGTAGAGCAATCCGAATTTTTAAATGTGGTTTTTAAAGTATTGTGGTTTAAGAGCTTAAAGTGTTACATTATAATGGTGGATTAATGACATTATACATTTGTTAAAACCCACAGAATGTACAACACCAAGAGTGAATCTTAATGTAAACTATGGATTTTAGGTGATAGTGATGTGTCAATGTAGGTTTATCAATTGTAACAAATATATCACTCTGAGGATTTTGATAGTGGAGGAGGTTGTACTTATGTGGGAACAGACGAATATATGAAAAATCTCTATACTTTCCACTCAATTTTGCTGTAAACTTAAAATGGCTTTTAAAAAAATGAAGTTTAAAAAGGCAAAAAACAAAAAATGCTAGAACATATAGATTTTTAATGTCACTATTAATATATGTTTTCTGGAAATTTCACATTTATCATTGATTTGCCTATTTTTTATTTTATAATACTAGCTGCTTTTCAAATAGAATAAAAATGTTCATAATTTTATTCTTGTCCATGTACAATATATTGTATAACCACCTTGTTCCTAATTAAAATATACCTAAAGTTAAAAGGAAAACATTTTAATTAAAAATTAAATCTTCTGTATTAGCAGGTATCATTTATGCAACTATGAATTCAGAATACAATTACCCTTAAACAAAAGTGATATGTGCATTCATGAAGTCAATGAATGGGATGATTCTCTTCTTACCATTATTGTGAAGATATGCTATAGCTGATGCAAGACTTTGGATGATCCATCTTGTCTCATTCTCTGAGAAATTCCCTTTCCTATCCAGAATTTCTTTGAGTTCTCCATCCTCACAAAGTTCCATCACAAGGTACATTTTCTGACATTACATATTTAGGAGAGAGAGAGAAAATTGTATAGCTGGAGGTGTTTTAAATATTATATATTACATACATAATCACAATCTTAATCATCAATCTATCCATTCAAAAATATTTATTATCTATCATGTAGAAGATACTGTAGTAGATACTGAAGAAACAAAGGAGTATAAGACAGTCTTCACCCTCAAGAAGCAAACAGATAATTATAATTACAATATCATGTGATAACTGCTAATGGCCTCCCTGCCATCTCTACCTAAAGAATGCTCATTGATGAGCAACATTAAAGCCCAGTCTGGATTTCTGAATAGGGACTTATGAGTAGAGAATGTGGGGAAGAACAGGCAGAGCACATGGTATTCACAAAGACTCCAAAGCTTGAAATAGCACTGGCTGTTAAAAGAACAAATATCTCAGCGTTAGTAGCATTGGGAGCTCAGTAGGATGAAGAGTGGAGTGGTGAGGGGTGAGGCTAGAAAGAACAGGTTGGTGCCTGATTGTAAAAAGCCTTGCATATCATGCTAAGGAGTATGACTTTTTCCCCATATTCAGTAAGGAGCCACTGAAGGTTTTTAAGTGTCTTGGGCATGGAGGGGCTGGAGATAATGCTATTACCAAGTATGCATTTCTAAATGAACACTCTAGCAATAATGTAGAACAGGACTCAGCAAATGTTTTCTAGAAATTGACCGGACCCAACAGCAAGTTATATGGTCTCCTTCAACTCTGCTGCTGTAGCATGGAAGCTACCAGAAGCAATATAACAAAACTTTATTTATAGACTCTGAAATTTCAGGTTTATATAATTTTTGCATCATGAAATATTATTCTTTTACATTTTTTCAATCATTTGAAAGTGTAAAGAAGTTAGTTAATGGGTCATATAAAAATAGGCAGATTTGCCTTGTAGGGTGTAGTATGCTGACCTCTGTTTAGAGAGGGCAGATGTGAGGCATAGAATAAAAAGAAGGGGAAATAAAAAAGAATGTAAAAAAAAAATACCTACAAGGAAGAAACAGTGTGATTAGTAACTAATCAGGTGTGAGTGGTAAGAAGTCAAGGAGGAAGTGCCTCTTTCTCATTGGCTGTTGTTGTTGAGGCATATTAAGATCACTTTAGGTATTCCAGCATCAAGTCATCTGTTGAGTTAAGAAGATTCACAGCCTACTAAAACACAAGTCTTTTTCATACATATTGCTATTCAAACATATAGTACACTTCCGTCTCCATTCTAACCTCTGGTGCTAGATTTTTGTTGTTTTTTAAGATTCTGGGGCCTGAATCTGTCCTTATAAACACTGCTGATGCAACTTCTGTGTTCAATCAATAAGCATGAAAACAGGAAAGGAAGGTTAACACCCTTCCTTCCTATAGCCACAATTCTGATACTGAACCTCAGGCTGCTTTAGAATTGCAAAAGTAACTGTAAAGTCTGACACATAAAAATCTTTTGAACTGGACCATATTTTTTCCACTGATAGCACCGTATAGATTACTGGTACACAAAATGGTAAGTGAGCCATTTGGAAGAAAAGTTGCATTAGTAGTACTTACAATATAAGTTGATATCAACTTTAAATATGTAAATTGAGCCGGGCTCGGTGGCTCAACCTGTAATCCCGCGCCTTTGGGAGGCTGAGGTGAGTGGATTGCCTGAGCCCGCGGGTTCGAGACCCGCCTGGGCAGGCGAGACCTCATCTCTACAATAAATCAAAAAATTAGCTGGGCGTGGTAGCGTGCGCCTGTAATTCCGGCTACTTGGAAGGCTGAGGCGGAAGGATCGCCGGAGCCCAGTGGGTCGAGGCTGTGGTGGCGGGGAGCGGCCACTGCACTCCAGTCTGGGCAACAGAGTGAGACTCCAACTCAATAAATAAATAAATAAATAAATATGTAAATTGGTCAAAGTTACAGCAATAAAAGTTGTAAGTCTTTTTGTAATTATTAGAAACACTTATGTAGGCCTGGAGAACCTTTAGACTCACAAGAAACCATAGCATAGTCAGACTGAATGATCAGTACCATGGCACAACCAATCAGGCAGCAATTTCCATTAATCTTTAAAATGGTTTCAACAGACAATCTATACATCTGTGTGTTTATGGAGCAAAGAGGGCAGATTTAACCTATGAATCAAGGGCAAGCAACACACACACACACACACACACACACACCAGATAATGGTCCTTTGCATTCTAACTATTCTAGATTTAGACTCCTGCCTGTGCCCATGATTGTGTAACAGAGACTAGACTTACCCTCTTGCCTGAAACAACTTAAGAAACAAACAAAATATGCAAAACAATAATTTCAGACATTCAACACCAAGTAGCATAGGGTACTATGATCCCCGAGAGAGAGGAAACACAGAAGGCAAGCCCATGATTAGCCAAGCTTAATGTTGGAAACAATTTCCAGACCACAGAACAGGGAGGGGGAATCCAAGGAGAGCCCAGCAGTCTCCATGAACTAAGGAGGTGGAGCTGGGAGTCCAGGAAGGACAAAACAACTAAAGTTCACAGGACAGAGTATCAAAGAGAAGAAACCTGCAGAGAAAGAAAGCTCCAGTGATTTGCAGATGGCCCCCTCAAGTCTTTGGCAGACTACCAATCAACACCTATGTATGAAGAAACTACCCAAAGCTGGGGGGAGAAAACCTGGAAAGGGAGAAGAGGGAACAATCACTGGAGCTTACACACAGCCAGGAAAAGTTTGTGTTCCCATTAGCCATAATTCATAGGGCACTGGGGAGAGTACTCAGCAGGGCTGTACCACAGTAGTAAAGAAAAATTAGTTTTGGATTAAAGGTTGCTCCGGTGCCACCTAGCAAAGCTTAAAGCAATCTTCAAAAGTGTTTCCAAGTGACTTAACTATATCCTAGAATAAAGCTCAAGAATGATTACAAGAATATAAAAATATCTAGCAGTCAATAAGGTAAAATTCACAATGTCTGGCATCCAATAAAAAATTAATACAAAGAAGCAGGAAAATATAAATCCATAATGGCGGAGAAAAAAATCAATCAATTGAAAATAACTTAGAAATGACACATAGGATAAAATTAGTAGAAAAGGACATTAAAACAGTTTTTATAACTATATTCAAGAAGAATGAAGAATGACTGAGAATGTTAAGTAGATACATGGGCAATATTTTTTAAAAAACCAAATCAAATTTCCACTGAAAGAGATTAACAACAAATACAATGCTACAGAAAAAGAGATTACTGAATCTGAAGACATAGCAATAGAAACTATACAAAATGAAACAAGGGAAGAAAAAAATTGAGAAAAATAATCAGAGAACATTAGCAAACTGTGGACAATATTAAGCAACCTAACCTGGAGTCTCCAAAGGAAGGGAAAGACCAAAAAAAAAAAAAATGAGGAAGCAATGGCCTAAAAATTCCTAAATTTAGTGAAAACCATAAACTCACAGATCTATGAGACAAGAAACATGAAGAACAAAACTATATCAAAGCACCTGATAATCAAATTGCCTAAAACTGATGATAAATAACAAAACTATTCTAAGAAGATTTGGGGATAAAAGAAATCACAACTCTGAGGCTGAAAAAGGCAGAGAAGACTTTTGGCATCATTATCACATGTTGCATCCATAATGAATCAAGCAGAATGCATAACCTAAATTCACTATTACTACGTTAGAGACCGGCAAAGGAAATGAAGAACAATAGCTAACACTTAATGAGACAGAGGCTTTGTGTTCATTGCCCCATTTGATCTTCTTTTTTTTTTTTAATTTTTATTGCAAAGATGTGGGGTATAATTCAGGGTTAGGTATACAAACGTTAATCATGCAGGTACCCCTGTTAATGAGGTATGCCCCCGCCCCTAGCAGTTTCTCTCAACTGCCAATCCCACCCCACCAACAGTTTCTCATTACTGCCAATCACTTTCTTATAGCATTATAATTGTTCAAAGTCCTTTTATGAGTGAGAACATATGGAACTCTGTTCTTTGTTTCTGTGATACTGGCAAGGATGTAGAGAAAAAGGAATGCTTCTACACTGCTGGTGGGAATGCAAACTTGTACAACCTCTCTGGAAAACAATCTGGAGATTTCTGAAAGAACTAGAAATTGACCTCCCATGTACTCAGCAATTCCCCTATTGGAAATACACCCGGAGGACCTCAAATTATTCTGTAGAGAAGATACCTGCACATGTATGTTTGTTGCAGCTCTATTCACAATAGCAAAAACATGGACCATGTTGCCCATCAAAGCTGGGCTGGATAAAAAAATGTGGTACATATTAACAATGAAATATTATGTAGCCATGAAGAACAACAAATATATGGACTTTGCAGCAACCTGGATGGATCTGGAGTCAATCATACACCGTTTGATCTTCCAACAACCAAATGAGGTCAACACTATTACTAAACCCATTTTACAGATGAGGAAATTGAGGTATAGAGAAGTTGAATAATTTGCCCATGGTCTCATAACTAATAAGTGGCGGAGCTAGGATTCAAATGCACAGGCAATCAGACCCCAGAGACTGAGCACACATCTAACCACAACATTATCCTGCTTCCAAACAGAGAAAACACCCAAGTCTACAGCACTAAGCAAATCTGGAGGCAAATAATCCAGGCTTTTGAACAACTCTAAATGAAAATTACAGACATTTAAAGAGAAGTGTGATAACAGGGAAGTCAAAAGATAAAACACATTGGTAAGATACAGTATCTTTTACACACTATAGTGACAAATATCCCCATGCCATTTGATTATGAAGCTAACCTTGCAAAATTATGACAATATTCTGATAGACTCTAATGGAGACACTAAGGATCAATATAAAAGAAAAGCCACCTCTTAAAATGTTCTGATCACTATTTGGTTGTATATGAATTCGTTTTAATTTTAAACATTTATTTTCAACATGCCATCCAGAACATATTACAGAAGACATCAGTCTAATCATCAGACACCTAATTATACAATCAATAATAAAAGTCCTCCTGAATGTTCTCATCAATCTCCAGTGTCAGACTCACACCAAGGACATGAGCAACTGTGCCCCAAAGGGATTGCTTTAGAACAGAAAGATACTTACTTTGTAACAATAGCAACTTTCAAAAGGCAGCGCCTAATAGAGCTTTACCTTTGGTGTCTCAAATACTTGTTCCAAATGTATGATGTGTTCATGTTTTACACTTTTTAGGATGTTTACCTCCCGTTCAAGTAACTTCACAGCAGAGCTTCCAGCCTTAATCAATGAGGAAACACACATTTCACATAATGAAACTCACTCCTATATTCCTCAATATGAAAATTAGTTACTGTATATTTTTCCCACATTTTTTGAGAAGTTTCTTTTTCAAATGATAGTATGCCATTTATTCTCATGATCAGATTAAATTCTGCCCTTCTTTCTTTTGTCCAACTTTAGGTTATATATGATTTGGCCTTAAGCCAAATGTGTTTCTTGGACTGTTTCTATAATTTAGATAACAAAGTATCTGTTCCCTCACAAAATTATTCCAATTTTTAATATGCTTTTTTTGATATTTCTTTCAAGATTATGTTGATCCTTTGATGTTAGCATAATAAAAACAAAATCTACTTCCAGAATCATCAATTGGAGAAGACAAAAACAAAATGTTTTTCTTTTGTTTTGTTGTTGTCTTGTTTTGATTTGATTTATATGTATAAAAAAACCCACAGACAATGAAATTCTACACTTGTTTTGATTTGATTTATATGTATAAAAAATCCCACAGACAATTAAATTCTACACTAGGGCCTGCATTATCTTATTTCCTGGTCCTCCTTGTTAACTGAGGAAGACACAGAGACAGACAGACAGAGACAGAAGAGAGATCTTGCCTTAAGACCAAACTTAACCTCAACTTTATTTCCTAACATCTAAACCTTACCATACAGACAGCAAAAGATAAAATCAGTAACACTCCAGAGAACACAAGGACTTCATTCAGGATGTAGTGTGATTATCAACAATGTCATTTAAGAAGTTCTAGAAAGGTTTGCTCCACCTCACTACAACTACCCCCCCATCATATAAAATTGCCATTATTTGATATTATAATTGCCATTATTTGAGGATAAGCATTGTCCTTATTTATGGCTCTTATTTCCACATAAAAATATCCCTGCTATTTTTTTGACTGGTGCTCAACTTTAATATTCCTAATCCTATTCTTCTATATGCACCCCCCCACCCTAGCCAGTTTGGAAGAGGATGTAACAGTTCTTAAAAGAGTAGAAAGGGATTGATTGTAAGGCGAACTTTATCTAGTTAAAATATTACCTATGGTGGTTTCTGCTTCCAGTTATCTTTACTCTTCAACCTTTAGCATCTCAGGAATGGGTAGGATATTGACCACCCTACTATGTCCCACCCATGAAGGGAAAAAGTCACATTTAAAGGTTCACCTAGAGGATCAAGAGACATACTGACTGTGAGGAGTAAATTCTTGTTTAGACTAGATATAGAAAGTTACCACACTTTCTCCCAATATCAACCTAAATTCTGTGTTCCCCTTTGTCCAAATGGCTTGACCTGACTATAATGCAATAATATACTGTTCTATTCATATATTAATTATATAATTTTATTTTTTTTATTTATTTTTTTTTTTGAGTTGGTGTCTCATTCTGTCGCCCAGACTGGAGTGCAGTGGCCACTCCCGGCCATCGCAGACTCGACCTGCTGGGCTCCAGCCATCCTTCCGCCTCAGCCTTCCCAGTAGCCGGAATTACAGGCATGCGCTACCATGCCCGGCTGATTTTTTTGATTTATTGTAGAGATGAGGTCTCGCTGCCCAGGCGGGTCTCGAACCCGCGGGCTCAGGCAATCCACTCACCTCAGCCTCCCAAAGGCACGGGATTACAGGCTGAGCCACCAAGCCCGGCTAATTATATAATTTTATTATACTATCTTAATTCCTGTAAACTCCCAACACCGATATGTGTTGGAAAAATTATCAATTCCTAAAATTGTAAGCAGGTATCCTGTTTATATAATCCTGAAACTGAGCCCCTGACCCTACCTACCAGAAGAGCAAAGGAAAATAATAATATCCCAGGTAGCACTTGGGATGCTACCAAGAGTTCTACTAGAGTGCTGAAAAATTCTAAAGTTTTCTAGAAATGCTCTTAATCATTTTATTAGGATTGGTATGTTATCTTACTAAACTTTAAGGAGAAATGGTATGCAATTTGCTACACTTGTTTTAAACAATACATAAAGCCTACTATTTCATTTACAGATGTAATATTTATTATCACAAGTTCAAGGGGAAAACACCGTAATGTTGTCATTTTGTTTTTCCTAGGCACAGAAATGAAAAAAGTTAATGAAATGACCAAGTGTAAAAGTCTCAGGTCTTAAATTCTACCTTAAAGAGAAGCCCAGTTGTTCTCCATTCCAAGAGGAAATCCAGTAAGCAATACAGTGAATACAAGTAAACAGTATAGTAGCAAATTCTTGGAGAAAAAAAGTAGATCAAACTGAAAGAGCAGGTAGGACAAACAAACAGAATTAGCTAACAGTGAGGAAACATACAGAGAGGATAGGAGAACAGTGTATCAGAACAGCATAGGGAGAGGGTCTCAGGACTTACTTCTAACCCAAACACCGCTAGCCCATAGCCCTACACCTATGCACACTGAGAACCAGCCCTTACCTTCAGAGTACTCTGGCAAGATTTGCCTGTATTTGGTTATATCGGTTTTGTTAATCTTTCGTTTGCTTTTTCCAGACAACACTTGCCTACCTTAATTCAAGAACTGGTTCCTTCCCAGGAGGCTAGAGAAATGCCCCCACTCTTCTCCAGGGGATCAGCCCAGGCCCTGGCCCTCAGGATCTGTGGCAGCTTCTGTTTGTGTGAAAAGCTATACTGCCCACATCTACTGGCACTGGCAGTGTGCCCTCAGTATGATGCTGTAAATAAGCCTTACTTTTTCCTTGTTCACTTTTTTAATTGCCCACTTCGTCTCTGTTTCCTTGTCTGTAGCTTCAATGACCATTCCAAAGCTCCCTCGTCCCAATATTCTTCCAAAGGTATAGATTTCCTGGAGAAAAAAGACTTCTTTATCTCTCTGTGCCATTCATCAGATATTAAAAATGAACATACAATACTAACAGATATTCACCTAAGGGAAGAAAGATTCTGCTCCAGGGTAAAATCAAATAGAAGACACTATATATTTGCTTCAGTATTAATAAACACATCTTAATTAACCCAAAGTAAGTTTTGATGAATTTTATTAAATGTCTTTTGGAGGAAAACCATAAAAATTCTAATGATGAAATGTGGAAAAGCACAGATGCATAAAAATGAATCTCTTTCAAACTATAATATTAATAAAATATCTTCATATGAGAAAGAAGAAATGGAATATTAATACATATATAAATATGTGTGTCTATAAAAATACATTCACCCCAAAATTCCAAAATGTGAGAGCTATATTACAAAATCGACACATATTAACTGCTGAATAATTGTTTTCTTGTTTAACAAGTAATGCTTTTTCTTTATCTTCATTTATATTAAAATTGCTTTTGTTCTTTTATTCTTTTTGCTTTAGAAAAAGCATTATGTGAAGAAAATAAACACAACCCAGAATACCACCATCCAGACCAAGAGTGCTTTCCCTTATCATTTAACTTCCTTCTGCTTGTAAAGAAAGAATGCACTGGTTTTGCCAACATCAGCATTCTGGTTCACGTTGTAAAATTATGAACAGGCAAGTAAATTACACTTTCATTTCTTGTTAAGTTTGGTTGGTAGAAGTCAGCCTCCCTCATCCAAATCAACTCCCGGACATTAACAAGAGTTT
The DNA here is from genome assembly GCA_027257055.1 of Cephalopachus bancanus. NCBI lineage: Eukaryota > Metazoa > Chordata > Mammalia > Primates > Tarsiidae > Cephalopachus > Cephalopachus bancanus. The sequence goes on along the minus strand of JAPVLO010000207.1, from coordinate 788,147 downwards.
TTAGATCCATCATGTACAGGGATCAGCACAAGGGGGAAAAGCTGAGCTAATGCCACTAGGTGACGCCTCGGTGGGTCAGCTAGCCAAAGCCTTGCCTAGAGATGTGTCTCTCTCTCTCTCTCTCTCTGAGACACTTTCACACTCACAATGCAACAGGTAAATTAGCTGCCTGTCTTCATATTTTCTAATGCTTACATTCTTTTCTTATTTTTGTAAGAGAAGAGTCAATGTCCAACTAATTACTCGCCACCTTCATGAAGGGCTTCCCTGCTTAACTGCACCATGATAACTGTTCCTTTATTTTTCCTCCCTTCAGTATGTATACATTGGTCCTCAAACACTATTATTACTCTCTTGTTTAAAAACATTTTGGCTCATTTTTTCTCTCATTTTTTCTTCCAAGATGGACTAGAAGCTCCTTAAGAAGCTGTTTCTTTTGTGTCCCTTAGAAGAGCTAGCTCCTCCCTCTTCCCCAATTAGTAGCACTTAATAGTGAGAATCAAAGTCAGAAGACTTAAATGATTAATTAGAAAATAAGACAAAATATGATTTTATCCTTATTATATTTATATGCAACTCCCAACTATATACAGGCATACCTCAGAGATACTGAAGGTTTGGTTCCAGGCCACTACAATAAAGTAAATACTGCAATAAAGCAAATCACACAAATTTTTTGGTTTCCCAGTGCATATAAAAGCTAAATTTATGTTATATTATAGCCTATTAACTGTACAATAAAATTATGTCAAAAATGTACATAACTTAAACTTAATACTCTATTCCTAAAAAAAAAAAAAGCTAACAATCATCTGAGCCTTCAACAAGTCATAATCTTTCTGCTGGTGGAGGTTTGCCTCCACACTGATGTCTGCTGACTGCTCAGGTCGGTGGTTATTGAAGATTAAAGTAGCTGTTGCAATTTCTAAAATTAAGACAACCATAAAATTTGCTGCATCAATTGAATCTTCCTTTCATACAATATTTATCTGTAGCATGTAATGCTGTTTGATAGCATTTTACTCACAGAACTACTTTTAAAATTTAAGTCCTGTTTTTTTTTTTTCCTTTCTTCAGGAAACACATGTGCATATATGAATTTTTGAAAGAAGGTATGGGAAAAAAGAGAAAATGAATTTTTTAGACAAAAATACATTTTGTGATATGCAAATGTTGCATTAATATACACATAGATATACATATTACTATTAGTTAATGGCCTTATAATTTATTTTATTAATATAATCAGTAAAACTAAACTAAAAATTATATGTATATGTGTGTGTTCATGAGTAATGTGTGAACTAACTGGAATTTAATTGGTGCATATTTCTACTCTAGAATTATCTAAAGATTAAGTGAACATTTATTTGTTCATCTGTAACCCCACACTATGATACTACTTTTTCTTTGTATTAAAAAAGTCTTCCACATGGCCTATGAACTTTCTTGGAAAATAAGACATGACTTTTTTCTTCTAAAAAAAAATTAAGTCAATTCTCTCAAACCCTACTGCTGCTTTATCAATTAAGTTTATGTAATATTATAAATTCTTTGTTGTCATTTCAACAATGTTCACCGCATCTTCACCAGGAGTAGTTACCAGCTCAAGAAATAACTTTCTTTATCAATATGAAGCAACTCCTCATCAACTAAAATTGTATCATGAGATTGCAGCAATTCAATCCCCTCTTCAGGCACCACTTCTAATTCAAGTTCTCTTGCTATTTCCACCACATCTGTAGTCACTTTCTCCACTGAAGTCTTAAACCCTTCAAAGTAATCTATGAGGGCTGGAATCAGCTGTTTTCAAACTCCTGTTAATGTTGGTATTTTGGCCTTTTCTCGTAAATTACAAATGTTCTTAATGACATCTAGAGTTGTGAATCCTTCATAATGTTTTCAACTTACTTTGCTCAAATCCATCAAAGGAATCACTACTTATGGCAAAGATAGCCTTATAAAATGTATTTCTTAATAGTAAGACTTGAAAATCAAAATTACTCCTTGATCCATGGGCTGCAAAATGAATGTTGTATTAGAATGTTGTATGGAAACAGTAATCTTCCTGTACATCTCCATTAGAGGTCTTGGATGACTACAAACATTATCAATGAGCAGTGATATTTTGAAAGGAATCTTTTTTTCTGAGCAGTATCTCTCAACAGTGGGCTTAAAATATTCAGTAAACCATGCTGTAAACAGATGCACTATCATCCAGAATTTGTTTTCCCATTTATAGATCACAGGCAGAGTTGATTTGGCATAATTCTTAAGGGCTCTAGGATTTTTGAAACAGTAAATGAGCATTGACTTCAACTTAAAGTTACCAGCCGCATTAGCCCCTAAGAAGAGAGTCAGTCTATCTTTTGAAGTTTTAAAGTCAGGCATTGACTTTTCTTCTCAAGTTATGAAAGAAATTGGCATCTTCTTCCCATATAAGACTTTTTTGTCTACACGAAAATCTTTGCTTAGTGTAGCCATCTTTGTCAATTATCTCTGCTAGATCTGCTGGATAACCTGTCACAGCTTCTACATCAGTACTTGCTGTCTTACCTTGTGCTTTTAGGTCATGGAAGTGGCTTCTCTCCTTAAAGAAGCAGCCTCTGCTAGCTTCCAACTTTTCTTCCGCAGCTTCCTCACTTTCTCAACCTTCATAGAATTCTTTTTTTTTTTTTTTTTTTTTTGAGTTGGCTGGAGGGCAGTGGCACACTCATGGTCACCCCAGCGTCAACCTGCTGGGCTCCAGCGATTCTTCCACCTCAGCCTTCCAGGTAGCCAGAACTACAGGCATATGCTACCATGCCCAGCTCATTTTTAATTTATTGTAGAGACAAGTTCTTGCCAAGTTACCCAGGCTAGTCTCAAACCCATGGGCTCAGGCAATCCATTCGCCTCAGCCTCCCAAAGTGCTGGGATTACAGGCTGAGCCACTGAACCTGGCTGCTTCATAGAATTAAAGAGAGTTCATTCTGTTCTGGATTAGGTTTTGGCTTAAGGGAATGTTTTATCTTCTATCCAGACCACTGAAACTCTCTCCATATCAGCAATAAGGCTGTTTCACTTATCATTCATATGTTCACTGGAGTAGCACTGTTAATTTCCTTCCAGAACTTTTCCTTTGCATTCTCAATTTGGCTAACAATTTGGTGCAAAAGGCCTAGCTTTCAGCTTATCTCAACTTTCAACATGCTTTTCCCATGAAATTATTCCTACCTTTTGATTTAAAGGGAGAGACATGCAACTCTTCCTTTCACTTGAACCATTGTAGGGTTATTAATTGGCTTAAGTGCAATATTGTGTCTCAGGGACTAGGGATACTCAAGGAGAGGAAGAGAGGTAGAAGAGTGGCCAGTCAGAACACACACAACATTTATTAAGTTCACCATCTTATATAGAAGCATTTTGTGGCAACCCAAAACAATTACAATAGTAACATCAAAAGTCACCGATCACAGGGCACCACAACAGATATAATAATGATGAAAAAGTTTGAAATATTCAAGAATGACTCAAATATGACACAGACACAAAGTGAGCACATGCTGTTAGAAAATGGTGCCAGGCAACTCCCTCAGGTCCCCTCCCACTCTGGGAGCTATTCTGTCCTTTCAATAAATCCTGGTTTCTCAACTTAAAAAAAGAAAAGAAAAATGGTGCCAACAGAGTTGATTGATGCATTTACCAAAACCTCCAATTTGTAAAAGACTGTAATATCTGAAAAGAGTAATAAAGCAAAGCACAATAAAAATAGGTATGCCTGTATTATGTAAAGTGAGTTAAACATCAATTAAAATGGTCATTTACCCTGTTTTTTCCCACAGAACAAAATAATCTCTTCAGAATCATCTTTCCAATTTTTCTTGTCCTTTAAAAGTTTAATTTTTGCTTTCTCTCTAAATAGATAGAACCACAATTTGGATATAGTATTTCAATACTATGTAAATTGGACTTTTAAAATCAGAAATGGATAGCTAGTTTGTATGTTTTTTATAAACTAACCTTTTTCTTCAACTGTTTTAATATTATCACATAGAGGTAAAAATAGGGAGAGAATGGCTTCTTGTTTCTAATAACTTAAAGAGGATGCTCTTTTTTTTTTTTTTTTTTTTTTTTTTGAGTTGGAGTCTCACTCTGTCGCCCAGACTGGAGTGCAGTGGCCGCTCCCGGCCACTGCAGCCTTGACCTGCTGGGCTCCGGCGATCCTTCTGCTTCAGCCTTCCAAGTAGCCGGAACTACAGGCATGTGCTACCATGCCCGACTGATTTTTTTATTTATTTATTGTAGAGATGAGGTCTCGCTGCCCAGGCAGGTCTCGAACCCGTGGGCTCAGGCAATTCACTCACCTCAGCCTCCCAAAGGCGCGGGATTACAGGCTGAGCCACCGAGCCCAGCTAGGATGCTCTTTTACAATGATAATATAGACCTACTTTTATTGACATAGAAGTCCATGATATAATATAGACAGTTAAAAGTATACATACATGATCTAATTATGAAAATGTGTGTATGTGGAGGTGCTTACACTGATGTCTGGGAAAATGTCCATCTAAATATTAATAGTAGTTACCTACAGGTAGTAGAATTGTGGATGATTGTAACTTCCTTCTTTATATTCTTCTGAAATGGACAAAATATCGCTTCTTGGTCTTTTGGCTAAGATCAAGTGAAATGTTCAAAATATTTAAAATGAGCCTGTCCATTTTATGGATGAAGAGAAGCTTCAACTTCAACTATACCAGTCAACCTTATTTCTTTAAAACATGTGCATATTTGGAATATTCCCTAATCTAAAACAGAAAAAAATTAAATAAAAAATAGAATAAAACTAATATACATCCAGAAAAAATGAACTAAAGGTAACATATTAAATTGGTTATGTCTGACTAGTGATTTTTAATTTCCTCACTTTCTATCTATACTTATCTAATTTTTCATAATGAACATATTTTGCTCTTATAAAAGCTCTTAAGGCTAATTTAAGTTGGTAAATTTGTAGCGTGTCTTTTTAAGCACAGGCCTTTTATTTAAAAGGAAGAGAGAGTTAAACTTTACAAGTCAAATTTTCTTAGGAAGTTTCTCTAATTATTTCAAGTAAATTGCTAAATATATCTTTCAAATAATTTTAAACAGTTATTTAATATTAATGCAATTTTCTTCTTGCTGCAGTTGTTTTTGTAGCAGTTCCTTTAATCTGATGTTGAAGAAACACATTCAATTTTAAAATTTTTTTATATGTAATTCATATTTTTATATAATAATTTGAATCCTGGGAAGAATAATACTGGTATTTATTAAAGCACAGGCTGAAAAAGATGGAGAAATCTAGGAGGGAGACTGCACTCATTGTTTAGTCACCAAGGAAGTAAACAAACTATCTAAAATTATCTGGTTCCTCTCTGTATCTTGAAGAGGTCTACCAAAGACTCTGCTATTGCCTTCAGCAACAGCCAAGACCTGAAGACTAAAATATTCTCATTTTTAAAAATAAAAATGCCCTTAGCTTTAATTAAAGTTCATTTCGTCCTCTGTAAACAGAAAATGGTCAGTCTGTATTTTGTTTAGTAAAAATGTTAACATACTTAAGAGTGATACATTTCCTCTTTACTTCCTTTCCCTAGGGGCTTATTTTTAAATAATTTTTTGCCATTAACCATTGACCTAGAAGAATCCTAAGTCTGTAGTAGCTTTAGTTTGCTTTCTGTATACCTCAATAGCAGCTCCACTGTCAATCCTTACATGAGGAACTTTTCCTTCTGTAAAGTTGCCCCGACTCCACTGTTGTTGAGATGTTTTTCGCTCTACATTTGAAGTTCTTGAGAGCTTGGACCAAAAAGAAATTTTAAAACTTTAAGATATAATAGTCTTTATCTAATTTTTCATAATGAACAAAGAACCCACATTTGGATAATCTGTTAAGTCTTTAATGTGTGCCATGATGTTTATTCTGTACAAAATAGTTTGCCATCTTTTCAAATTCATAACCCTATACAACTCAGTGACTTATTTGGCTAAGGGAGGTCTTAATAAATCAATCATCCAGGGCAACCCCTTCGGGTCCCCTCCCACTGTGGGAGCTTTTCTGTCCTCTCAATAAATCCTGCTTTCTCAAAAAGAAAAAAAGAAAGAAAGAAAGAAAGAAAGAAAAGAAAAGAAAAAGAAAAGAAAGAAAGAAAGAAAGAAATCATTCAATTCAATTTCCTGAATCCAGAAAAGTCCACATGAGAACTTGCACAGCAGAAACATCAAAAACTTACCCAGTGATTCTTAAAAATCATCAAAAAAAAGGCAACTTCACAGTTTTCTCAGTCACCCTGGTTTCAAAATGTAACAATATCTCAAATAGGTTATTCATAAATTATTGGCCAGACATTCACAAAATATGCTTTGAGTGAAAATAACATATTAACAATTCACTCAGAGACATCTCTATGGCAGTAACTATACCATAATAGAAATCAGAAATAACAGTTGAGGGTGAAAATATGAAAAAGGTACAACTTTGAAGAATGGGAATCTGACTTTTCCTAAACTTACAGTTCTCCTTCTCCAAAATTGTGCTGGATCAACTACAATCTTACATATTGCCTAATCTCTCTAAAGAGGGATATATCCATACCAGTCCAATTGGGTAGTCATAGATTGTTTGCAACTAATGCAAATTGATTTTGTCTAGTTTATATTTCCATCTAGATACCATAATTGTCTTAAATAATAAAACCATAACCACCCTTTATTTAACACAACCATAAATCTCATTCTGCATCAGTTGAAGAAAATACTCAAAAATTCAGATTTAATTCAACTTGAAAACCAATTTGTGTTAAACCATTAAAAAAAGAAACTGAGGCCAGGCTCAGTGGCTCAGCCTGTAATCCCAGCTCTTTGGGAGGCCGAGGTGAGTGAATCGCTTGAGCCCGTGGGTTCAAGACCCACCTGGGCAAATTGGTGAGACCTCATCTCTATAATAAATAAAAAAAATTAGCCGGGCGTGGTAGCGCGCGCCTGTAGTTCCAGCTACTTGGAAGGCTGAGGCGGAAGGATCGCTGGAGCCCAGCAGGTTGAGGCTGCGGTGGCCGGGAGCGGCCACTGCACTCCAGTCTGGGTGACAGAGTGAGACTCCAACTCAAAAAAAAAAGAAACTGAAATAACATTCCTGAGAAATAATTAATTTGGGCAGTTGTTAGAAGAATCATATAACAAGTTATTAACCAACTTTGCTCACTTCTTCTGTAAGAAAGAAATGTTCCTTTAATAGTTAAGAAGGTAATGAATTAACTGACAAGGACTCATGGGATATGAATGAAACTGGGGACGAATCAGGGAATAAGATGTCAACTTGTGCTGAGATGTAGAATCTTCGATATTTACCAAATCTTTCCCAGAGGTTAAGTCTCTGCTGATATGTTTTTCTTTTTTTTTCTCCGATAAATCTAAAAAGTCTGCACTACCAAGGCTTGATGTCTGTGACATTTCCACCACCAAAACTGGAGAAACGCTTATTTTACTGGAACATACACATAATACACCTTTCTGAGAAGCAGATGAACACCTGGGGCATTCTGTGGATTTTTTATCCAAGCCACTATCAGCCATTTGCTTAACACTGCAACAAAAGCAACTTGAAATAAAGATGTTTCCACTGGTAGAGGAAGAAAACCAGACCAAAAGAGATAAGGTAGTTGATGGTGAGAACTGTAACTTCCAACTGATGAAGTCTTTAGGTTATCTCAGGACTTATATTCACACATGAGAGCTGCAGAAAGAAAAGAAAGTACTATTTAGAAAATTCTTATGCTACTACCTTTCTAGAAATTGTGTAAAACTAACTAGCACTAAAAGCATCCCACATAGACATGCAAAATTAATATTTACAACAAAATTGGACCACAAAACTGCTGAAAAGCATAGTCTAAAACAGTGCCTTATCAACCTGCAATAGTGGCTTATGAAATCCATTTAGTGGGTTGACATCAATTTTTTTAAAAGCAGAAATGAATAGAAAATATCAGAGTATTTTTCAGATATCCTTGGTAAGTTCTGTGGAACTTTTAATCACACAGACCTTATATGCTTATAAGGTCCCAAACAAACTGACTCTTCACTACCTCTAAGGTTTCATATTTTACCTTTTTCTTTCTCCTTCCCCTGTGCTCTGATATACTAGCCTCATTGCTGCTCCTCTAACATGCTAAGATACTATCTTCCCAAAGCTTTTGCCCTTCTGCTTCTTCTGCCTCGGATGCTCATCCCACTAGCATTCCCATGGCCTGCTCCCCAACTTCATTGTGGTTTCTACCCATTCAAGAGACCTTTCCTAACTATCTCATCCAAAATAGCAGGCCTGTTCTCTCTGTCCTCTTGACTTGCTTTATTTTTCTTCACAGCACTTATCATGTCACTCAGAAAATTTTATGGCAGAGTTCTTTTTTACTTTTGGCATGCAGGTAATTCCCATATAAGCTGTTTCGGGGCATGCAAAGCCATCCAGTTCATTTTATCCAGTTACAATAACCAAAATATGACCATGAAAGTATTCCCAAAAGGGGAATCTAGATTTTAAATTGTGACTAGATTTTAAAATCCTAAATGCTGCATTTATATTTATGACCAGGCAATACATACAAGGGAGGGCCCAAAAAGCCCAGAATTTATTTATTAAAATTGTGTATTTATTCTTGCATGTTCAAACTTCAGTCACCTTCAAAATACTCTTTGTTTGATGCAATAAACCTGTCGAGATGGCTTTCCACTGCTCAGAACAGTTTTTGAACTCGTCAATTTAGATGCCTCTGCTGTTTTTTGTTGCATCTCTTCCACATCAGCAAAACATTTCCCTTTGAGGACTTTTTTCATCCGGGAAAACAAAAAAAGTCATTCGGGGTGAGATCCGGTGAATAGGGAGGGTAGGGCATGAGGGTCATGCCATTTTTGGTCAAAAACTGCTGAAACTCAGCACGGTGTGGGCAGACGTGCTTGTAAATCACCCATTATGAAGTGGGCAAACACGTTGAAAGAATCCCCACCCCCACAAAAAAAATTCACTGAAGCTGAATGCAGACTCTCACAACAATGCTACCTGATACACTGATGCCAATGGGCTCCCAGAACACTTACCTAGTGGGGGAAGTCTGTACTACAAAGGGCCCATCCTCTAAAAGATAATCCCGGGTTTTTTGGGTCCCCCTCCCTTGTACAGGTGTTCTAAGTTTATTAGATAGAAATAATAGATAAGTCTGCACAACAGGTATGACCCTTAATCAAAGTGGTGGGAAAAAAATTCTTCTGTTGTGTTTAAAACTCATAATGGAAAGCATAGGTACAGGCATATAAAAAGTACCCTCCAGACGGGAAAATGGAGAAAAGAATGCAACTGAAGTCACTAAAACACATACACACGCGCGCACGCACACACACACACACACACACACACACACACACACACCCCTATTACAAATGCTTAACCTTGTTTTTCAAATATATGTATCAAGACAAAGAAAACTCAGAATGTACCTGTATACACTTTGCAAAATGATTTAACTTCAGGCCAAGAATAAAATGTTTTGCATTTCAGGTTAACTATAAAGCCTATAACCCAGGTCTAAGCAATGAGTTAGAGCAGTGGAGTAGATCTGCAAATAATAGCCTTTCTGCTTAGGAAAAATAGTGCTTTCTCTCTGCAGGTGCAGAAAAGTCCCTTGTCAGATGTGTAAGGCATCATTTTATGCATGCATTAAGAACATTGATTTGATGGTATTTTTATAAGAAACTTAAGAAGTGTTCATAATGCAAAGTTTTTTTACACTGTAGCTGAGTTTCTTCATTATAAACAGTATTTCTAAAAGTATGCTTACTATAGCCTTCAATTTTTTATTTTTTATTTTATTTACTCATTTATTTTTAATCATATTTTTTATTTTAAAATTGTGGGGTACAGTTAAGGGTTAGGTATGAAAATATGCATCATTCAGGCACCCTTGTTGACAAAGGGTGTCCCCCCGTCCCTAGACAGATATTGATTACAGTTAATCCCACCTCCCTTCCCCTCCCTACCCCCCCCATAGTTTCCCACCACTGTCAATCCTTTTCTTATCGTGTTATAATAGATGTTCAAGGTCCACTATATGAGTGAGAACATGTGATACTCAGATCTTTGTTTCTGTGAGAGATCCTTCAATTTTTAAAAAAATATATATTTATACATTTTCAACAGAATAATTAAATATTTTAATTTAAAGATTAGTTTTGGGGGGATCTAAAAGAAGTTATTTTTTCTTAGCTTTATTCAGAAAGCATTTCCTTTAATTATTCATCAATTTTTCAATAAATCATTATCATAATATCACTGACATTGTCATAGACTTCTGAGTGTCTTCTTGCGCCAGTTTTCTGATTTATCAGTTGCCTTAGAAGCATTTATGGAAGCTATATTCAGAAAGCAGAAGAGTTCCCGTTACTCACTGAGGAGTTTCATTTTTACTTTCCAGCCTACCAACCACTACATTTGCCAAAGTAATGTTCTACTTTCTTACCACGGCAATTCTAAAACAATAGGTTGAATAGCTGCATGCAAAATTTCTTGACAAGAATTAGATTTCAAATTTAAATTCTTTTTGGCTGGCTGAATTCTAATTATTTTAGCTTAAACAAAAAACCAAAATAGAACAAATGTTTACTCACATTTATTTCTTTTTCACTTATGAATTGATCTGAAAGATTTCTTACTAAAATAAATCTACTATCTAACAGGCCAAATGATGTCATTCACATTTTAGAGGCATAAAATTAATCAAGTATTGCAAACTTATCTTTATGTAAACACAAAGATTAATAGCTCTTCTTCTATAGAATCAGGGAATTATGTTTAAACAAAACTTTAGGTATGGAAAGATGTATTAGAAAACCAAAGAAACCTCTAACATAATAATGTTTCTTTGAGTCCCCAAAGAGTGGACATACATAGGTATTAGACTTAATATAAGTAAATAAAATAAGTTCAAATCATGTCAGTATTTAACTAATGCATGAGCTTTTCTTTGGCTACAGATTTTCATTTTATTTTCAGAACTAAGGCAAATCAATAAAACAACTCTGATACTGAAAATCTCTGAGCTTTTATTTAATCATAAAAAGGTCTCTTACATATTGGCCCTAGAAGATACACTTATAGCAATTTCCTCAAGAAAATGAACACAAGAATGGTTTTATGAGATATAACTGGCTACAATTTTCTTCCCCAAAAGCAATTTTTTAGTTTTCTTTGCTAAGACTGTGTCTTCAAGAAATCTAAATAGTCAGTCAATTCAGTAAAAAATGTGTTCTATTCAAGTGAAGGAAAAAACCCTTATGGATCGTCTGACATTATGCAGACCAGGCCAAATGACTGAATGTTTTTCATGACATGTTTACAGAGTCTAAAGAGGGGCAAAATGAGTTTTCTAGATCATACTCTTACGTTTGAAAGAAGACCAGCACTTGTTTACTATTTCCATTAAGGACATGATTAGTAAAATGTGTCTGTTATTGTCTTATGAAAGAATTCACAGTATATTTATAATTTCAGAGATTTTAAAAACGTTTAATAGTTGATGTTTGCTATTAGTTGTGTTTTTTAATTTTAATTTGCATAATTACTCACCGATTAAGCTGTAACGTGGAAAGACAGTCTTAAATGTGGTCCTCATACTGATAGTTAAAGTTAAGAACAGAAATTTCAGCTCAAAGAAGCTGGATAACACCAGGAAACTCTCTCTCATTCCTCCCTGTTGTTATCGGTCTTTTCTCTCTACCTATTATAAGCCACCAGAGGCCAAGAACCTTTCTACCAGCACAGGCCCTTCTTTGTACACAATAGGCATTCACTGAAAATTTCTGAGTGTTGATTTTGTGGAAGAGTCAGAACCACAAATCACTTAGGCAGAAAAATAGGCAGGTATATGGGAAAGGTCATCAAAGAAAGGAGGGGATCAAATGGAAGGGGACTATCTCAAATGGAATGTGAGAGGTCTCTTCATAGATCTGAAGAGGATTAGGCATAAGGGATTAAACATCTGTGTGATTGGAAGAGAGAGTGCACACAATCTAATCAATCTAATATAAAGGGCTTCCTAACATGTAGAGCTGTCAAAGATAAAAGGAAAGACTATCTCAGTCACTACAAGTGTTCCAATAGAGGCTGGAAGGTCAGCTGGCAGGGAAGCCAGAGAGAGGATTTAAGCATAGACTAGAATGTATTGAGGTTCCTTCTAGCCCTGAAAGTGTGTGAAGATGAATCACTCTTTCTTAATAATCATCCAACATAGCAGACATTTAAGAAACTGAAATGGCAGTGGACCTCACCTCCATTGTGGAGATTTTAATATTATAGTGGGACCCAGACCAGGTCAAACCAATCGCAGTCCTAAAATCCATCTCAGTTAACCTGAATTTCACCTGTAACAGAGCAGCACTGTTAGAATTTACCATATGGGGATGGGATGGTAGTGAGATGGAGGAAGAGGTTGAGCTAGAGGGCTAGATGTGCTGAGAAGTAGTGTCCCTACCTAGGATGAAAAAGCTAAAGAGTAGAAGAAAAGAAATCAGAGAATAGGTTTAAGAATGAGAAAGTGGGCTTACATATACCTATCACCAAAGTAAATACTTATGTGTAGCTAAGGCAGACAAAAATAATGCAATGCTGCCAATAGATTCTAGAAGAATTAGAACCACGCTAAGGATCATGACATGAACATACTGCTGTGCTCCATCCAGGAAGCCTAAAAGCAAATAGTTCCATACTCAGGAATTTTTTTTTTTTTTTTTTTTTTGAGTTGGAGTCTCACTCCGTCACCCAGGCTGGCGTGTAGTGGCATACTCACGGCCACCTCAGTATTAACCTGCTGGGCTTTGGCAATCCTTCTGTCTCAGCCTTCCAAGTAGCTGTAACTACAGGCGCGTGCTACCACATCTGGCTCATTTTTTATTTGTTGTGGAGATGAGATCTCGCCAAGTTGCCCAGGCTGTTCTCAAACCCACGGGCTCAAGCAATCCACTCACCTCGGTTTCCCAAAGTGCTGGGATTACAGACTAAGCCATCGAGCCCGGCCATGCTCAGGAATCTTAAAATTCGATAAGCAATAGATTAATAAGACCAGGGATTTTATGACAAATTTGAGAGATTTACTAGCTTTGTTTATAAAGCACCAATTAAAATTTGCACTAACATAATATATTAATGTAAAATTCTGTGGTCAGAGTGTCTGTCCTCTATGTCAAATATTTCCAGGAGTTTTCGACAATTTTGGAGAGAGGAACTGTCTAAAGCCAGCAACTTTCCTTGAAACTACTTAATTAGCTAAGGAAATGTATGATATAATGGTCCAACTCAGATGTTTCATACCATATGAGAAAAGGCATTCTGTCTCTCAAGATCACGTTCAAAGATTGGGAGCACAACTACATACTATTGATTCCCAACAACTACAGGAATTGATTATAATAAACCTTATTACTAAGATCCTCACAGTCAACAAGAGATCACTATGTTGGGCAGTTAGTGTAAAGTAGCAATAACTGGTTCATTTCCTTTCATGATAAAACATGTGAGTCATAGCCAAGACATAAAAAATTTATGTGACATATATGGTAATCTTTCCAGGCTCCCTAGCCATCTCATCTCAAGTAAAGATGCTTTTTTGCTGGAAAGGCCTGTTTCCTTCAACCCTAGTGATGACACATTTATCCACAGCACACAGGCCCCAGACTTATAGTCAGAACAAAAGTATGTAGAATATCATATCCAAGAATTCAATGTGACATTGATGGTAATTTCAGCAAAACAGGAAAGACATGGTAAGAGTCTAGGTGGGGCCCCAGTGCCACCCAATAATACCTAAAAGGTACTCAATGGTAAGTTTTCTGTAAGTTTAGTCAATAAGAGAGCCAAGAGAACAACTGGGAGTCAAGCAAAAAGCATCAGAGATCCAAATAGGATAGCAGGTCAAATGAGAATCTAGCCATCTGATGGTTTATGTATGTATCCAGCAAACATTTGAATACTTGTGACAAACTAAGCATTGAATTGGATGCTAAGGATAAAGAGATTATTAAGTCACAGACCTTACTAATAATGATTATGATAATGATAATAAGTATGAACAAAGTACAAAAGTGACACAAAAGAGGGAGTGACCAGAGAAGTTACATGATCTAGTGGGAAATACATACTTTTTAGAATAAGAGAAATCGAGATTTGAATTCCACCCTTATCACTTACTAGCTCAGTTCCCCCATATATAAAGTGGAAATAAGACTAGTAGCTATTTTATGCAATTATTGTGAGGACCAACTAGGCACCACTTGCAAAGTGCATAGTACTTTGCCTAATGCATATTATTGCTTAAATATCATTATTACTCACTTGTTGAGGGAAAGGCCACAGAAGGTTTCATTGGACAGGTAATACTCAAACTGCATCTTAAAGAATGAGGTGAAGTTCACCTGGTGAACAAAGAAAGGCTCTCCATGCAGAAACACCAGCATATGCAAAGGCCAAGAAGAATGGAAGTAGGTGGTTTCTATTTGAAGGTAAGAACAACAGGAGAAAGAAAGCCATGTCTCTCTCCTGGGGTGAGAAGAGAAAATAAGCACTTCCAGAAAAGGTTAGGGTTAAACAAAAGTGTGGTAACTGAAGAATAGTGGTTCCACCAGGCACAAAAGACGGATAAGGTGGAGTGAAACATGAGGCTCTTGTTCTGGGAGGGCTGCCAAAAAAGAGAGGGCTCATGCAATAAAATGTTCTTAGGTGTGGGCACTTCCAAAAATGACACTAATCAGACACAGATTTTAGTGTACAGAGAGTGGCCGCCAAATGGCCAACGCTAACTGTTCCAGCAAGCACTTAAAGCTCAGTAGTGGAGGGAACACATGGCATCAAGAAGGAACACAGGGCATCGAAATCTGCTAAAAATATAAACTGTAAAGTTCAAAAATATGAAGAATAGTCTCTAGTCAATATAATCGATCCAAATCTTCTGCCATATGAACTTATTAGAATTTAGCGATACATTCACTACAGTTGGTGTTTCAAGGTGACAGAATATATGGCTCATTTCTAATTAGTGCCAAAATAACAAACAAAAAAACACCAAAGGAAGTTTCTCACTATAACAATGAAATATTAAGTTCTTTCTTTTACACACACATATTCAAACACACACATTTCTACTCCAAATGCAGTACTATTGCCAATAAAGCTACATTTATGCAAAAAAACCATACCAATGTTCTATCATTTGAGAGTCTAAAGACCTCAAACTTCTAAATAATTTATGAGCATTAAAATCTCAGAAATATTCTGAGATGATTTTTATTTCCATTTTACATATTATAGAAACTTAAAAATGAAATATGTAAGCTCTTGCTCAAGCAAAAAGAATCCAAGCTTCACTGTTAGACAGAGCAAGACTCAAATTCCTTACTAATCACTTAGCCTATCTGGTCTCAGCATCCACATATGCACTGAATATAGATAGTGTCTACGTGCCTATATGGAAGAATTGTTTTAGGGAAAGGATATAATGTATATAAAGTCCTGATATGTTTTAAACTCTCAATAAATTGAGGATTTTATTATTGTTGTACAACTCTGCCAAAACCCAATGAATGGTAGCATCAGAAAATTATTTTCTATACCAGTCATAATCTTTCAAATATTGTTCTATAAGGATTCCAAAATACAAATTGCCATCTAATTAGCTCATAACTACCTTAAAATACAACCCTATAGAAGCTTGCTCTACATGTATTCAACTGAGTTATATGGGGAATGACTTAAAAGACTAGCCCAAAAGCAAATTGTTGCATGCTAAATTCTGAATGCTACAAGGCACTCAAATATCACATTTATTTGAATTTTATTTTTTAAATAGTAAATGCTGAATATCGGAGGGAACATTTTATCTTAGCCAAGACCACAGTCTATCAAATACAAAATATTATGAGTTTATATTATATCTTAGTAATTGATAGAGAAAGAATAGTATGTAAGTGGTTGGGTTTTCAGAGAAAGGAGGCATCTGTATCCACAGATTTATTTATTAGTTGAGTTTTTGAAAACTTGCAATGGAACAGTAAAAAACAACACGATTAAAATTGATAGAGCACATCGTTTGGTGATACTATTGCCCAAGAAAAGGCAATAAACCTTAGGCATGTTATTAGTAAATGATAAAATTTCATGACCGGTTCAAGATTTGTAAAGGTAACTGAGAAGAGAGAGGATTTCTCTTCTGGAGCCAAGAGATTTTTCTCTTCAATTAAAAAGAAAATCATCATGTCCCTTTTCTTTATTATGAAAATTAAAAAGGTCTTCTGTAACATTTGAAAAATAATATTAATGTTAGTATTATTTATCTCCTAACATAAAAGTAGACTGACGATTCTGATTAAAATTAAACTGAAAGCACTTTTGTTTAACAATACTGTATCCAACCACATATCCATTTAACAAATACCAGAATAGTTTGAGAAGCAGTGGTTGTAAGTTTATTATTCCTGAAAAGTCCATGCAGAACATGCAGAAGAACATGAAAGTTTAAAAACATGAGTTTCCAAACCTCTTATGCAAAAATGATCAATGATTCTCTTTTCATGTCTTGGTAATGAAATGATAAACTTCTAAACAGGACCCCAAATTCAAAGAATTCCATGTTTCAAAGTATACTTTTTAGCCAGATTGCAAAAGTTAGTCATGTAGATATAAATTTATTTGTTTGATTAAAATGTGACCAAATCAAACTGAACCTAAAGTGAGCAAGACTTTAGTCAGATTTGCTACTACACCACAAACAGAAAATTGCAAAAGTTTTGAGTTGGTTGTTTATAGTGACAATTCCAGAGTAAAAATATTCTTGTGCAATCTGGGAAACTAATAAAATCAATTCTATATAGTTTTAAGCTTATGATGAAAAAAAAGTTGGCTAGAAAAGTGACCAGAATTTAATTTCCAACTCTCAATAGGAAATACAAGGCTAGGCTCATAGAAACAAATAAGTTGACTCAGGCATTAAGTTTATATTTAGTAGCTTTTACCAAGTGAGGAGTAAAATGTATTTAGGGGAGCTTAAGTCTTTAGACTTACATCAGTCACAGACAATTTTTAAAAGAAAACTACAAAAAACCATAGACTTTCTTGTCACATATACTATATAATTATAAGCATATATAACAGCTTTATGCTCTAAATAGCTAGTGAAATATTCATTCAGTAGGTAATACAAACAACTTTCTTTGGCTCCCCTTTTCCCTCAGTCTCCATATTCAACATTGACAAGTCCATTCTATTTCTTTTTTTTTTTTTCCGAGTTGGAGTCTCACTCTGTCACCCAGACTGGAGTGCAGTGGCCGCTCCCGGCCACCGCAACCTCGACCTGCTGGGCTCCGGCGATCCTTCCGCCTCAGCCTTCCGAGTAGCCGGAATTACAGGCATGCGCTACCACACCCGGCTGGTTTTTTGATTTATTGTAGAGATGAGGTCTCGCTGCCCAGGCGGGTCTCGAACCCGCAGGCTCAGGCAATCCACTCACCTCAGCCTCCCAAAGGCGCGGGATTACAGGCTGAGCCACCGAGCCCGGCTAGTCCATTCTATTTCTAAAACACTTATCAAATCCATCAGTTTTCACCATTTCAAATGTCACAACCCAGTCGACATCACTATCATCTCTTGCCTGAATTACTCCAAGGGTTTTCTAACTGGTCACCCTGACTCCAATTCAGCTGTCTCATCCAAAGCATTCTCCATATACTAGCCAGGATACTCTTTCTAATATGCAAATCTGATCATGTTTCTTCCCCTCAAAAATTGCTTCAACAGCTCCCAACAGCACTGAAATTAAAGCAAACCCCTTAGCTTACCTCTTCAGGCTTACCTCATAATACTTCCTTAACAAAAATTTCCAAACTACAGAACTTCTTTCATTTACTGAAATCCAGTGCTATATCTAGCTCCTCCTACATGTACTCTCAACCTGGAACACTCTTTTCTGTTGCCCTATTTACCTGCAGACTTCTTACTCTTCCGAAGATCTCAGTTTAAACATCATCTCCTCTAAAATTCTCTTAAAACACTGAGTCTTGGTTGAGTCTCTACCTCTCCTCTGAACACTATACATGCTGTATCATACTCTGAATTGTACTTGGTCATTTTCTTACATGTATCCTTTGCAATATGCGAAGTTCCCTGAAGCTTTGAATGGTGCCTATATTGTTAATCACTATTTACCCAGTGAGGGAATGACATTATAAAATGTGATATTTTTAGAAAGCATATTCCACCTGCAGTATAGAGAATGTATAGAGGACAGGACAAGACTGGAGATGGAAAGATAAGAAATTATTACAATAGTGGCCTTAATTAGGAAAGCCAAATCAGGAATGATGAAAGTAGCCATCCCTGATTAAAATAGAGATATTTAAGATGTAGAATGATAGAACTTGATAATTTGATCAGCTATGACCTGGTGAGAGAAAGAGAAAAGTTCAGAATATATTGAATACTGAGATACATGAAAGCCATTTACTGAGACAGGAGAAAGAATAGAGTTAGGGTAAAATTACCAATTCAGTTTAGGATGTGCTATCTTCTTTGCTTTTATGACACCAAAAAGCAGACATCTTAGAGGCAGTGCATATATAGGTCCAGAGACAAGGAGAAATCTATGTTGGAAACTTGAATTTAGAGTTATGTCACAGAAAATGCAATTGAAACTATGGATATAAGGGAAATCACTCAGAAAGGATATGTGGAATGAAAACATACGAGAATGAGGACATAATTCTCAGAAACATCAATTTCTGAAGGATAACCAGAGGAAGTTAGTTCAATGACAACTAGAAAAGGGTATCCATTAAAGGCAGCAAGGAGGTCATTTCATGAAGGCTCAAAATTTTCAGGTAAGATGAAGACTAAAAAATTGCATTTAAAAACTGAGCTGTGGAATATTATAAGCAAAATTGGCAGATTAGGGACCTCCAAAATTTTGCTTATCCACAAAAGCAATGAAAAAAATGGCAAAAAAAAAAAAAAAAACCCTACCAGATACTTTTTCAGAAATTTGGAAATTTCAGAAGTTAGCTAAAGCTTTGCAGCAAACCAAAAAGCATATATGTATGAATGTATGAATGAATGAATCTCAGAACAGTAAGCTTTGTGGCATTTTAACTTGCTTTAGTACCATCTCCTGCTCTCTATCTCCACAATAACTTTAAAAAATAATAGCCCACAATCCTGGTGCGTCCTAACAGCAAAATGGAGCTGAGGTGCTTTCAAATCCTCATTCCTAAGAGCTCGCTGATGAGTCAATCTGTATTTGCTATGACACATAGCTTACCAGCACAAAAAGCTCCCCAGGGAACATTTGTTGAAAACAATTACAAGCAAATGTTTTAACTTCAAGGCTGTGGATAACATTTGGAGCAAAAATAGTCTATCCAAAAAGTTTAAAAGGAAAAACTAGAAAAGAAGATGTACATATAGACTTTGAAAAGCTCCAAAATATTTCTGGGATGCATGCATAGGGAATACTTAGAAGCCCTAAGCTCCTCATCTCTGACTAGCCATGAGGTTCTGCGAAAGCAGGAAGTGAAGGCTAAGGTAGAATTTTTAAGTGTCTTGTTGAGTGTTGTGGTTGTGCTCCAAAAAGCCCATAGAGCTCCTCAGTAAAGTGTGGCTAATTCATTGGTTACAAGTTTTTAAGGAAATCTCTTTCTATCATTAGCTGACAACTAATATAATGGCTACACAAAAAAATATTACAGTTTTCAAATAAGCAGTTCAGAAATGTCAACAAACAAAAAAACTACTAATACTATAACCAGCAGCAACACAAAACTCTGGATAGAGGAAAGTGATGTCCAGAGTTTCCACATCTAAAATGTCCAATTTCCAAAAAGAAAATTTATGAGAATATGAAAAAATAAAGCATAGCCATACAGAAGGATTTTAAATAAGCAATCAATTGTAACTGCCCTGAGGAGGTCCAGATGTTGGACTTAATAGACAAAGACTTTAAACGAGCTATTTTAAATATGTTCAATGAGCTGAAGGAAATCATGTCTAAAGACTAAAAGAAGGCATAAGGCTATCTCACCAAATGGAGATTATGAATAAAGATACATGTCTTAGTCTATTTTCTGCTTCTATAGAAGACTGGGTAATTATAAAGAACAGTTTATTTGGCTCATGGCTCTGGAAGCTGGGAAGTCCAAGGGCACAGCACTGTCATCTGGCAAAGGACATCCCTTGGCAGAGGCATCATACAGTAAGCAAGCACAGAAGACAGGGAGGAGAAATTAGATTGAATTCATCCTTTTATCAGGAGCCCATTCCTTCAATAACTAACCCATTCCCACAATAATAGAATTAATCTATTCATGAGGGCAGAACCTCATAACCTTTTAATGGTTTTTACCTTTTAAAGGTGTTTACCTTTTAAAGGTCCCATTTCTTAATACTGTTACAATGGCAATTAAGTTTCTAGTACATGAACGTTTAGGGGACATGTTCAAACAATAAAAATATATAAATTATTTTTAAAAAATAAATAGAAATTCAGAAATTTAAAAGCACAAATCATCAGTGAACCTGAAGATTGACCAATTGAGATTAGCTAGTTAAGGAACAGAAAGTAAAAGGATGAAGACAAATAAACATAGACCTGTGGGATATGATCAGTCGTACCAATATATGCATAATGGAAGTCCCAAAAGGAGAGAAGAAACATAAAAGAGCAGAAAGAATATTTGAAGAAATAATGACCAAAACTTCTAAATGTAGTGAAAAAGTCACATCTAAGAAGCTCAATAACTCAAAAAGATCACACCTAGACACATATTAACTAAACTGTCAAAAGTCAAAAACAAAGAGAGAATCGTGAAATCAGCAAGAGAAAATCAATATATCACAAACAAGGGATCCTCAAAAGATTGACAGCTAAATTATGAACAGAAACCATCAAGGCCAGAAGGAAGTGGGATGACATATTCAAAGCTCCAAAAGGAAAAATCAAAACAAAAAACACTGAAGAAATCTGTCAACCAAGAAGTCTAAATCCAGCACAACTATCCTTCAAAAATGAAATGACTAGACTGAGGTCAGTACTACACTAATACCAAACTAGTCAAAGATATCACACATACACACACAAAAATACTACAGATATATATATCCCTTATGAATATAAATGCAAATTCAACAAAATACTAGCAAACTGAATCCAGCAGCAAATAAAAAGGATTGCACACTATGGCTAAGTAGAATTTATCTCAGAAATACAATGTTGGTTCAACATACAAAAATCAATACAATATACCACATTAATAGAATAATATGATACAATGCAATCTCTATCAAAACTCTATTAGATTGTTTGCAGAAATTGACAAGCTAATCCTAAAATTCATATGAAAATGGAAGGAACCCAGAATAAGGAAAACAATCTTGGAAAAGAACAAGACTCATACTTGAAAATGTTGCAGGACTCATTCTTTTTTTATTTCAAAGCCTACTTAAAACTACAGTAGTCAAAATAGTGTGGTACTGGCTTAAAATAGACATACAGATCAATGGGATATAATTGAGAGTCTAGAAATAAACCTATACCTTTGACTTTTGACAAGGAAACAAAGAAAATTCAATGAGGTAAGAATAGTCTTTTCAACAAATGGTGCTGGACAATTGAATACCCACAAACAAAATAATGGGTGTGGACCCCCTAGCTCATACTATATGAAACCTAATTCAAAATAGACCAAAGACCTAAATGTAAAAGCAAAAACTATAAAATTCTTAGAAGAAAACATAGAGCTAAATCTTTGTGACCTGGGATTAGGCAAGAGTTTCTTAGACATGGCACCTAAAGCACAAGCAATTTAAGAAAAAATAGATACATGAACTTCATCAAGATAAAAAAATCTGTGCTTCAATGGACACTATCTAGAAAGTAAAAAAAAAAAAACAATAACAAGCCGGGCTCGGTGGCTCAGCCTGTAATCCCATGCCTTTGGGAAGATGAGGTGAGTGGATTGCCTGAGCCCGCGGGTTCGAGACCTGCCTGGGTAATGAGACCTCATCTCAATAAATCAAAAAATCAGCCGGGCGTGGTAGCGTGTACCTGTAATTCCAGCTACTCGGAAGGCTGAGGCGGAAGGATTGCTGGAGCCCAGCAGGCGAGGCTGTGGTGACCGGGAGCAGCCACTGCACTCCAGTCTGGGCGACCGAGTGAGACTCCAACTCAAAAATAAACAAATAACAACAACACAGAATTGGAAAAATAATGTGCAAATCATATAGCTAATGAGGGTCTAGTATTTGGAAAATATAAAGCACACTTGTAACTCAACAATACAGAGACAAACGACCTGATTTTAAAATGGGAAAAGAATCTGAATAGAAGTTTTTTCCCAAACAATATATACAAATGACCAATAAGCACATGAAAAGATGCTCAATATCATTATCATCAGGGAAATGCATTCAAAACCACAATGAGATGCCACTTCACACTCACTAGATTGGCTATGCTAAAATTAATAATAATAATAATACCTGAAAAATAACAAGTGCCAGAAAGGATGTGAAGAAACTGGAACCTCCCTTTATACTTTTGGTAGGAATGTAAAATGGTATGGCCAGAAAACAGTTTGGCAGTTCCTCAAAAAGTGAAGTGGAAGTATTACACGATCCAGCAATTCCACTCCTAGTATAGACCCAAGATAATTGAAAACATATGTTCACACAAAAACTCATACACAAATGTTCACAGCATTATTCATGATAGTGAAGAAGCTAGACACAACCCAAACGTCCATCAACTGATAAATTTATAAACAAAATATGGTATGTACATATAATAGAATACTATTTGGTCACTGATGAATGCACAAAATAAATTAATCTTGAAAATAGGCTAAGTAAAAGAAGTCAGATACAAATGCTACATATGATATAAGTTTATTTATGTCCAGAATAGGCAAATCCATAGAGAAAGAAAGGCTACTGGATTTCAGGGCCTGGGGAGTGACTACTAATGGGTACAAGGTTTATTTGGGGAGAGATGAAAATGTTCTTGAAATCGATAGTAGTTAGACAACCATGGAGTTGAACCCTTTAAAATGGTACATTTTATGGTATGTAAATCATATCTAAATTTTAAAAATTAAATTGTCTCTAAAAATGTGCCAATTCTCATTCAAGTGAAGTGGTGGGAGCAGATTATCAGGTTAGAATGGGATTAGGGATACAGTGGGAGATGACTCGTTCAAGAAACTTAGCTTTAAAGGAAGGGGCATAAGAGTTGTGCAGGAGGTTAAAGGAGAACTTTTTATTTAAGAAAAACCTGTGCATGCTCATAGGCTAAGAACTGGCTAGCAGAAATGGAGCTATTCAAGATATGAGGGAGGAAGGCAGGGAGAGAATATGAATGTGCATGGATTAAAGAAACCAAAGGAAGCAGGGGGCATGACTGCCATCAACTGAAATTTAGCAAATAAGGATATTGTATTCCTTGGGCCTATTTCCTCTTAGGTTCATGTATGGTAGAAAGAAGTAAGTGTTCCAGAAGATCCTGGATTCACTCTAGCTGCATCAAGTTGGGGTTTGTGCCTTCCCTGAAACAATTACTGTGACCAGAAGAAGGAATTACAATGATTTGCCACGTCTTTATCATTTGCCTATCTCTGAATAAATCACATGACTAGATGGATTCAGTGCTCAAAATTCAAGTATGAATCACAATGTTCTACTTCTGAAGCCATAAGTGGAGTCATTAATTCACAGGGAGAAGGTGACTGCCCCAAAGGAAATCAGGGAACTATTACCAGAAAAAGGGAAATGAATGCTGGGCAGGAAAAAACAATATAGTCTCAATTTCTGTCTGTGTTAAAAATGAAGTTCCACTACTGGTGGAAGGGAAATTATAGTTCATATTTGGAGGGCAGATGGAAAGTTTCAGTACAGATTTTAAATGCACATATTCTACAACCAGCAATTCCATTTGTAGGAATCAACACAAGAGAAATGCTCACAAATGCGTACAAAGAGGCATATATAAAAACATTTACTGCACTATTGCTTCTAATAGAAAAAAAAAATTGAGATGTAACCAGATACCCACCTATGTGGAACAGGTTTAATAAGTTTTGGTAATATATTTATGCCATAGAATACGGTACAGCTATTAAAAAGATAGTCATATCAAAACACCTCTAAGATATTCATATTTTTTTAAATGAATGGAGTTTTATCATATTTATACTTTCTGTATGAACATTTGTGATTGTAGATATACTGGAAAATGTCTAATACAATATACAAAACTGTTAAGAATGGCTATTCCTAGAGAGGGAAACGGACTTTGGGTTATGAAGTATGTAAAGAAGAGACTTCATTTTTTCCTCTGTCACTTTATAACATTTTACAATGAGAAAGTGCTCATGTATTAATTGTATTTTTATTTTTATTTTTAAAAATTTTTATTTTAAAATTGTGGGGTACAATTCAGGGTTAGGTATACAAATATTCATTGTACAGTTACCCTTGTTGATGAGGTGTGCTCCCCCTTCCCAGGATTACTTGTATTTTTAAAAGATTTTTTTTTAAGTAAGTGGATCCATTTAATTTACTTTTCTTGTATTACTGTGGACTGTGCATCAGCCTCTGCAGTGGGCACTCAGACTACAGTGATGAAGTAGGCAGAGTACCCATCTGGAATCTACTAAGCCTAAATGCTTTCCCAGCTTGGAGGATCTATGTCTTCCGCAGCCTTTTAGTCAGTGCCACTTACAACTTACTGCTCATTCTTCCTTGAGTGGAAAAGCCCTCCTGAACTTCTCCAGTCTACACCTTCCAGCCTCTTACCATGATGATTTAGGCCACTAGGCCTCATTTCTTTTATATCTGACTTGTCAGCAATCGCCTTGTCCACAGAATAAAGAAACCCTAAAGAGGCTCCCTCTCCTTTCTAACATTTCTCCTGAACCTGAACTAAACAAGACTTCTGTTTTAAATAGGTGCGACAGTCATTTCTCTTTAGCAATTAAAAAACACCAAAGGAAACACAATAGCTTTAAACAGAATTATATAGAAATTGTTTCACAATAGGCTTTAAAACTGTACTCCTTGGGTTTCTAGTGGTTCAAATAAGTCATCTGTCTGCTCTGCCAAGAACTCATAAAAAATAGGAATAATTTCCCCATTCCATGTCTTATCTCCTCTACACAAGACCAAATAAAATGAGTGCAGCAGACTACTTTAGGCAGACATAAGTCCAGTAGAGCTGGAAAACAGGGTTCAGAAGAAGGGGTAGAGAAGGGCTTTTCTTCTCCACTCCCGTGAAGCTGACAGCCATTGCTCCTGTGAACCCACACATCATCCTTTACATAGGGTCTGGGAACATGTAAGCTTCGTAAGAAGCATGGCGAGTCCTTTGACAACCAGGTCAATTCTCACAATGTTAAGGCTCTAAGCAGCGTTTCCAGGGGTAGCTAATATAGTGCACTGAAGCTGGACTGTATCGAATTGCAAGAGTCAACTGTTAAATTTTCAGGAATTTGAGATCTAGTTGTTAAACACAGCTAATATTAAAAATTCAATTATATAAATTTATAAATAAATATATTTTTAAAAGGTAATAAATACTAAAAACTCAGCTGGCATGGTGGCTCGCACCTGTAAACCCAACACTTTGGGAGGCAGAGGCAAGAGGATTGCCTGAGCCCAGGGGTTCAAGATCAGCCTGGGCAACTTGGCAAGACCTCATCTCTACAATTTTTTAAAAAAAGTAGCCAGGCATGGTGGTGTGCGCTTATAATTCCAGCTACTTGGAAGGCTGAGGCTGAAGGATTGCTTGAGCCCAGCAGGTCAAGGTTGCAGTGGTCATGAGCATGCCATTGCATTCCAGTCTGAGTGGCAGAGTGAGACTCCGATTCAAAAAACATAAATACTAAAACTCATCACTTCCTAATTATTTAATCACATTTTATGCAATGGTCTTGTGGTTATTTGTGACTATTGCATTTGTATGGTGAAAATACTATAAAATTGTGTGTTTATATACATCTCTTCACAACTCCACATCAGTAATAGTAGCTTAAAATTAGCCATGGTGGGAGTATTTATACCACTGACCTGGGCTGGGTGCAGTGGCTCATGCCTATAATCTCAGGACTTTGAGAGGCCAAGGCAAGAGGAATTCTTGAGCCTGGGAGTTTGAGGCCAACGGGGGCAACAGACCTCATTTCTACAAAAATTAGCTGGCCTTGATGGCACACACCTGTAATCCCAGCTACTTAGGAGCCTGAGTCCAGGAAGCTGAGGCTGCAGTGAGCCATGATTGTGCCACTGCATTCCAGCCTTGATGATGGAGTGAAACCTCAACTCAAAAAATAAATTTTAAAAAATTACTATAAATATATATATATCTTTACACACACACACACACACACACACACACACACACACACACACACTATGGAATTGGCAAATGCTACAAATCAGGGGTTATTTTTCCGGAACACTGTTTGCTAAATATTTACCAACACACCTCAGGTAACCATACAGCGTAGTCTGTTTTACCCCTGGGATAGTCTACTGGCCCTGCCTCAAAACTCTTGTTTGAGTCTCATCTTTTCTCGCCCTGTTCGTGTTATTATTGTTTTCCTGTGAAGAAGCAGCCGGGAGAGACTACCGCCCCAGGTTCTGCCTCACGACTGCAGCAGGAGAGACTGCCAGCTCCAAGCTTTGCCTCACCACTTCAGAGCCTGGCCAGGCACTGGCAGCAGGGGCTGCAGAGGGAGTCCACAGGCACAGTCCCACCGGAGTGGACAAGAGAGGCACTCTGCAACCATCTTGACAGCGGGGCAGGAAAGTGTTCCAACTTGCTCACCACGGAGCAACAGACTCAATCTCTGTGACTGGCGGATCAACTACTCAGGGGTTGATCGTGACCCAGAGGGAATATCCTGAAAGCACAAACTTTGGAGGGACCTGATGAGTGCTGAGTCCCAGGTGCTCCACTTCCTACCCTGATCCAGTCCAGGGACAAAGGGTGTGACCAGAAAAGGAAGAGGAAGAACTCCAAAGAGATCAGCGGTGAGTCTGGGGCTGACCCAAACTTCCCCCTCCCCAGCAGTCCTCTGAATGTCAGACCCACATAGCTGGGCCACTACTGAGAGGGACCAACCCAGGCATAGCCTTGATGCCACTTGCATAGAAGAACTCCATTCCAGGATAGGCCTGGCTGGGGCAACCCCATGAGTACAGATCTGGGGAAGTGACAATCCCATACCTCCCCACCAGAGGAGATCTCCCTGACCATAGGAGAGGAGGAGGGGCAGACTGCAACCCCACCCACCACCACTGCCCCTCCTCCTTTCCTGCTCTGGACACAGGGGAGAGAGTAAGAGGAGAGAGCAGGAGAGAACTGACTAGAGGAACAATTAAGGAGCCTGCCACAAGAGGGCAGGGTGGTTTTTTGTTTGTTTGTTTGTTTGTTTTAATTTTTAAAAATCTTTTGCCTGTTTGTTAGTTTATCTTTTTTAAAAATATTTTTCCTTTGTGCATGAATGTTTAGGCAAGGGTTTGAACTGCATACCCCCTTTTTTCTTTTCTTTTTCTGTTTCTTTCTTCTTTTGTTTGTTGTTTTGTTTATGTGTGTATGTAAATGACTGAGTGCACTTCTTTCAATTTTTCTGTTGTTGCTTTTTTGTTTTTGCTCTTTTGTTCTGCTTATTTTTATTTTAGTTTTTAGGTTTTTTTTTGGTTTTTTTTTTTGAGTTGGAGTCTCACTCTGTCACCCAGACTGGAGTGCAGTGGCCGCTTCCGGCCACCGCAACCTCAACCTGCTGGGCTCCGGCAATCCTTCCGCCTCAGCCTTCCAAGTAGCCAGAATTACAGGCATGTGCTACCACACCCGGCTGATTTTTTTTTTGATTTATTGTAGAGATGAGGTCTCGCTGCCCAGGTGGGTCTCGAACCCACGGGCTCAGGCAATCCACTCACCTCAGCCTCCCAAAGGCGCGGGATTACAGGCTGAGCCACCGAGCCCGGCTTATTTTTTAGTTTTAAGGTGTGTCAATATATGTGTGAGGGTTCAATCTGAATTCCTTTTTTTTTGCCTCAGTCTTTGTTTTTCTTCTCCATTAATTTTGTAC
This sequence comes from Cephalopachus bancanus, assembly GCA_027257055.1. Lineage (NCBI taxonomy): Eukaryota > Metazoa > Chordata > Mammalia > Primates > Tarsiidae > Cephalopachus > Cephalopachus bancanus. The sequence goes on along the minus strand of JAPVLO010000207.1, from coordinate 759,962 downwards.
TAGGTGTGTGTGTATGTGTGTGTGTGTGTTTAGTTTTCGTGGGTTTTTTTTGTTGTTTGTTTTGTTTCACTTTGTTGTTATTCCAGTTTGTTTTTGGGTGTGTGTGTGTGTGTGTGTGTGTGTGTGTGTGTGTGTGTATGTCTGTGTGTGTGTGTTCAATTGTTTTTTGCTTTGGTTTCTGCTTTTATTGTTCTGTGCTTTTTTTTCTCTTTCTTTCTTTCTTTCTTTTTTTTTAATTCTTGTCCATCTTATTTCATTCTATTTTTCTCCGTGCTCCTCAGCTGTCACTGTATCCTGGACCCAGTGGGTACACACACGTATCTATTGCATCGTCATATAGAGTGGTGGTGGGGAGTGGGTCTCAGGGAACACATACCACAATCAGTGAACATTGTATTTGCAAGTAGTTTCTGAATCCTAGCTCCCATCCCCTATCTTATTCGACTTTCAAAACTACAAGAGAGCAAAGTTTCCCACCCATGGTCCTATTTCAAAATAGAACAAATCCAGATGAGGGAAGAATAGAGGGCTGAGCAAATATCAGAAGGGAAAGCTTTTTCCACTGACACTGAATAATAGAACTAAAGAGAAAAACAAGAGATTTGTCACAAATGAGGAAAAACCAAAGGAAGACCACAGGTAATTTCAAATGTAACAAAGGAAAAACTCCTGAAAATTCAGACCGTGGAGCCCAAAAAATAGAAGTCACCAACAAATAGCCCCAGAATACGACAGGAATTCCTTTTTTTGCCTCAGGAATTAGGGAATGGATGGAAAGAATGACTAAGATTCAAGAAAGACAAGATGCAATACTGAAAGAACTTGTAACAGAGATTTTGTCAGTAAAAAATTTCACCCAGGATATAAATAACAAGATGACAAGCATGGAAAGCAGAATTAATCTAGCTGAAGAAAGAATCACAGAACTTGAAGACCAGAACATGGAATTAACCCAATCTGTAAAAAACATAGAAAGAAGACTCCGAAAAAAAGAACAAAGCCTACAAGAGATGTGCAATTATATCAAGAAGCTGAACCTATACCTGATTGGTATCCCAGAAGAAAAAAAGGAAATGAAAAACAACTTGGAGCAAGTATTCCAGGAGGTAATCCAAGAAAACTTTCCCCATCTCACCAGAGATGTGGCCAGCAAAACACAAGAGATACAGAGAACCCCCACAAGACATCAAATGAGAAAACTAACCCCAAGACACATAGTAATCGCCTACACAAAGTAGGCGCAAAAGAAAAAATCCTAAAGGCAGCAAGAGAGAAAGGTCAGACTATCTACCGGGAAAAACCAATCATAATAGCAGCAGACCTATCAGCAGAAACACTACAAGCAAGAAGGGACTGGAGTCCTATATTCAAAGTCCTGAAAGATAAACAATTCCAACCAAGAATTTCCTACCCAGCCAAGCTCAACTTCATCAGTGATAGGGAATTGAAATCCTTCCCAGACATCCAGTCCCTAAGAGATTATACAGCTTCCAACCTGCTCCACAGGAGACACTTAAGAAGATATTAAGCACAGGAGAAAGAAAAAAAAGAATGACCACACACTTCTCAAGAGAACAGTAGAGCACAGACTCAACAGAGAATACATTGCAACAAAAAACTTGAAAACACACACATACATCAACCTCAAAGCCAAAAGAAAACAAAGAAAAAACTTTATAAGAACCTCATGACAGGGATAAGCAATCACATTTCAATAATCAGTCTGAATGTGAATGGACTAAATGCACAACTGAAAAGACACAGAATGGCAAACTAGATAAGAAACCATGACCCAATTATTTGCTGCATTCAGGAGACTCACCTCACTACAAGGAACACACACAGACTCAAAGTCAAAGGATGGAAAATGAGTTTCCAGGCAAATGAATCACAAAAGGAGGCAGGACTCGCAATCTTAATATCAGACAAAACCACCTTTAAGTTATCAAAAATTTAAAAAGATTAAAAAGGATATTACATAATGATAAATGTCTCAATCTAGCCGGGCTCGGTGGCTCAGCCTGTAATCTCATGCCTTTGGGAGGCTGAGGTGAGTGGACTGCCTGAGCCCGCGGGTTCGAGACCCACCTGGGCAACTTGGCGAGACCTCATCTCCACAATAAATCAAAAATTAGCCGGGCGTGGTAGTGCATGCCTGTAGTTCCAGCTACTCAGAAGGCTGAGGCGGAAGGATCACCAGAGCCCAGCAGGTCGAGGCTGCGGTGGCCGGGAGCAGCTACTGCACTCCAGTCTGGGTGACAGAGTGAAACTCCAACTCGAATAAAAAAAAAAAAAAGGTTCAATCCATACAAGAAATATCCATCCTAAACATATATGCACCCAGGAGCACCAGCATTTGTAAAGCAACTACTAAGTAAACTAAAAAAATATATTGACTCTAACACTATTATAGCAGGGGACTTGAATACCCCACTAACAGCCCTAGATAGAACATTGAGGCAAAAAATCAACAAGGAGATTCAGAACTTAAACTTGACACTTGACCAAATGGACTTAATAAATACCTACAGATTATTCCACTCATCAACCACAGAATATACATTCTACTTATCACCACATGAAACGTACTCCAAGATCGATCACATCCTTGGCCATAAATCAAGCATAAACAAATTCCATAAGGTTGAAATATTGCCATTCACCCTCTCAGACCACAGTGGAATAAACATAAGTATCAACATCAACAACATTTCCTCAAAGTCCACAAAGACATGGACACTAAACAGCATGATGTTGAACAACTACTGGGTCAACATTGAAATGAAAGCAGAAATTAAAAGATTCCTGGAAACAAATAAAAATGAAGAACATCTTATCAAAACCCATGGGATGCCATGAAATCAGTTCTCAGAGGGTAATTTATATCTCTACGTGCACACTTCAAGAAAATGGAAAGATCACAAGTTGAGAGCCTAACAAATCACCTAAGGGAGTTGGAAAGGGAAGCCCACCAAAACCCCAACTTTAGCAGAAGAATCAAAATCATCAATATAAGAGTCCAAATACAGGACACAGAAGACAAAAATATCATAGAAAACATCAACAAAACAAAAAGCTGGTTCTTTGAAAGGACTAACAAGATTGATGAACTCCTAGCCAGAATGACCAAGAAAAAGAGAGAAAAATTCCAAATAAATACAACCAGAAATACAAAAAATCAAATCACAACTGACCCCAAAGAAATAAAAAAGATTATCAGAGATTACAATGTATACCTATATGGAAACAAACTTGATAACCCAAATGAAATGGAGGTCTTTCTGACATCACACAACCTCCCCAGGTTGAAACAAGAAGACACTGAGACACTAAATAGACCAATAACAACCCAGGAAATTGACTCTGTCATAAGAAAACTACCTATTAATAAAGCCCTGGACCAGATGGCTTTCCAGCAGAATTCTACAAAACGTACAAAGAGGAGCTGATATCAATCCTATTGAAAGCATTACAGGCAATTGAGAAAGATGGAATTCTCCTCAAATCATTTCACGAAGCTAAAATCACACTAATGCCCAAACCAGGTAAAGAGTCAACAAAACAAAGAGAACTACAGGCCAATATCCCTTATAAACATAGATGCAAAAATGCTCAACAAGATTCTAGCAAATCGGATCCAAAAACACATCTCAAAAATCATCCACCATGACCAAGTAGACTTCATCCCCAGGATGCAGGGGTGGTTCAAAATTCGCAAGACCATACATATAATCAAATACATCAACAGATGTAAAAACAAGAACTACATGATTATCTCATTAGACGCTGAAAAGTTTTTGTTAAAATCCAGCATCCCTCTTGATAAAAACCCTCAAACTCCTAGGTATAGAAGGAACATACCTCAAAATAGTAAGTGCCATCTATGATAAACCCACTAACATATTGGTAAACATTTCCCCTGAAAGCTGGAACAATACAAGGCTGCCCATTCTCACCCCTCTTGTTCAACATTGTGTTGGAAGTCCTAGCTTGGGCAATTAGACAAGAGAAGGAAATTGGAAATAGGAAAAGAGGAAGTCAAGTTATCCCTCTTTGCTGATGATATGATCCTATACCTTGAAAATCCAAGAGAATCTGTCAAAAGCCTGCTTGCACTAATAAAGGACTTAGGCAAAGTCTCAGGGTACAAAATAAACATGCAAAAGAACAGTTGCATGCCTATACGCCAACAACAAGCAGGCAGAGACCCAAATTAAAAGCACAATCCCATTTACAATAGCCACACGAAAAAAGGAAATACCTCAGCATCTTCCTAACCAGAGAAATGAAAGACCTTTACAATAACTACAAAACACTGCTCAAAGAAATCCAAGAAGACACAAACAAATGGAAAAGTATTCCATGCTCACGGATAGGAAGAATCAACATTGTTAAAATGTCCATCCTACCAAGGGCAATCTACAGATTTAATGCAATACCCATTAAATTACCAACATCATTCTTTTCAGACCTGGAAATGATAATGCATAAATTCATATGGAAACATAAACGACCATGAATATCCAAAACAATCCTTAGCAAAAGAAACAAAGCAGGAGGTATCACACTTCCAGACTTCAAACTTTACTATAAGGCTACAGTCATCAAAACAGCCTGGTATTGGTACAAGAACAGGCACATAGACCAATGGAACAGGATAGAGATTCCAGAAGCAAAGCCTCAATTCCTCAACCAACTCATCTTCAACAAAGCCTCCAACAACAATCACTGGAGAGAAGAGAACCTATTCAGTAAATGGTGCTGGGAAAACTGGCTGATCACATGCAGAAGATTAAAACAGAACCTCTACCTATCACTATACACAAAAATTAACTTTAAGTGGATCAAAGACCTAAATGTAAAACCTCAAATTATAAGAATCTTAGAAAACTCAGAAGACACCCTTATGGAAATTGGAACTGGCAACCAATCCCTGATCAGAACCCTAAGTGCCCATACCATACAAAATAACATAAGCAAGTGGGTCCTCATCAAACTGATAAGTTTCTGCAAAGCAAAAAAAACTATCCAAAAAGCAGGAAGAGAGCCCACAGAATGGGAAAAAATATTTACCAACTGTGTATCTGACAAAGGTCTAACATCTAGAATCTACAAGGAACTCAAACGCACCAAAAGGAAAAAAACAAACAGTGCTTTTAAAAAGTGGGCAAAAGACATGAATAGTCACTTCTCTAAAGAAGATACACGGGCAGCCAACAGACACATGAAAAAGTGCTCAGCCTCATTAATCAGAGAAATGCAAATCAAAACCACATTGAGAAACCACCTAACCCCAGTAAGAATGGCCATTATTAATAAAACAAACAACGACAGATGCTGCCGAGCATGTGGAGAAAAAGGAATGCTTCTACAATGCTGGTGGGAATGCAAATTAGTGTAACCTCTTTGGAAGACAGTGTGGTGATTTCTGAAAGAACTAGAAATTCACCTTCCATATGGCCCAGCAATTCCCCTATTGGGAATATACCTGAAGGAACTCAAGTCATTCTGCAAAAAAGATAGCTGCACACGTATGTTTGTTGTAGCTCTATTCACAATAGCAAAAAACATGGAACCAACCATGTTGCCCATCGAAGCTGGACTGGATTAAAAAAATGTGGTACATATACACAATGAAATATTATGCAGCCATAAAGAAGGACAAATACATAGACTTTCGCAGTAACTTGGATGGATTTGGAGTCAATCATACTTAGTGATCTATCACAGAAACAAAGAACAGAGTACCATATGCTCTCACTCATAAATGGAACTTGAACAATTACTATAAGAAAGCAATTGGCAATAATGGGAAACTGTCAAGGGAGGGGTGGTAGGATTGGCAGTTGAGGGAAACTGCGAGGGGAGGGAGGGCATACCTCATCAACAAGGGTACCTGCATAATCAATGTTTGTATACCTAACCCTGAATTGTACCCCACACCTTTATAATAAATGAATAAATAGTTAAAAATAATAAATTAATGTTTGTCAAGCTCCTACTATGTGTGAAGAATAATGTGCTCCATAAAACACATAATAAATAAACACAATAAATAACAATTTATTAATAAATAATAAAATCCTTGATCCTGTCAATGTAAAATAGAGTAAATGTCATATACAAATATTTTCAGTGCATGGCAGAAAACAAAGGTAAAAAGTACAAAATGGAAAGAACAAGGTTTTCCAACTTGAGTCAACAAAAAACTCTAATATATTGATTCCAAACCTTGGCTTACCACAGTTTAAATCATGCTTAACTGACAACAAACAGTTGCTTTAACTTAGAAATAAAATAAAATGTCTCCATAGGGTACTTAAATAAAAATATTACTTGAGACACGAAAAAGTATTTTAGCCCAAGGCAACCTGAAAAAAGCCGGTATAAAAGGGCAGAAGTTTATGTACAGGAGATTGGGAAACGTGGGGAGTGGATTTCTCCCTAAATAGGAGCTTAAAATGAATGACTATCAAGGTCCCAGTCAATTCTAACAGCCTCTCGCTACAATATGTTCACACATTAAATAGTATGCTATTTAATAGTCTGGTCTACAGTAAGTATACTTCCTATTTAAAAGACAAGAGTTCAGTTATTAAATCTTATTTTTTTGGGGAAATCTATAGGAAGAGATATTTTTAATGAAAACCTTCCTTGTAACTGTAATTGATTTATATTCTATAACTTTAACATCTTTTAAGAAAGGCTTATAAGGAGGAAATCATGTCACCAAAACCACTATGATTCACTTTAAATTTGGAGTTTGAAAATCAATATTTTAAAATGCACAACTTTATATGTAGCAATGTTTCTTTTCAAAATCTCCAATGAAACAAACACTTCGAACAGAATATTTGGGCCATGAAAATACACTAAAATAAAATAGGTGCAGAGTTTAAATAAATGTTTTATTTAGTAAGCACGGTTTTCCAGTAGCTCCTGAGACTAACAATGAGCATGTTTTAATGACCCCATAAGCTGCAATTGTTCCAAACTAGTAATATTTAATTACTGCCCTGAATATGTAATAACTCTAAGATATAAAAATGGAAATTCTACAAAATTATTCAAGCAAGCTTTTTTATAAGGGATTAAATGAGCACACAATTCCTTCTGTACCATTATTACAAATAAAGTTCCAGATTAAAGTGTAGATCTTTTTTTTATCAATTTTTTAATTTTGATATTGTGGGGTACAGTTAAGGGTTAGGTATACAAATATGCTTCACTTAGGCCCCCTTGTTGATGACAGGTGTCTCCCTATCCCCAGACAGATGTTTACTACTATTAGTCCCATCCCCCCCATGGTTTCCCACCACTGTCAGTCATTTTCTTATGGTACTGCGTTGGATGATCAAGGTCCACTATATGAGTGAGAATATGTGATACTCAGATCTTTGTTACTGTGAGAGGTCACTCAGTATTATAGACTCTAGTTCCATCCAGATTGCTGCAAAATTCATGATTTTGTTCTTTTTTATGGCTGCATAGTATTCCATCGTGTATAGTACCACATTTTTTTTAATCCAGTCCTCTTTTGATGGACAGCATGCTTGGTTCCAGGTTCTTGCTATTGTGAACAATGCTGTGATAAACATTCGTGTGCAGGTATCTTTTTTATAGAGTGATTTGAGTTCTTCAGGGTATATTCCCAGTAGGGGGATTGCAGGGTCATATGGGAGGTTGACTTTTAGAGCTTTTAGGAATCGCCACACTGTGTTCCACAGAGATTGCACTAGTTTACACTCCTACCAACAGTGTAGGAGTGTTCCCTTTTCACCACACCCTCTCCAACAGCTATTATTTTTTGAGTTATTAATAATTGTCATTCTGACTGGAGTTAGGTGGTATCTCAGTGTGGTTTTGATTTGCATCTCCCTGATGATTAGTGAGGTTGAGCATTTCTTCCTGTGTCTGTTGGCTGCTCGGATGTCTTCCTTTGTGAAGTGTCTGTTCATATCTTTTGCTCATTTTATAATGGGGTTGTTTGTTTTTTTCTTTTCAGCATGATTGCGTTCCTTGTAGATCCAAGATGTTAAGCCTTGTCAGACCTAGAGTTGGCAAATACTTTTTTCCAGTCTGTAGACTGTCTTCCTGCTCTCTTGATGGTTTCTTTGGCTTTGCAGAAGCTTGTCAGTTTAATGAGGTCCCACTTGTCTATCTTTTCCCTCATGGCCTGTGGGTTTTGGGTTTTGTTCAGGAATTGGATGCCAGTTCTGATTTCCATGAGGATATGTCCTTCATTTTCTAAGGTTTTTATGGTTTGAGGTTTTACATTTAGGTCTCTGATCCATTTGGAGTTAATGTTTGTGTATGGGGATAGATAGGGGTCCTGTTTCAATCTTCTGCATGTGGTCAGCCAGTTTTCCCAGCACCATTTACTGAATAGGTTCTCCTCTCCCCAGTGATAGGTGGTGGAGGCTTTGTCGAAGACGAGTTGGTTGAGAAATTGAGGTTTTGCTTCTGGAATCTCAATTCTATTCCATTGATCTATATGCCTGTTCCTATACCCATACCAAGCTGTTTTGATGATTGTAGCTTTATAGTAAAGTTTGAAGTCTGGTAATGTGATACCACCTGCTTTTTTTTTTTTTTTTTGCTGAGGATTGTTCTGGCTATTCTTGGTCATTTGTGTTTCCATATGAATTCCTGTGTTGTTTTTTCTAGGTCTGGGAAGAATGTTGCTAGTAATTTGATAGGTATTGTATTGAATCTGTAGATTGCCTTAGGTAAGATGGACATCTTCACAATGTTGATTCTTCCAATACATGAGCATGGGATATTTTTCCACTTGTTTGTGTCATCTTTGATTTCTTTGAGCAGAGTTTTGTAGTTTTCATTGTAAAGGTCTTTCACGTCTCTGGTTAGGAAGATGCCAAGGTATTTCATTTTTTTGGTGGCTATTGTGAATGGAATTGTGCTTCTTATTTGGGTTTCTGTTTGTTTATTGTTAGTGTAAAGAAATGCGATTGTCTTTTGCACATTTATTTTATATCCTGAGACTTTGCCAAAGGCCTTTATCAGTGTAAGGAGGTTTTTGACAGATTCTCTTGGGTTTTCAAGGTACATAATCATGTCATCTGCAAAGAGAGATAATTTGACTTCCTCTTTTCCTATTTGGATACCCCTGATTGCCTTCTCTTCTCTGATTGTTCTAGCCAGGACTTCCAATACTATATTGAACAGGAGGGGTGAGAGGGGGCATCATTGTCTTGCTCCAGTTTTCAGGGGAAATGGTTCCAATTTTTGTCCGTTTAGAAGTATGCTGGCTGTGGGTTTCTCGTAGATGGCTTTTACTGCTTTGAGGTATGTTCCCTGTATGCCTAGATGTTCAAGGGCTTTTATCTATCAAGAAGGGGTGCTGGATTTTATCAAAAGCTTTTTCTGCATCTAATGATATAATCATGTGGTTTTTGTTTTGACATCTGTTGATGTACTTAATTACATTTATGGTTTTATGAATGTTGAACCAGCCTGCATCCCAGGGATGAAGCCTACTTGGTCATAATGGATGATTTTTGAGATGTGTTGTTGAATCCAGTTTGCTAGGATCTTGTTGAGAATTTCAGCATCTATGTTCATCAAAGATATTGGCCTGTAGTTCTCTTTTTTTGTTGGATCTTTACCTGGTTTGGGTATCAATGTGATGTTAGCTTCATAAAATGATTTGGGGAGGGTTTCATCTTTCTCAATCGCCTGAAATAGCTTCAGTAGGATTGGAATCAGTTCCTCCTTAAATGTCTTGTAGAATTCTGCTGGAAAGCCATCTGATCCAGGGTGCTTTTTTTGTAGGTATTTTTCTTATTACATAGTCAATTTCCTTGATTGTTATTAGTCTATTTAGGGTCTCAGTTTCTTCTTATTTCAACCTAGGTAGGTTGTGTGATGACAGAAAGTCCTCCATTTCCTTGAGGTTTTCAAGTTTGTTTCCATACAAGTGTACATAGTAGTCTCTGATGATATTTGTATTTCTTCAGGGTCAGATGTGACTTCATCTTTTGTGTTTCTGATTGTGCTTATGTGGGTTTTTTCTTTCTTTTTCTTGGTCAGTCTAGCTAGGAGATCATCAATCTTGTTTATCCTTTTGAAGAACAAGCTTTGTGTTTCATTGATTTTTTTGTATTGTCTTTTTGTCTTCTATGTCCTGGATTTGGGCTTTTATTTTGGTGATCTGGATTCTTCTGCTGAAATTAGGGTTTTTGTGTTCTTGCTTTTCCAGCTTCTTTAGGTGGCTTGTTAGGCTATTAATTTGTGCTCCTTCCATTTTCTTCCTGTGTGTTTGTAGGGATATAAATTCCCCTCTTACTACAGCTTTCAAGGCGTCTCAGAGATTTTGGTAAGATATTTCTTCATTTTCATTTGTTTCCAGATATCTTTTGATCTCTGTTTTGATTTCATCATTGATCCAGGAGTTGTTTAGTATCATGCTGTTTAGTGACCATGTCTTTGTGGGTTTTGGGGGGACCTTGTTGGTGTTAATGTTTATTTTTATTCCACTCTGGTCCGAGAAGGTGCATGGTAGAATTTCGGTCTTTTTAAATTTGCTTATACTTGATTTATGGCCAATTATGTGGTTGATCTTGGAATACGTTTCATGCGGTGATGAGTAGAATGTGTATTCTCTGGTCTTTGAATGGAGTGTTCTGTAGGTATCAATTAAGTCCATTTGGTCCAGAGTCACATTGAGGTTCCGGATCTCATTGCTGATTTTTTGTCCCGATGATCTGTCAAGTGTTGCGAGTTGGGTATTAAAGTCCCCATTTATGATGGTGTTGGAGTCAATATCTTTCTTTAGTTTTCCTAGGAGTTGCTTTATAAAAGTTGGTGCACCTATGTTAGGTGCATATATGTTTAGGATAGATATTTCTTGTTGATGGAGTGAACCTTTTATCATTATGTAGTGGCCCTCTGTATCTTTTTTAATTTTTGATAGCTTATATGGTATTTTGTTTGAAATTAGGATCGTGATTCCTCTATTCTTTTGTGTTCCATTCACCTGAAAATTTGTTTCCCATCCTCTTACTTTGAATCTGTGCATGTTCTCTCTAGTGAGATGGGTCTCTTGAAGGCAGTATATTGTTGCCTGGTGATATTTTATCCATTTTTCCATTCTATTTCTTTTCAGTGGTGCATTTAGTCCATTCACATTCAGGCTAATTATTGAAATGTGAGAGTTCATCCCTATCATAGAGTTCTTATAGAGTTGTTCTTCCACTTGGTTTATTGTCTTTCTTTTGTTTTGAAGGTTGATTCATGTGTATTTTATTCTTTTTCCTGTACTCTTGTGAAGAACGTTGCTCTTTTTTTCCCTTTTTCTTCTGTGTTTAGTACTTTCTTAAGTGTTTCATGTAGAGGTGGTTTGGTGGCAGCGTAAGTTCTTAGGGATTGCATATCTGGGAAAGATTTTAATTCTCCCTCGCTGATGAAGCCTAATCTGGCTGGGTAGGTTATTCTTGGTTGGAATTGTTTCTCTTTTAGGACTTTGAAGATAGGGCTCCAAGCTCTCCTAGCCTTCAGGGTTTCTGTAGCTAAATCTGCTGCTATTCTAATTGGTTTTCCATGGTAGGTGATCTGGCCTTTTTCTCTTGCTGCCTTTAGGATTTTTTCTTTTATGCCTACTTTGTTTAGGTGAATTATTATGTGTCTAGGAGTTGGTTTTCTCATTTGTTGTCTTGCAGGGGTTCTCTGAATCTCTTGTGTTTGAGTTTTTGCATCATTGATTAGATAAGGGAAGTTTTCTTGAATGATCTCATGGAAGGTTTGTTCCAGTGTGGTCTCTGTCTCTCTTTCTGCCTCAGGAAGGTCAATTACTCTTAGGTTAGGCCTCTTGAGGTAATTGCTCATCTCTTGAAGGTTTTTCTCTATCTTTTTGAGCTTGTTTTCTGTGTTTTTGAGAGTTTGGGTTAGTTCTATATTTTGATCCTCAAGCTCTGAGATTCTTTTTTCTGCTTGGGTAATTCTGCTTTCCATGCTTATCAGTTTGTTATTTATTTCATTCACAGTATTCCTTATTACTGTTATCTCAGATATCAGCTCCTTTCTAGTTTCTTCTTGAGTCGCCTCAATTCTTTTTAATCTCTCCATTAATGTCTTGATGTCTAGGTTTGTATTTTGAGACCAGTCATCTGGGGGCTCTTCATTGTTTGCATTCCAAAGTCAGTTTTCTCAGTGTCTGCCCTCCCAGGAGTCTGGGAGAGACCCATATTCTTCTTTTGGTTTTTCTTCATTTGTGTAGATATTGCTCTCGTTCTGTAGTGGCTAAAGTCCCTTGAGCTCTGGTCTCCTGCCTCTCCCCTCTGTTTTTGCTGCAGGCAGCAAGCCTGTTGCCTTGGAGGTCTGTAACTCTTAGTTGTCTCAGTCTGTTCAGCGTAGGGGAGGGGCTTTGTCTCCCGTTTAATGATATCACCATGGGAACCAAGGTGGAGGCTCTGATAGGTGGGTGGGGTGATACAAGTCTGCCTTGAAAATGGCGGAGGTGGTAGTTTTACTTTCACTTTTAGAGATGCTCGTGTGGGTCTCTAGACGGACCGGCTGCACAGCTGGGCACTGGATCCGGGGTGCCACCAGCAGGCTGGGGTGGAGGAGAGGGTCGGGTGTTTCCTCTTCTGGAGCTGGGAGCCTCCAATAAGCACCTTACGCAAGCTTGGGGTTCTGCTCTCTTACACAGGCTTGAGGTGGCACACTGAGTGCCTCAGCCAGGGTGGGCCCAGGGCTCCAGATCTCCAAAGCTCCAAAGGGCAGGTGGTGGCCCTGGGTCCCTCATAGGGCACATCAGCCAGAAATGGGACCAGTATCTCTGAGGGGCAGGCACCCAGAGCCTCCCTGGGTGACCGGCAGCTTGGTGCTGGGTGCTGGTCGTGATGATGTAGCCAGGGAGGGAGTGGAGATCCGGGATTCGGGATTCCCCAGCCAGCAGGAATCACATATATAGTGGAATATATAGGGCCACAATATCTGGCCCTGCATGGGACCAAAAGTCCCCGGGCCTCGTACCAGTGCGGCTGGCGGTGGGCAGGGGGCTGCAGGAAGAAAGGTAAGAGTGTTTTTTGGAACTCACGTTTAGAGAGTCTCACGGATCCATCTATGCCGTCGCCATCTTCAGGAGTCCTCCAGATCTTTCTTTTAAGTAGGTGGTATGCACAGATAAAACAGACTAATGAATTTCACAATAAGGTAGTATTTTGTGGCTAATAATCTATAGAGTAAGTCTTCTTTATTTCTAGTGATTACCAAGTTTTCCTTGCTACTTATGCTTTTCTCTCTAACTGATAGAAATTCACATAGTGATATATAATTTCATTATTGCATCACTCATATTTATTGAGAATCTAATTTGTATAAGATATGGTGCTTGGCCTTGTGGAAGTAGAGGGTAGATATACAAATTGTACCTAGAGCCTCTAATAAATGCAGTCTAAGGTAGAATGTGATAAGTAAACAGAGTATACAAAGTGCTACTGGCTCTCAAAGAAGGGGAAGATGATTTCTAGCAAGGAAAAAGTGAAGCGGCTATAAAGAGATATGGCATTTGACCTAAATCTTGAAGGGTGGTATGATTTTTACTGACAGAAGTTGGAGGGAAAAGCTTTCCTAAAACAGTTATTAGGGTCCTAAGGCAAGAGGGTTTGTAGGTCAAATGTCCAAATTTTGTTGAAAGCTCACTTCTTAGGAGCTCTTTGAGCTTATTTTGTTAATTTATAATTATAAGGATAATATATAAAATACTAAAAGCCTAGATCCTCCATCTTCCCTTACTAATATTCTTAGGTTCTTGCCTATAGTCTTCTGATTTAGGTATCTTCTTGCACAACAAGCTTTTTTCCTGTCTCACAGAGTCAGCATGACTTTGTTAGGTAAGTACCAAACTACTTTTGGCATGCGATCAAATTTTGACCTTGGTCTGCCTCAGATATACCACCACCTAGTACCCTATTTTTCTGTCTTCTTCCTGTGTCTCATAACTTTTCATTATATTTAATATATTTAGTGTCATCACATTTAGAATTGAGTTGTATCATATTTCTCAAGAACTTGTTGCTGTAGCCCAAATTGGGAAAATAGTAAACAAATGATGGAACTCATATTTATATGTTCCTGCATTCTTTAAATGATAATTGATTCTTTAATTATAAGCAGCAGCCTTATTAATAATGATGCATATATAAGTTGCTAATGTATACCATTACTGTCTTATCCTACTTACCCAAGACTACTTACCAAAGAGAGTGAAGACTCCTATGCTATCATGAAGAGCCAGAGGGGCTAACCACCCTACTGTTTCTGCTCATCAAGGAAATCAAAAACCTGGCAGTTTTATTCCTGCCTACCCAACACCTGACACTCTTTCATCATCACATATTGTTAATTCCATCTACAAGAACCCCTTATGCTTATGTGCAGCCTCTTTCTACCACCTTATTTCCAAATTCTGACCAGTACCTCAAGAAGCTCTCCCTCTCTATACATTTCATTTGTAGTCAAAATAAGGCACTATTCATCAGTACTGATGTTATTTTATAGTGCTAATGATACTCATATATCAACCAAAAGCAGAACTATAGGTCTGACTGTGAAATTAGACTCCATATAGAACCAGTGCTATCAACCTTTACAGCGCTTCTCAATCCAAACCATTCCCTCAAAATCTCCATTTATGTTTTAATTCTCCTGAAATCAAGGCAGCTTTTTAAAATCAAAGGGTACTTAAGATTTTTAAATATTATCTTAACCATTGGTAACTTTTTAAAATTAATCATTATAATCATTGTTAACACATATTCTATAATTTTTCTATTTAATGTTAGCACAATGGCAGATTAAATCTTTGTGAGTTAGCCTAGAACCCTGTCCATCATGAATAAAACCATGTTATAAGGGAAAAAAAATCTGAGTTTTAAAATTTAGACTAGAATTAATGTATAGATTCTATTTGGAAATATTGTATTGCTAATAAAGAAATAATGATCTCATGCCTAGAGGCCAAGTCATAAAATACCTTTTGAAATACCAAATTCAGTTAAGAAGGCTAAAACCTGAGGGTTATTTTGTGGTGATGGAAGAGTAAAGGGGAAGTATAACTAAAATGCACATCAGATTTTGATGAATACTATAAATTCCATTGTGAGGAGCAACTAATTTAGCCTAGGGATATCAGGACACTTCACCACAAAAATGACATTTGGATGATGCACTAGTAGGCAATTCAGACCAGCCAGTCTGTAGAGGACAACTTAAAAAGCTAGACCAAAAACATAAAGAGAAGAGAAAAAAGATCTGTTTGAAGGTATCAAACAGCTACCATAAGAGGAAAGAATTACCAGGCCAGAATAGGGGAAAAATGGCAATCCAGGGAGGAAAGTGCTTTCCAATTCCTGAGAAAATAACTGATAGACAAAGTGGGATGTTTCTTACAGGCTTTTGTGGTTATGGAAATAAGAATTCTAGTCTAGAGTCCACCAAGGTTGAGTACCTCAGGTAGCCCCATTACATTAGGATAGAATTTTGAAGGACTTGCAACTTACAGCAATAGGCATCAAATTCTCTCAGCCTCTAATATTGACTTGACATGATCCTAATTATGTACCAGACGGTAGTAGAAATAAACATAATCCTTCATTGAAGGTATATGACATCATCTTGGACCTCAGATTATTTCTATAAACAATTCTACAGATATGTCTAGCACAGTATTTTAAATTTTAAAAAAAAGATACATGAGTAGACAAGCAAACATGAGTAAAACCAGGAATATAAACTCACAACTAAGGCTCCATATGGTAAAGTTATCAGGCACAGACTTTAAATAAGTATCAAAGAGATAAAGACAAGAAAATTATGGTAAAGTATTGGACACTATAAAAAAGAATAAAAGAATATTCAAGACCCATAAAATGTAATTACAAAAATTAAAAAAATCAAGATATGGGCATAACAGCAGATTAAATTCAGCTGAACTAGAAGTCAGGAAAACAACAACAAAAAAATGTATCCACATTAAATCAAGAAAAAAAACCACAAGATATTGAGAAGACTGTAAGAGACACATGAAATAAACAAAATGGACAAACTCTTAGCTATACTTTTAAAAAAGAGAACATTAAAATCAGAAGTGAAAGGAGATATGAAAATAAATGAAAGAAGAGATACCATAGAAGATTTGTAAGAGACTACTATGAAAAATTACAAGGAAACAAACTGGATAACCTAGAAGAAATAGAAAAATTCCTAGAAACATACAACCTAGAGATTAAATAATGAAGAAGTAGAAATTTCAAACAGATCTATAACTAGTATGGCAATCGAATCGGTACTCAAAAACCTCCCAACAAAGAAAAGCCCAGGATTGGAAGTTTCACTGGTGAATTCTACCAAACATTTATACACAAATATTAGTGTCAATTCTTCTCAAACTTTTCCAAAATACTGAAAAGGAGGGAAAATTCCAAACTCATTTTATGAGGTCAGCAGTATACTGATACCAAAGTCAGAAAAAGATCACACACACACACACACACACACACACACACACACACACACACACACCAAAAACCATACACCAATATCTCTGATGACTATAGATGTAAAAATTCTCAACAAAATACTATCAAACTGAACTCAATGGCACATTAAAAGGATAACAAATCATGACCAAGTGAGATTTATCTCTGGGATGCAAGGATGATTCAACAAAATCAATTAATTTGACACACCACATTAACAGAATTAAGGATAAAAATCACACAATTATCTCAATGGATGCAGAAAAAAGCATTTGGACAAAATTTAACACCTTTTCATGATTTAAAAAAAAACTCTTAATAAACTGGGAATAAAAAGAAATGATCTCAGCACAATAAAAACCATATACAAAAAGTACAAAGCTAACATCACATTCAATGGTGAAAAGATAAAAGCTTTTCTTCTGAGATCCAGGACAAGAATATCCACTCTTACCATGCCTTTTAATACAGTACTATAAGTCCTAGCTAAAGCAACTAGGGCAAGAAAAAGAAATAAAAGGCATCCAAGATGGAAAAGAAGTAAAATTGTTGGTTTACAGACAACATGATCTTATATATAGAAAATCCTAAAATCTGCATTAAAAAACTGAGAAAACTAATAAATGAATTCAGTGAAGTTGCAGGATACAAAAGCAATATGCAGAAACAGATGTATTTCTAGATACTAACAGTAAGTTATCTGAAAAGGAAATGAAGAAACCAATCCCATTTATAATTTAACACTTAAAAAATACCTAGAAAGAAGATTATACTTAAGATGCTAAAGGACATGTGTACCAAAAACCACAAAAGCACATTTAATGAAAGAAATTAAACAAGACACCAAAAAATGCAAACACATCCCATGTTTATGGGTTGGAAAAATTATTATTGTGAAAATGTCCATCCATTCAAAACAATCTACAGATTCAATGCAATCCCTACCAAAATTCTGATGGCATTGAATCAGAAAGAAAAAAAATTCCAAAATTCATATAGAACCACAAAAGACCACAAATTAGCTAAATCAATCTTGGCAAAGAACAAAGTTGGAAGTATCACATTTCCTGATTTGAAAATATATTACAAAGCTACAGTAATCAAAACAGTATAGTACCAGCACAAAGACAGACATATAGACTAATGGAACACAACTGAGAACCTTAGAAATAAATCAGTGCATACACAGTCACTGATCCTCAACAAAGGTGCCAATAATATACAATGGGGAAAAGGACAGTTTCTTCAACAAATGGTGCAGGGAAAACTGGATATCTACATATAAAAGAATAAAATTGGACCTTTATCTAATACCACACACAAAATTCAACTCAAAATAGAATAAAGACTTAAACTGAAGACCTGAAATCTAAAACTCCTAGAAGAAAACATACAGAAAAAGCTTCTTGATATTGGACTTGGTAATGATCACTTAGATATGACACCAAAAACACAGGAAACAAAAGAAAATAATAAACAAGTAGGATTATATCAAACTAAAAATCCTCTGCACAGCAAACAGTCAAAAAAACAAAAAGGCAATCTACAGGATGGAAAATAATTTACAAACCATATATTTTATAAAAGATTAATATCCAAACAATATTAGGAACCCCAACAACTCAATAGCAAATAAATAATAATAATAATAATCTGATTTTTAAATGGACAAAGGAACTAAACAAACATTTCTCAAAAGAAGACATACAAATGGCCTACTGTATAAAAAAAGGTACTCAACAGTACTAATTATTAGGGAAATAGGAATCAAAACCACAGTGAGATATCTTAACACAATGTTGAGCATCAGGAGTGTTTTGAGTCTTTATTCAGAAGTTTGATCATTTTTTTTTTTTTTTGTGACCAGAAATGTGCCATAGGAACTTAACTCGGTTGGGCACAGTGCTTCACGCCTATAATTCCAGCACTTTGGGAGGCCAAGGTGAGAGGACTGCCTGCACAGACGAGTTCGAGACCAGCCTGGGCAACTTGGTGAGACCTCATCTCTACAATAAATCAAAAAAAGTAGCCGATCATGGTGGTGCATGCCTAGTTCCAGTTACCTGGAAAACTGAGGCAGAAGGATCACCTGAGCCCAGCAAGTTAAGGCTGCAGTGGCTGTGAGCATGCCATTGCACTCTACCCTGGGTGACAGCGTTAAGACTCCAACTCAAAAATAATAATAATAATTTTAAAATAATAAATAAATAAATAAAAATTCCAAGATGAATTTAACTCTTGCTTAAATCAATTAGCCTATGACAAAACTGGTTTCGCTATACATCATTCACTTAAGTCAAAATTTTCAAGAACCTATAAAGGACACTAAATGAGGATTTACTGTACTTAAAAACTTGCTAATAGGGTAGATCTTAAGTTAAACAGTCTCATCAAAAATAATAATAGTAATAACATAGAGGGCAAGAGGAAACTTTAGAGAGAATGGATATGTTTCTGGCATAGATTGTGGTAAGTTTCACAGCTGTATACTTATCTACAAATGTATTAAGTTGTATACATTAAATAGTACTGCTTTTGTATGTCAATTATACCTCAATAAACTGGTTTTTTAAACGATTAAAAAGAAAAAACCTAATAAAACATACGCAAGACTTTTAAGCAGAAAACTGAAACATTTTGAATAATATAAAAGAATATCTTAACAAATAGAGGGCCATGCCATGCTCACAGATGGAAAGAATCATCAATATTGTTTAAATGACAGTTTTCTATAAACTGATCTAGAGAGTCAGTAGGATTCCAATCAGAACTCCAATAAGTGTGTATATGTTTATGTTTGGACAAGCTAATTTTAAAATGTATATGGAAATGCAGATACAAGGATAGCCAAGACAATCTTAAAGATGAAAAGGTGGAAGGACTTTCTTAATCAGCTATCAGCACTTATTAGCCAAATAAAGACTAACATGTAATATTGATTCAAGGAGAACCAAACAGACCAAAGAAATAAAACAGAGAACAGAAACAGACTCATGTATATAGTTACTTGTTTTATATTATACAAAGATGATATTGCAGAGCAGTGGAAAAATTATGATCTTTTAAATAAATGGTGTTAAGAAAGTTTCGTATCCATGTGAAGAGTAAAAAGGAAACCTGACTTCTATCTCAAATCATATATTAATAGTAATTTCAGGTGGATTGTAAATCTAAACCTGAAAGGCAAAACAATAAAGTATCTAGAAGAATATATTAGAAGATGCTTTATGACCCTGGAACAAAAAAACTTCTTAAATAAATTCAGTAACCATAAAGCCTAAGGACTTCTGTTCATCAAAGTTACCATTAAGAGAGTGAAGGGACAAGCTACAATGGGAAACAATATTTGCAACACTCATGACAAATAGCTTGTAATAAGAACACATAAAAACTCCTACAAATTAATAAGACAAGCAACACAGTAGAAAATTTGGAGCAAAAAAAACCTATAATGGGCATTTCATAAAAGAGGATACCCAAATGCCAATAAACATAATAAAAAGTGCTAATCTCATTAGTAATCAGGGAAAGGCATGTTAAAAACACAACAGGCTACTGCTACACCACCCTGAGCATGACTAAAGTTATAAAAGCTGATAAAAGCAAATGTTGGCCAAGAAGAAGAGAACTCTCATGCATTACTAGTAGGAAAGTTATTTGGTAGAACTTCTTTGGAAAACTGTCATTATCTACTACAGTTAAAGGTATGCATATCCCATGACTCAATAGTTGCACACTTAAGTATATTCCCAACAAAAATATGTGCATATATGCTCCAAAATACATGTATGAGAATGTTCAGGTTAGTATAATTTATAATAATAAAAAAACTGGACAACAACCCAAATATCTATCAACAATTGGATGAATAAATAAGATGGTATATATTTAATGTATTATTGTTCTACATGTTCAAAAATAACATCATGGATGAATCCCATAAATGATATTGAAAAAAAAAACCCATGTGTAAAGTCCAGATCTTTACAACATCATTATGTGAGTATTATTATCATAATTATCTCTATTTTTAACAATATTATCATTATCCCCATTTTTCAGATGAGGAAATAAAGTCAGTGTGGCTATGTGACTTGCCCAAGGTCACACAGGTAGTAAGCAAGGAAACTAGCATTTGAACCCCACTAATCTCTATATTTTTTTAAATGCATAAAGAATAATTTGAGTTCCTCCAGGTATATTCCCAATAGGGGAATTGCTGGGTCATATGGAAGGTCAATTTCTAGTTCTTTCAGAAATCGCCACTGTCTTCCAAAGAGGTTGTACTAGTCTGCATTCCCACCAACAGTGTAGAAGCGTTCCTTACAGCAAAAACATGGAACCAACCATGTTGCCCAGTGAAGCTGGACTAGATTAAAAAAATGTGGTACATATACACAATGGAACATTATGCAGCCATGAAGAAGGACAAATATATGGACTTTGCAGCAATTTGGATGGATTTGGAGTCGATCATACTCAGTGATTTATCACAGAAACAAAGAACTGAGTTCCATATGTTCTCACTCACAAGCGGACCTTGAACAATTACAATGCTATAAGAAAGCAATTGGCAGTAGTGGAAAACTGTCAGGGGAGGAGGGGTGGGATTGAAAGTTGAGGGAAACTGCTAGGGAAGGGAGGGGCATACCTCATCAACAAGAGTGCCTGCATGATCAATGTTTATATACCTAAACTTAATTGTACCCCACGTCTTTATAATAATAAAAAAATGCATAAAGATTCTGTTTGCATAAGTTTAAAAAAACAGGCAAAACTATAGAGTCTCGAGATGCATGCTTGGGTGGCAAAAAGCAAAGATGTGATTATTATAAAAGTTAGGATAGAGATTTTGTACCAGTGGGAAAGAAAGCTGTAGTGATTGCATAAGCCCCTAAGGTGGGTTCCTGGGATGCTAGCAATGTTCTATTATTGACCTGGGTAATAGTTATATGGGTGCTCACTTTGTGATAAATCACCAGTCTGTACATTTCTTCTTCATTCATCTTTATTTGGTGTTATGTTTCACAAAAAGACAGTTTTTAAAATAGTATCCCTAAGTATTTCCCCAGGAAGAAAAGAGTGTTAAGGTGGAGGAGATGAGTATAATTAGTTCATGAGTAAGCTGCTCCCATTGCAAGAATGTGGAATTAAACAAAATAATACCATGCTTATCTGAGTATTAAATTATACAAAGCAATACACAGTAAGCAGGTGGTAGATCTTAGACCAGAGCAAGATAACCAGAAAAGTTAGTATACGTAAGAAGGAGTTTCTGTAGACATGAGGCATAGAGAAAAAGAAACAAGAAGGTCACAGAAGCAACCACAATGGCAATGACTACACAAGTATTTTCCAGAAGAAAGAATCCATTTAACAAGTGACTTCAACCACTATATTTCTCCTGGCAAGACTATCCTAATGGTGCTATCACAGACGTGGATGCAAAAGGCTATCATAGGTGATCTAATTAAATATTCAAGTTATATAAATTCTCCCCATTCTGATTCTATATTCAACAGACAACCTTCTGGTTAAATGTTTTTCCATGATGTTTGCCTACAGGAGAGAATCCATTAGTCAGGTCCATATAAGTAAAATGTGCACTGTATAGTCTTATACGTGGTTTCTCATGAGCTTTGTTAATTAACAACAAAGAAAAGTGACGCAGATCAGTCTGGGGAATGTGAAGTATACAAAATTTATCAGGCCCAGAGAGACATGAGCTTGAGACTTCAGTCAGGCCCCCAGCACCCATGCTTTCAGGTCATTGTTTAAAGGCATTTCGTTTTTTCTTTCCCTCCCTATGGTTTACAAACTAGCTAAGTAGGTCGCACAGCGTGACCCTCACCACTTATCTTCATGTTCCTGGAATCTGTGATACAAAAAACAATGTATAGCCAATCAATAGCTTGTTATTTTAATGAACCAATGTAAAATTCTTGGTAAATGACTTAGGAACTGCCTCCTAACTTCTCTCTTTTCTTCCCCCCTTAAAAAACCCACATGTAACTGTTGCTAATCAGAGCATATGTTCAGGACAACTTGAATCTATGACTCCCAAGCTGCAGTCCTAAACCTTGGCCCAAATAAACTCTCTACTTATATTGATTTTGCCTCAGTTTCTTCCTTTAGTTAGATGGCATCTATTAATAATCTTGAATCCAAAATATTCTGGGATAAAGACAAGATTACAGTTACATGTCTTTAAGACTAAAGTCTGGAATCTGGAACACAAGTCAACTCACCAAGGTAATGAATAAGATCTCTTGGCCTTCTTTGGCCACATTCCTTTGTATCACACGCACATGCTTTTCAACTCAAAACATCTATAATGAGTTCTCCTGATACGGTTGGAGTATACAGTGCCAGAAGATGAGTCCAAAAAGACAAATGAAAAGACAAACTGAAATTTTTGTATATAAGCCTATTCTAGCTTACCTACAGAAACAATATATGCCAGGTAGAGTTCTGAGCACTTGCTATAAATTATATCATCTCATTTAATCTTTACAACATCATTATGTGAGTATTATTAGTATCATAATTATCCCTATTTTTAACAATATTATCATTATCCCCATTTTTCAGATGAGGAAACGAAGTCAGTGCGGCTATGTGACTTGCCCAAGGTCACATAGGTAGTAAGAAAGGAAACTGGCATTTGAACTCCACTAGTCTGATTCTAGTTTGATTCTAGTCTGATTTAACCATGAAACTGTTTTCTCTGCTACAATCTAAAACTACTTAGTATAAAAGAACATTTGTTCAATAACTATTTAGGGTGTAGAGAGAAAGATTCTGGGAAGATAGCAGCCTGAAAACATAATTGCTGCCTTTCCCCTAACTCCAACCCAACTAACTCTCTCTATTAGTTGCTGGGGTTAGTAGGCAAGTAGGGCCTAGAGAATGTGAGTAGACTGAGTAGAACTTCTGTTGGGAGCCAGCCTTGGAGGCCCACCTGATTGACAGGGTCCGGGTGGGCCGAAGACCCCGGGCCGCGGGGCAAGCCCAGGAAGCTGAGGCCCTTCTGTCTTTCACCTTTGCTGTTTGATACCACCAAAGAATTCTGTGCAGTCATGGAAGAAGAAAATGGCATGTTTATGTGAAGTACTCACAGCTAACCTGAAAATATCATGGTTTATTTTTCCATTTTTCCCACTATGCCACTTGGCCTTTTCTAACATATGCAAGGGTTAAACTCTAAAGCACATCAAGAATGCTTTCTTTCACTTGGTTATAAGTTACTAGATATTGCTTAAGTAGTAAATGATATAAGTATATTCACTCCTTATTTGATTTAGGATTATGCAGTTTAGTGTTTAGACATAAGGATTTTTAAAAGCACAAGTTTATAGTAGTTCATTATAAATTCATTATAAGTTCTAATACTTATCTAGGAGTTTGTAGGTGATTTATAACACTATTTTCACTAACTTAGGACAAAGATTATGTTAAGGTTTTTACTTAATTCTATAGTTAATACTATAAACTTATAACTCTAAGTTAACATTTATAGAGTAGGTTTTCACTAAACTCATAATAATCAGACACTTTTATGACAGATCAGCTAAAACAGAAAGTAACCTTGAGGGGCCTGGAAAACATTACTAAAAACTTCTTTTAAGTTCTCTTTAAAAACAAACACTGCAAGATAAGAGAAAAGTAATGAAGACATCTGGACAAGGGAGGCAATCACAGGACTCTAAAAAACATAAGAGCCTAAGATAAAAATATTCCTGACACATAAAAAAATATATACTTAAAAAAACTTTCTTGAAACATTTGTAATTTGGGACATTGGACTAAGAGTGGCATTATTGGCTTTATAAATAAGATATTGTCTGGAGGCCTATGGAAATCTTGGTTTGTTCACTACTAAGACCACTAGCTGGTAACTTTTAAAAGATATATACGTAAAAAAATTTTCTTTGTCTTGCCCCTTCACAAATGGTATAAAAGCTCTGTATTAACTAACATTAAATTGTCATCTGATCAAGAGACAGGTGTCCGTGTATATGATCTTCGTCCGTCGCCTATCCGTCTCTCCTTCAACACTTCCCACGACCCTTGCGGGGCGGGCCCCCGCAAACTTCTGTACTTATGGGATCACAAACAGAGAAAGTTAGCCTAAGAGTTTTTCTCTGCTGCGTTAGAGGATATATTGAGCACTACAGGCAAAGAGACATGGGACAAGAATCAGAATTCAAGGTTCCTAGGAAAAGTTTGGTCTTGAGAGATCGATGGTCCCCTGTGGTAGACAGAATAATGCAACCCTGCCCCAACCAAGATATCCAAGTTCTGATACCCGGAACCTTGGAATATGACCAAAAACAAACAAACAAACAAAAAAACCACTACCTTGTTGTGATTAAATTAACGATCATGATATGGGATAGTTATTCTAGATAATCTGGGTAGGCTCTAAGTAATCACAAGGGTTCATATAAGAAGGAGGCAAGAAGGAGATGTGATAACAGGAGTGTCAGAGTGATGTAGAGTAAGAAAGACATGCTGAAGGTAGAGAGAAGGACCATAAGCCAGGGAATGCAGGTGGCCTCCCTAATTGGAGAAGGCAAGGGAACAGATTTTCCCACTAGACCCTCAAGAGGGAATGCAGGCCTGCTGACACCTTCATTTTATCCTAGTGATACTGATTTCAGACTTCTGATCTCAAAAACTATAAGATAATACATTTATATTGTTTTAAGTCACTACATTTGTAATAGTTACAGCAGCAATAGAAAACTAGTACATTCCCTGAGAAAATAGGTAGAGCTGGATTTTTTTATATGAACAGGCTGTTCTGCCTCAGGCAAGCTGCTGGTGTGAAGTCCTCCCTGCTCCTTAGGATGGAAGAGAGTCTTTGTATCTGTGGAGACAGAACACAGGATGCACCACTCCATACTGAAATGAAATAAGAATGTGTAATACCAGTGTGAAATGAGGAGTAAAACCCTAATAAGAGTCCAAAGCAAAAATTACTACACTTTTTTTAAAAACTTAGGTATTAGGGAAGGAGGTATTAATAAGGTCAGATATGGGGAGACAGCAGAAGAAAAAGCATTTAAAGGTCTCATGGTGGGGAACCAGGAAGTAAAGGCACTCTACAATAAAAGCACATTTACTGGTATGGCAAAAAGAGAGAGTCTCGGTGGGAAAAATAATTGGAATTTTATTTTCTGTAATAGTAGAGAAATGTAAATGTATTATACATGTTGGAAAAATGGAAAACCTCTGCCACCACCAAGAGAAACGAACTTAACTATTTGGAAATTTAGAAACGCTTTTCAAAATGCTTTGATAAAAAGAAAATTAAAACTGAAATTACAAACTCTCCCTAAAACAATGAAGAGGAAAGCGTTTCATAACAAATTTAATGGCACACAGTGAAAGCTAAATTCAGAGGCGAACTTATAGCTTCAAAAGTGTTTCTTATAAAGGAAGAGAGATGAAAAAGAAAATTAACCTAATGTTCACCTTTAGCAACTAGGAAAAAAACAATTAAATACCCAGAAAGTAGGCAGAAAAAAATGAGTACAGGTAAAACTTCAATTAATAAAATCTAAATATCTCAAATAGTAAAATGAGCAAATCTAAAAACTGATTCTTTGAAATGATTAATAAAATAAATAAACCCCATTCAACTCTGATGAAAGGAAACAGAGCAAATATAAAAAAGATTAGGAGTATGAAAGGAATCATAAGCACAGATAAGAAAGACATTAAGACAATTATAAAACAATAGCATTTGCAAAACAACTGCTACATAACAAACTACCCCCAAAACTTACTGGCTTAAAATAATTATTTTATTATGCTCACAGATTTCATAAGTCAAGAATTCAGGAAGGGCTCAGCTGGCTAGGGTTTTTCCTGTGATTGCATTGAGATGATAGTGGGTTGCAACCTGTGAAGGTTCAAATTAGACTGCCCAACATGGTTCACTCAGCTGACTGTCAACAAATGCTGGCTGATGGCTGAGAACTCAGCTGGGATCTCAGCTCGGGCTGTCAACAGTGATGCTTACACATGGCCTCTCCAGCATGGAAGACCCAGAGTAATCATTCGTCTTATAGCAGCAGAGCTTCCCAGAGTGAGTGTCCCTAAGAACTGGGGGAAAGCTGCATGGCCTTTTCTGAACTAGCTTTGGAAGTTACATAGCATCACTTCTGCCATAATCTGTTAGCCTGCTTAGATCCAAGGAGAGTGGACATAAACCCACATCTTGATAGGAGTGCCAAAAATTTTGCAGAAATGTTTTAAAACCACTGCAGAAGCAAATTTGAAACCTAGAGGAAACAGATAAATTTCTAGCACAATGCAAATTCCCAAACATGACCCAAGAAGAAATAGAAAACTTGGATAAATCAAATGCCATAGAAGAGATAAGAAAAGTGATTAAAGATCAGTCATTAAATAAATGCATCAGATAGTTGCACAACTGAATTATATGAAAGTTTTAAAGAAGAGACATATAATGTTATTTAAACCAGGGACTCTTTTTTTATATAATCAATATTTTTATTATGATATTGTGGGGAACAGTTAAGGGTTAGGTATACAGGTACGTTTCGTTCAGGCACCCTTGTTGATAAGAGGTGTTTCCCTGTCCCCAGACAGATATTGACTACCGTTAATCTCCTCTCCCTCCCCCCCCCATAGTTTCCCACTACTGTCAGTCATTTTCTTATAGTATTACATTAGATGTTCAAGGTCCACTATATGAGTGAGAACATGTGACACTCGGATCTTTGTTTCTGTAAGAGGTCACTCACTATTATAGACTCTAGCTCCACCCAGGTTGCTGCGAAATTCATGATTTTGTTCTGTATAGTATTCCATCGTGTATATGTACCACATTTTTTAAATCCAGTCCTCTTTTGATGGGCAGCATGGTTGCTTCCAGATTCTTGCTATTGTGAACAATGCTGTGATAAACATTCGTGTGCAGGTATCTTTTTTATAGAGTGATTTGAGTTCTTCAGGATATATTCCCAGTAGGGGGATTGCGGGGTCATATGGGAGGTTGATATTTAGAGCTTTTAGGAATCGCCACACTGCTTTCCACAGAGGTTGCACTAGTTTACACTCCCACCAACAGTGTAGAAGTGTTCCCTTTTCGCCACACCCTCTCCAGCAACTGTTATTTTTTGAGTTGTTGATAATTGCCATTCTGACTGGAGTTAGGTGGTATCTCAGTGTGGTTTTGATTTGCATCTCCCTGATGATTAGTGAGGTTGAACATTTCTTCATGTGTTTGTTGGCTGCTCGGATGCCTTCCTTTGTAAAGTGTCTGTTCATATCTTTTGCCCATTTTATAATGGGGTTGTTTGTTTTTTTCTTTTCAGCATGTTTGAGTTCCTTGTAGATCCTAGATGTTAAGCCTTTGTCAGACCTGGTGTTGGCAAATACTTTTTCCCAGTCTGTAGGCTGTCTCCCTGCTCTCTTGATGGTTTCTTTGGCTTTGCAAAAGCTTGTCAGTTTGATAAGGTCCCACTTGTCTATCTTCTCTCTTATGACCTGTGGGTTTAGGGTTTTGTTCAGGAATTGGATGCCAGTTCCGATTTCCATGAGGGTATGTCCTTCATTTTCTAAGGTTCTTATGGTTTGAGGTTTTACATTTAGGTCTCTGATCCATTTGGAGTTAATGTTTGTGTATGGGGATAGATAGGGGTCCTGTTTCAATCTTCTGCATATTAAACCAGGGACTCTTAAATACTAGTTAGCATCGAAATCGTCTTGCCAGCTAGTAAACATGCAGATTCCTGGACCCCATCCCCAGATTCTACTTCAGTAAGTTTAGAGTATAGAATAGGATCTGCATTTCTAACTAGCATACAGGTGATACTGATACCACTTGTTCACTGAATACATTTGGAGTAGCAATAATTTAAACCAGGAGCTAAACCAATGGCCAAAATCTGACCTGCCGTCTGTTTTTATACATAAAGTTTTATTGAAAATACAGCCATGCTCATGTATTTGTATATTGTCTACATCTGCTTTTATACTACAATGGCAGCATAGACACAGACTAACCTGCAAAGCCTAAAATACTCACCATCTGGCCCTTTACCAAAAAAGTTTGCTGACCCTGGCTAAACTATCACCTTTTTTACTTCATTCTACCTCATTATATTTTCCCTTTTCCAAACTTAAGCAGACTTTTTGGATCTTCTGCCGACATACTCATTCTAATAGCTAAGAAATAAAGATAATATAACAAACAGTTTTCATTGCACATGCTATCTGCACTCCGTTGGCAACAACCTGGATCACAATGTTGAAGAGAGGTGAGACTGCCCAAGCTCAGCAGGAAAGGATGTTGCAATTGGTAAGAGATGTCTACCACGCACACTGGAAGAAGTAACGTGCAGCATGCATGCTGTGTATTTGCTGAGCCTGATTGTAAAATATATAAGGTTTAAGACTCTTTTCAAAAAACTGTTAGATAACTGCGACAAAATATGGATGTAATGCACCCATTTTTAAGTGTACCATTATCAGATTTTGCTCCAAAGGCTGTGGAAGTCATTATACATATTATTATATGTATATAATACTTCCACAGCCTTTGGAAGTCATTATAATAATATGCAAATGTTTCACACTCATAAAAACATGGAAAAATAAAATCATTTTGTGATTTTATCAGAGTTTAATACAGAAAAATTTTGTAATATTTGTACAAAAGATTTCTGAGATTGATGTCTGCTCTTGAAAGAATACCACTTATGTTTCAAATGTTGAGTCTATATTTTATCAGTTGAAAATGTCCCTATTATTAAAATATCTTTCAAAGGTCTAACTCTAAACTTTAGGGGTAATTTCTGTACATTAACACCATTTTCTCACGATGTTACTTCAAAAACAGTGACCCAGAACATATCAACAACAGAAATTATATTTTAAGATTTGCATGTTTACATTATTACTTAAAAGAAAAAAAAGTTTGTTGTTCTAAGCAAAAGAAAAATGGCACAAGAAAATATATGTATATATTTGTCATCCTAGGCTGAAGAAAAATTGCAGATGAAAATTTCCATTGTGAGTAAGGAACAGTTAAATACCAAAACCCAGTAAGCAGCAAAGCTGCCACAAAGAGCACTGATGGTGGCACCAGAGAACTAATCCCATAGAAAAGTCCTAAAAGAATGAGACCAGGATTGGCCAGGCATGCCCAGACAAGGAGTTTTTCTCACCATTGTAGTCCCCACATGAACAAAGCCTGGCACATGGAAAGAACTCCATTAATATTTATGGAAAGAATAGAAAGCATGAAAAGTGGAGGGAAGGTAGAAGTTCACACCAAAAAGCCAGAGTTTTTAAAAACATTCCACCAAAGCTGTGGTACCATTTTAATTACCAGATGGTAGTTATAGAGAAAAGTTGGAAAAGGTGACTGGTAGTAAAAATAAACCTTTCTGCCAAAATGAATATGATTAGGAGTCAGCCTGCAAATGCTAAAGGATTGACTTGCTAAGCACTGGAGCAGCTCTGCAAAGGACACAATGGCTCTTGACACATCAGAAGCAAATGTTTGTCTCTCCCCATTCTATGTGTACTGACTGTGAATATAATAAAGACAATTATGCACCCAGGAAGAATAAAGACCCCTAAGACTTTTAACTTTGACATGTAAAATGATGCTTTATTTGTTACACAGTTTTTTTGTTTGTGGGGTTTTTTTAAATTATGGTTTTATTTATTACATGGTTTCTCTGGTAACCCTATGCTAAAAATACTTAGCAAGAAGAAAAGAGGAAGAATAGAATACCTCCTGTATAGTTGATGACAATTGTCCAGTCATGCTAGGTAGAATATATAAACAAAGCAAGAAAATTCCAAATTTTATCTAGAATAGATTCTTTAGAAGTAGGAAGTCCATATTTATGCCCTCAAACTGTGAACCACCCGAAAATGTATGCAAAAATGTGTATATGTGCATTTTTTGGAGAAGAGATTCCAGCACTTTCATCACAGTCCCAAAAGAGTCCAAAAGTTACTCCAATGCTGAGCATGGTGGCTTGTGCCCATAATCCCAGCATTTTGGGAGGCTTAAGTGGGAAGACTGCTTGACCCCAGGAGTTTAAGACCAGCTTGGGGCAATATAGCAAGACCTCACTTCAACAAAAAAATTTAAAAATTAGCCTGGCATGGTGGCGCACACCTGTAGTCCCAGCTACTCAGGAAGCTGAGGTGTAAGGACTGCCTGAGCCCAGGAGGTCAAGTCTGTGGTGAATCATGATCATGCCACTGTACTCCAGTCTGGATGAACCCATTCTCAAATAGGTTCTGAAATGGGGTTCAAGTATATCTGTGATCAAAAGTGAGGCACCATAGTGAGATTCCTTGTTCTGCTCTAACTGCTTGGCTCCCAGAATATTCACTGGAGAAACTGACACAAGAAAAAAGATGCAGAGATACTAACACACAGGGATTCCTTCCCCACAACCTCCAGAACAAGAACTTAGATATTCCCCAGGTCACTTTCACTATTTGACACAGAGCTTCTCATGAAAATTTATTTTAACACTTCATACTTAAATAGGAAAAGACAGGCAAGGATAGCTAGATAGGACTCAAACATGAAAGAAAACAAAACAAATAAGGAAGGGGAAGGAACTCAGAAAACACAGAGAGAAGGGCAGGAGTAGAATTACACACATACATAAAAGACCTTCTGAGATTTAAAAGAGGAAATATATCTATGAGATAAGAAGCTATGTAAGGGAATATTCAAAAATAAAAAATTTGAAACAGAGTTAGAAGATAAAATTGGAAGCCGGGTTCGGTGGCTCAGCCTGTAATCCCACGCCTTTGGGAGGCTGAGGTGAGTGAACTGCCTAAGCCCAAGGGTTCGAGACCCGCCTGGGCAGCGAGACCTCATCTCTACAATAAATCAAAAAATCAGCCAGGCGTGGTAGCGCATTACTGTAATTCTGGCTACTCGGAAGGATCGCCGGAGCCCGGCAGGTCGAGGCTGCAGTGGCAGGGAGCGGCCACTGCACTCCAGTCTGGGCGACAGAGTGAGACTCCAACTCAAAAAAAAAAAAAAGATAAAATTGGAAGATGTATCAGAAAATAGACCAAAATGACAAAAAGACAGAAAAAGAGAGTGAATAGATGAGAATGGGAAAATTAAAGAATCAATCCAGAAGGTCCAACATTTGCATAACAAGAGTTCAAGTCAAAAAGCAGGGGGTGGGGGAGAGAGTATAAATTATCAAAGTAATGATACAAAAAAAAAACCTTGCTGGCTAAGAGCCAGGAGTAACTTTCCAACATGGGAACAGGTTTAAGTGAGAGATTTCCAGTGGCCCGCATCTCCACAGTGGAATGCAATCCTAACCTTGTGAGAACCCTTTGACACAAGCCCTGAAAATAACATAGGAAGCTGTCAGGAGACCTTAAAAGGAAACTGCTCCGGGGAGGAAGCTCATGCATACCACACCATTTCTGAGACCTAAGTGGCTACAAGGAGGCATCATTTTTAATCACAGCCTTTAACAAACTGCATACTGTCCTGCGGCCCAGAAGCACCAGAACTGAGGTGTTAGAGAATTTCAGGCTGTTGCTGCTGGGACTGGGGTGCAAAATGAGAACAGGCTCCCACAGCTAGAGTTGAAAAGTAAGAAAGGCATGGACTGCAGTTGCTGATGTTGGGAAATGAGTCCCACTGAGATTGACACTGAGATGCAAGTGCGGCACAAGTGGTTGCTGGGACTTAGTCATGAGTAGGGTCGGGGGTTCCTGAATCCAAGGCGGAGGCACAAGCTAGGTGTGAGCTACTGTCACCAGGAATGGGGAACAACCCCCACCAGGACTGGGGTGCGACAGGAATATGCATTCCCCACCGACCAGCCCAGGCTGTGGTCATCAAGGCCAGCCTCACTCTCTGCAGTGGCAAGGCCTCAACACAACTACTATCACCCCTCAACTGAGCTGCTGCCTGGGGCTTACGGATCACCTCACCCCTGCCCATCAGTGGTGAGAGAGTTAGTGCCTAGAGAGTTGCCAAACCCACTATCACCTTGGGCACCTGAGCACTGCTCCCAGGGGCCTGAGGCTGGGCCTAAACTCCCAGCTGCCACCACGTCAGCTGGCACCTACCTACAAGCACCATCTGTTGGCCTGGAGACTGGCCCACCCAGCTCATGGCAGCCACCGGCAAAATTAGTGCACACCACTTGAGACACAGAGAATCACCCCACCACTGCTACTGCCATTGCCCATTCTATACCAGCTGCCAAAGGGCACAAGAACCCACTCGCTTGTCCAGTTCCCTGCTATCACTACTACTACCTGGAGGCCCAAGAATTGGCCTACCAATAACTGCCAACACCAGTATCAGTGTACACCACCCTCAGGCCCAGGGATTAGCTTGTTCAAATCACCACTGCCAACAATGAGGTCTGAAGACTGGTCTACCTGGGATCCCAGTCCCCAGTACAACTTCAACACAGCCGCTAACAATAATCACACCCAAATCCATTAAGGAACTCACAGATCTCACTAATGCTGTTTACTGCCAAAGAAATCATACAAAAACAACACTACTGCACACAGTATCAAAGCCAAAGTGCCCTACCCAATCAACACCATAGATACAGCTTTAAGAAAAAGTATTCCTCACGAAGTAAATGTAAAAATAGGAAGAAGTGACTGTTACACCAGATGTACAGATGTAAGGACACAGGAAAAATGAAAAAACAAGGAAATATGACACCTCCAAAAGAACACAATAATTCTCCAGCAACAAACCTTAGGCAAAAAGGAATTCTTGAAATTCCAGATAAGGAATTCAAAATATTGATTATTAAAAAACCTAGTCTCAAAAACAGTGCAAAGAAATCAGGAAAATAATTCAGAATATGAATGAAAAGTTTACAAAGAAATAGATATTTAAAAATATAGACATATACATTCTGAAACTTATGAATTCATTGAAGAAATACAAAATACATTTGAAAACTTCAATAATAGACTTGATCAAGTAGAAGAAAAAGTCTCAGAACTTGAAGGCGGATCTTTTGAAATAATTCAGTCAGACAAAAATTATTTTTAATGAATAAAAAAGAAAGAGCACAACTTTCATGACATTTGGAATACCATAAAGTAATCAAATATTCACATTACCAATGTTGCTGAGTGTGAAAAGACAACAAAAAGATTAGAAAATCTGTTTAATGAAATAATAGATTAAAACTTCCCAAGTCTAACAAGAGATTTAAACATCTAAATAAAGGAGGCTCAATGATCCCCAAGCAGATATAATGCAAAAAAGGTCTTCTCCATGGCACATTTTAGTCAGATTGTCTGGAGCCAAAGATAAAAAGTGAATACTAGAAACTGCAAGAGAAAAGCACCTAGTCACCTATAAAGGAAACTCCATTAGACTAACAAAGGATTTCAGCAAAATTATCTTTCATCAATGAAAGAGAAATAAAGTCATTCTCAAACAAGCAAATATTGAGGGACTTCACTGCCAGTAGAACAGCCCTATAAGAAATGCTCAAGAGAGTCCTAAACCTGGAAGGGAAAGAATGACATTTACCATCATGAAAACACATGAAAGTATAAAACTAACTAGTAAAGCAATCACACAAAGAAAGAAGAGAAAAGACTCACATGGCACCACTACAAAAATCCACCAAATGGCTGGTTTATGCTTATAATTCAGCACTTTGGGAGGCCGAGGTGGGAGAACTGCTTAAGGCCAAGAGTTCAAGATCAGCTTGGGCAACATAGAAAAACCTCATCTCTAAAAAGAAAAAAAAAAGCCAGGTGAGGTAGTGCACATCTGTAGTCCCAGCTACTTGGGAGGCTGAGCTCTGGGGGAGGATCGCCTGAATCCAGAGGTTGAGGCTGCAGTGAACCACAATTGTGCCACTGCACTCCAGCTTGGGCAACAGAATGAAACTCCAACTTAAAAAAAAAAAAAATCCACCAAATCACAATGACAAAAAATAAGAGAAAAAGAAAGGAACAAAGAATATATAAAACTATCGGACAGCAATTAGCAATATGACAGAAAGAAAGCAGCATATGTCAATAACAACCTTCAACGCAAATTGATTAAATTCTCCACTAAAAAATATAGAAAATGGCTATATAGTTGCTGGAGAGGGTGTGGTGAAAAGGGAACACTCCTACGCTGTTGGTGGGAGTGCAAACTAGTGCAACCTCTATGGAAAACAGTGTGGCGATTCATAAAAGCTCTAAAAGTCAACCTCCCATATGACCCTGCAATCCCCCTACTGGGAATATACCCTGAAGAACTCAAATCATTCTATAAAAAATATACCTGCACATGTATGTTTATCGCAGCATTGTTCACAATAGCAAGAACCTGGAATCAACCATACTGTCCATCAAAAGAGGACTGGATTAAAAAAATGTGGTACATATACACGATGGCATACTACGCAGCCATAAAAGAGAACAAAATCATGAACTTCGCAGCAACCTGGATGGAACTAGAGTCAATAATACGGAGTGACTTCTCACAGAAACAAAGATCTGAGTATCACATGTTCTCACTCATATAGCGGAGCTTGAACATCCATCGTAATACTATAAGAAAAGGACTGACAGTGGTGGGAAACTATGGGGGGGAGGGGAGGGGAGGTGGGAAATATCTGTCTGGGGATGAGGAGACACCCCTTATCAACAAGGGTGCCTGAACGAAGCATATCTGTATACCTAACCCTTAACTGTACCCCACAATATCAAAATAAAAAATATTGATATAAAAAAAGAAGAAAATGGCTGTATAAATAAAAAGACATGACTCAACTGCCAACAAGGAACTCATCTAACCAGTAAAGATACATATAGACTGAAAGTAAGATGATGGAAAAAGATAGTTCACACAAACAAAAACAAAAGACAAACGTCATTGTATAACGATAAAAAGATCAATCCAGCAACACGACATAACAATTCTAAATATAAATGGCCCCAACATGGGATCACCCAAATTCTCAATGCAAATATTCTAGATCTAAAATAAGATATAGACAGCAATATATTAATAGTGGGGAACTTGAACACCTCACTCTCAGCATTAGACAGATCATCTGGACAGAAAATTAACAAAGAAACTTGGATTTAAACTCCACCTTAGGCCAAATGTACCTAAGAGACATTAACAGAACATTTCATCCCCAAATTGCAGAAGAAACATTCTTTTCATCAGCACATGGAACATTCTCCAAGTTAGACCCCAAGTTAGGCCAAAAAAGCAAGTCTCTACACATTTTTAAAAATCAAAATCATATCAAATATCTTCTCAGGCCACAATGAAATAAAACTAGAAATCAATACCAAGAGAAACTTTGGAAACTATACAAATACATGAAAATTAAACAACATGCTCCTGAATGACTGGTCAATGAAGCAATTAAGATGAAAATCAAAAAAATTCCCAAAACAAATGAAAACGGGAACACAACATTCCACAACCTATGGGGTACAGCAAAATCAGTGCTAAAAGAAAAGCTTATAGCATTAATGCCTACATCAAAAAAGCAGAAAAGTACAAATTAATAATCTAGCAATGCAACTCAAGGAGTTAGAAAAGCAAGAACAAATGGGATCCAAATGAGCAGAAGAAAAGGGATAAGAAAGAACAGAGAAAAACTAAATGACAGAGACTAAAAAAATGCAGAGAATTAACAAAACAAAAAGTTGGTTCCTAAAAAAAAATAAAAATAAACAAAATTGGTAAAACGCTAGCTACACCAACCAGGAAGAGAGAAGACCTAAATAAACAAAATCAGAAATGAAAAAGGAGAAATCACAATAGATAACACAAAAACACAAAAGATCATCATAGACTTTTATAAACAAC
Organism: Cephalopachus bancanus; assembly: GCA_027257055.1. Taxonomy (NCBI): domain Eukaryota; kingdom Metazoa; phylum Chordata; class Mammalia; order Primates; family Tarsiidae; genus Cephalopachus; species Cephalopachus bancanus. Next base: position 723,605 of record JAPVLO010000207.1, on the reverse strand, counting down.
CATACACTAACAGATTGGAAAATCTAGAGGAAATGGATAAATTCCTGAAAATAGGCAACCTACAAAGACTGAATCAAGAAGAAATAGGAAAGCTGAACAGACCAATTAGAAGCAATAAAATTTAAGCAGTAACCAAAAGTCTCAACAACAACAACAACAACAACAAAAAAAACCCTAGGTGGATGGTTTCACAGTCAAATTCTACCAAATATACAAAGAAGAATGAATAACAGTCCTCCTGAAACTGTTCCCAAAATCGAATAGGAGGGCATTTTCCCTTACTCATTCAAGGCCAGCACCACTCTGACACCAAAACAAAACAAGAACACAACAAAACAAGAACATTTAGGCCAATATCCTTGATGAACATAGATGCAAAAATCCTCAACAAAATACTAGCAAACCAAATTAAACATCACATTTAAAAGATTATTCACCATGATGAAGTGGGAATTATCCCAGAAATGTAAGGATGGTTCAAAATATGCAAATAAATGTGATATATCTCATCATCAGAATGAAGGATAAAATTCATATAATCATCTCAATAGATGCAGAAAAAGCATTTGTTTGATGAAATACTTCCCTTCATGATAAAAACTCTCAACACACCAGGCATAGAAGGAACATATCTCAAAATAATAAAGGTCATCATAATAGACCCAAAACTAGCTTCATACTGAATGGGGGGAAAGTTGGAAGCCTTTCCTCTAAGAACTGGAACAAGATAAGGATGTCTACTTTCATGACTCCTATTCAACATAGTGTTGGAAGTCCTAGCCAGAACAATGAAAAACCTAAGGACTCCACAAAAACTCTTAGATTTGATAAATGAATTCAATAAAGCTTCAGGACATAAAGTCAATGTACAATGTTTTTATACACCAATAATGATCTAACCAAGACAAAAAGATAAATATTGCATGTTCTCACTCATATGTGAGCCCTAAAAAATTTGATCATGTGGAGGTAGAGAGTGGAAAGATAGAGGATAGAGACTGGGAATGGTGAGTAGGGGGAGGGAGGACGATGAAGAGAACTGGGTTAAAGGGTACAGACATATGATTATATAGGTAGAATAAATTAAATGTTTGACAGCAGAGTAAGACAACTATAGTTAAAAATGTGTTGTACTTAGGTACCTAACTGACACCCTAAAAGCCCTGACTTAATCACCAGAGATAATATACATGTAACAAAATTTCACATGTGCCCTATAATTTTGTACACATTTTAAAAAACATGAATTTCCAAATTGAAAGGGCCAGCGATTTCACAGCAAAATCATTTTTTTATAGAAAGATCCACATCAGTGGATGGAGTCTATAATACTGAGTAATGTATCACAAAAACAAAGAACTGAGTATCACATGTTCTCACTCATAAGTGGACCTTGACCAATTATCATAATACTATAAGAAAAGGAATGTCAGCAGTGGGAAATTGCCAGAGGAGTGGGCCAGATTGGCAGTAGTGGGATTCTGCTGGGGGTGGGGGGGAGCACACCTCATCAATAAGGGTCTCTGATAATGAACATTTGTATACTTAACCCTGAATTGTACCCCCATATCTTTAAAATAAAGAATTTTTTTAAACTGTTATCCAGAATCTCTTGATGTACAACGTATCCAAGAAACATCAGATCTAGTCAGAAGGATTTTAGTATTGTATGTCTTGGAAAGTTTACAGAAAACCCATTCTGGGGGGAAAAAATCAGTAATGATTTTCTGAACAAATAAAATTTTAGATAGGTTTGTTAAAAAATAAAAATAAAAACTTGAATCCAGGGTAAAAATTAAGATTCCCACCTAGCCCGTTATCACAGAGTCTTAACATTGCTATCAAGTCTAGCCCTGTAGGGGTTTTGGGGCAATCCCTAGATAGTGTGATGTATCTCAGAGTGTTCTCTCAGCAAAATGATGGATCTCTCTTGCCCTGACCTGATGAGGCCATGAGTGATCATCTAAAGACAGTTTATCAGTGAATTAGGTGAGGGAGTAAGCCAGCAGGCCAAAATGGACATTAAATACCAACCTGGAGATTCACCACAATCTGCCTCAGCAAAAACAGGTTATGTACTGCAAACAGACAGGAATCTTTTCACCTTTAGCCTGAAACAGTGGGTTACCCTAAAGCATCAATATCTATAAGAGTAAACAACCTAATCGTTTTGGACTGCAACAGAACTGCAAAAGATTTTGAGAATCTACCTGTAATTGCTTTTTTATGTTAAAGAATGCCCCTTAGAAACTGATGCAGTAATTACTTGGCATTAAGATAATCATGTGGTTTATTTGGTATGTAACTATCATGAATATACATAAAGGAACTCAGTAAGGTTATATTATTCCCTTAATAGATAACTCATAACTGTAATACACAAATAGAGGTTACTGTAAAGCTTATGCTTCTGTAGATAAATAAACATTTGGTATATCATCCTTCAGACACAAACTAAAGGAAACATTATATGATCAATTTAGATCCATAATCATTAGTACACTATTGGTGGGAATGTAGATTGGTACTGCCATTACAGAAACCAGTATGGAGGCTCCTGAAGAAATTAAAAATAGAATTACTATACAATCAAGCAATCCATCTTCTGGTTATATACACCAAGAGCTGGTATCACCACCTCATCAGGATATATGCACTCCCTTGTTGACTGCAGCATTGTTCACAATAGCCAAGATATGAAAAAAATCTAAATGTTTATTGACAAGCAGATAAGGAAACTATGATACATATGTTGTTCAGCCTTAAAAGTGAAGGCGATTCTGCGATCTACCACAACATGGATGGACCTCAGAATACTATGCTAATCCAGTCACAGAAGGAAAAATATTGTATGATCTCTTTTATATGTAGATTTTTTTTTACTATCTCAAATACACAGAGACAGAGGTAGGCAGGGGCAGGAGAGGAAATGCTGTGTAGGTCAGAGGATACAAAATAGCAGATTGTAGATTGAACAAGTTTAGATACAATGTACAACATGAGGGTTAAAGTTAATAACATCGTATTGTAATACAATGGTCTTTTTTGTTAAATAAGTAGATTTTTGCCATTCTTGTCACAAAACCATAATTATGTGAGATGATATGTGAATCTGCTTCATATAGTAACCACTTTACTATCTATATGTATCCTATAACATCATGTTATAACCCTCAAATATATACAAAAAAATTTATTTTTTAAAAATTAAGTCTGAAACATTTTACAATAAAAATAGATGAAGCAATTAAGGGCTTCTATAGAATTCAGTTCAGTTATCATACCTTAAAAATATGAAATGAATTAAATTATATCAATTACCTGAGAAATGTGTACATTTCAATGAGAATATTATTTTAAAACTGACCTAATTTACTAATGAAAGAACAAGAGGCTTTTCATCTCTCCTTTTCCACAGAGGGTTTTTAAAAAATAGTTCTTGGTTTCTTGACTCAGTGCTATAATACAGTTTTACATTTCCTGCTTTATCTGCTGAAGTAAGATAATTCAGTAGCTATTGTTCAGGCAGATTTTCATTTCACCCAGACTACAGTTTTATACAAAGTAAATTTCCTAACTTCAGAGGACTTAACAACTACTCCTAATCAGAAACTCTTTAGGCAATGCCACGATAAAACCCAATGAAAGAAATTGCGTTTAAGTACAGTACGAACAACTCCTTACGAAATAGCTTTTTTCACCAACTCCAGCGCATTAAGTATGTTCCATGCATATCTTAAATCATCATATATTTTGAAATAAAAAATACAAAACTATAGAGTTCTAAGTTGGTTGCTATTTTACTTTTCATTTGTTTCACATGCTTCACAACTTAAGTCTGTGATCCTACAATCTCCTCCAAAAAACTTAAATGATATTAAAATACTACTTTCAATTTAAAGGGCAAAATATCTGGAAAATTAAGGTCACGATGTTAGAGTGTCTAATGGAGTATGGATTTCTGCTTGAAGTACTTCAACCAGAAACCTCAGCGATCTTAAATCTGTCTCTCCTGGATATGTTTTAGAGCTTTGAATGAATTTTCAGACTATGTTTCACATCTCTCATAACTTCAGAAAAGGATGCAGCAGAAAAGCCAAGAGAACGGTCTGTACAATAATGGAATTTTTATGCAGTACCAATAAGTTACAGAGCCTTTAAAACAAAAGATGAATAGAATCATTCTTACAGGAGGAAAAATAACAAGTGTAAAAAGGTTACTTTGTAAGAATTTGGTTTTAGGTACAAAGTACTTTTTAAAAGATCAAGAAATAGTAGGTTCTTTGATTCAGTATGTCATACATGCTACAGAATTATGATGAACTCAACTATTAATTTTAAGATGTAAGGTTTTTATTTCAGCATTTCTATGGTAAATGTAGTAGCTCCATGCACCATTAAAAAACCTAAGTCAATTGTCAGATCGGGTACCACCCAGGAAATACTGACAGACAAAAATCACATGGAATATGCACAAATTTGAAATAGGAAGGCAACGTAAAATATATTTTTTTAAAAAACTGCTTTTGAAATGTTTGTCGCCTAAAACAGCAGTCCTCAACCAGAGGTTATTTTTGTCTCCCAAGGGACATTTTTAGTTGTTACAACTGGAGGAGTGCTACTGGCATCTGAAGGATAAGAAACCAAGAATGCTGCAAAACATCTACAATGCACACAACAGCCCCACAACAAAAAAGTAGCCATTCAAAAACGTCTATAGTGTCAGCATTGAGAAATCTTAATCTAAAACAATTCCAAGCATATGACAAAATATGCTTGAATGATGCAAAAATACTTGCTGAATGAATAAATTTTTTTTTTTTTTTGAGTCGGAGTCTCCCTCTGTCGCCCAGACTGGAGTGCAGTGGCCACTCCCGGCTACCGCAGCCTCGACCCGCTGGGCTCCGGCGATCCTTCCGCCTCAGCCTTCCGAGTAGCCGGAATTACAGGCATGTGCTACCACGCCCGGCTGATTTTTTGATTTATTGTAGAGATGAGGTCTCACTGCCCAGGCGGGTCTCGAACCCGTGGGCTCAGGCAATCCACTCACCTCAGCCTCCCAAAGGCGCGGGATTACAGGCTGAGCCACCGAGCCCGGCTTGAATAAATTTTAATGAATGAAAAGATTTAGTTTCTACTTTTTATAGATTTTTATTACTTCCATCAATTTGATGCTGCCTAATACAGACTTTGTTCCTGTTCTCAAGATCTTTATCTACTCATTCATCATATTCCCTATGGTGTCCAACGTTACCAAACAGATGAAAAATTACATGTCCATTAAGGCCTGTGATATGGTTCTAAGGAATACAAACAGGAACAAATACTGGCCATTTAATTGTCACTCAAATTAGCAGGTAAAACCTTTTCAAATGTCCTCAATGTTAATTAAAAGCTCAAAAAATATTTTTAACTATAGGAATTAAGACACTTTTTTTTTTTTTTTTTTTTGGAGTCAAGAGTCTCTGTCGCTCAGGCTGAAGTACAGTGGCATGGATCACGGCTTACCGCAGCCTCAACCTCCTGGACTCAGATAGATGTTCCTTCTCCTTTAGCTTCCTGAGTAACTGGGACAACAGGCACATGCCACCATGCCTGTCTTTTTTATTTATTTGTTTCTTCCTTTTCTTTCTTTCTTTTTTTTTTTTTGTAGACACAGGTCTATGTTGTCTGTTATGTTGCCCAAGGTGGTCTTGAACTCCTGGTCTCAAGTGATCATGCCACTTCAGCTTCCCAAAGTGCTGGGGTTACAAGTGTGAGCCACCATGTCCAGCCAAAAACACTATTATTTTATTTGGTCACATTTGTTGATAAACCAAAGCATTTAAAATTTACAAGTCAAGTCCAAATAACTAGAACTGATAGACATTTTAGAAAATACTAGTTGCGTGAACAATGCAACTAGAAAAGATTAAAAGGACCACATGATCTTTCTTAAATAGTAATTCACAACTTGCAGTTCAAAACAATCTTAAAGGAATTTTAAAAACTCTGGCATTCCCAAATTAATCTAAAAGGAAAACTTTACCCAAAGTGGAAATTATATTTTTATGTCTAATTTCATTCAGATTTACGTGTATCCTTAACTGTTATGTAGAAGAAATTGATTTTAATAATAAATACTTAGAATGATGACTGTCCCTCAAAGGAAGATTATGGATAATATTTATTTTTTCTTTATAGCTTTTTAAGATTATTCAATTGTTTTACTATATATAATAATTTTGTTAGGAAGGTGAATGATATAGTCAAAGAAAAAGAGACTGATAATTTGCATATAAGCATTAATTTCTATAGAACCATATATTATTTGAGTTAAATTTTACGAACAATAGTTAATCATAAAGATATGGAATTCCCAAATGTTATTCCTTTAAAGAAACAACCACTTATGCAAAGGAGAAAACAGAATACAACTAAAAGAAACTTATTTAAAAATACTTCTAGTCAAAAAAATGTTAAATGAATTATAAATACTAAGTCAATCATAAATGTTTACATATTATTCTGGTACCACATTGTGTTTAGTTGTCCTTGGAGACAAACATTTCTATGAGAAATATATTATTGTCTCTTATGTTTACATATTGCCCTGAGAAAATGTTATTCCAATAAGAAACAGTCTAAGAAATGCATCAGCTAAAGCCATGACATGGTCCTACTTACAGTCATAGATTGAAGAGCAATCTAAGAGCTGTTCAAATGTTTATTCAGAGAGATGTGAAAGGCACAACTACTCAAAGGGAAATGGTTTTTAATAAAAACTTATAAATAGGATATTGTCTACCAAAGTATAAGTCCAAATAAACCAATGAATAAGAAAATTCTTTGTGGGATTATTCTAAGTTCATCTGAATCCACATACACTTGGAAAATCCAAAACAATCAAAATAAGTACGTTACCTAGACAAGCTTTCAAATCTATTTCTCCCCACTGGGAATCAACAACCAGTAAGGGGGTTGATTTATTTTTTTCATTCGTTTTTATAGCTAAATGAGCATGCAAACCTTTAAAAGAGAGGCAAAAATAGAAATGACAGCACCATTCATGAATCTAAATCTCCGTGAATCAGTGTCACTGCAATAGGCAAAAAGACACATAACTATTCCAATTGAGTAGTATCCCTTTGAAAGAAAATATACATTTGGGACTACTAACATTACCAAGGATTTATGTACATGTCAGTCCCTGGATGTATTTGTTTAAAACTCACTAACCACTCTTTCAGGGTAATATTGCCAACGACAATTAAGTTATTAACTACACTGGGCTTGGTGGCTCAACTTATAATACTAGCGCTTTGGGAGGTCGAGGCGAGTGGATTGTCTGAGCCTGAGGGTTCGAGACCCGCCCGGGCAACTTGGCAAGACCTCATCTCTACAATAAATAAAAAATTAGCCTTGCGTGGTAGTGCGTGCCTGTAGTTCTGGCTACTTGGAAGGCTGAGGCGGAAGGATCACTGGAGCCCAGCAGATCGAGGCTGCAGTGGCCGGGAGCGTGCCACTGCACTCCAGTCTGGGCAACAGAGTGAGACTCGAACTCAAAAAAATAAAAAAACTTAAAAAATAAAACTAAAAAATAAAAAATTATTAACTCCTTCAACAAATTTTTATTGAAAGCCTACCATGTCCAAAGGACTGTATTAGGCACAGAGAATCAAAGACTCATCCATCACATGATTTGGCATCAAGAAACTCACAAGTCTAGTTAGAAAGATAAGACATGCCTAGAAATAACGTCAAAACAAGAAGGGAGATGAATAGCCAGCATAGTCTCTAGAAGAAAATAATAAACCTAAAGGCATCACATTTCCTGATTTCAAAATACAGTAATGTGCTGCTTAATGACAGGAATACATCTGAGAAATGCTTCACTAGGCAATTTCATCATTGTGCAAACATCGTAGAACATACACAAATCTAGATAGTATAGTCTACTCCACACCTAGGCTACATGCTATAGCCTATTGCTTCTAGGCTACAAACCTGTATAGCGTGTTACTGTACTGCATGCGATAGGCAGTTTGTAATGCAATAATTAAATAATTACAATGGTAATTATTTGTATATCTAAACATAGAAAAGATATAGTAAAAATATGGTAAAAGATAAAAAATGGTACACCTATATATAAGGAACTTACCATGAATGAAGCTTGCAGGACTGGAAGATGTTCTGGATACGTCAGTGAGAGAATGCTGAATAAATATGAAGGCCTAGGACATCACTGTACACTACCGTAGACTTTATATAAACATTGTACATTTAAGCCACACTAAATTTATTTTAAAAGTTTTGCTTCAATAATAAATTAACTCTAGCTTATTGTAACATTTTTATTGACACATAATGATACATATATATGGGGCACATGTGAGATTTTGATATAAGCATATAATGTGTAACGATCAAATCAGGGTAAATAGGTTATCCAACACCTCAAATATTTATCATTTCTTTTTCTTTTCCTCTTTTAATTTTTATTTTAAAACTGTGGGGTACAATTCAGGGTTAGGTATACAAATATTCATTGTGTAGGTACCCTTATTGATGATTATGTTGGGAACTTTCCAAATCTTCTCTTCTAGGTATTTTGAAATATACAGTAAATTACTGTTAGATATACTCACCCTACTGTGCTATCAGACACTAAAACATCTATTTTTGTACCCATTAACCAATCTCTTTATTCCTCCCTCCCCTCTACCCTTCCCTTGCTCTAGTAACCATCATTCTACTCCCTACCTCCAGGAGATCAACTGTTTTAGCTCCCATGTATGAATGAGAACGTGATATTTATCTTTCTGTGCCTGGTTTATTTCACTTAACATAATGACCTCCAGTTCCATTTATGCTGGTACAAATGATATGATTTCCTTCTTTTTATGGTGAAATAGTATTCCATTGTGTATATATAACATTTTCTTTATCCATTCAACTGTTAATAGACACAGGTTGATTCCGTATCTTGGCTATATAGCACAGCAATAAACATGTGAGTGCAGGTACCTCTTTCATATACTAATTTTCTTTCTTCTGGATATATCCAGCAGTGGAATGGCTGGATCATATGCTTTATCTTAGTTTTCTGAGGTACCTCCATACTGTTTCCTATAATGAGTGTACTAATTTATATTCCCACCAATAGACTACTAGCATTCCCATTTCTCCACATCCTTACTAGCATCTGTTATTCCTTCTCTCTCTGATAACAGTCATTTTAACTGGGGTAAGATATATCACTGTGGTTTTTATTTGCATTTACCTTATGATTAGTGATGTTGAGCATTTTTTATACAAGGTTGGCCATTTATATGTCTTTTGAGAAACATTTATTCAGATCTGTTAGGTCCACTTAGTCAACAGTGCAGTTTACTCCAATGTTTCTGTCCGGACAATCTACCCATTGCTGAAAGTAGACTGTTGAAGTCCCTACTGTTATTGTATTACAGTCAACCTCTTTCATTAGGTCTATTAACATTTCTTTATATACTTGGATGCTCTGGTGTTAGGTGCATATATATTTTAAATTGCAATATCCTCTTGCTAGATTGACTCCTTTAATTTTATAATGGTCTTATTTGTCTTTGTTTTGTCATTCCTAACTTAAAATCTATTTTATCTGATGTAAGTATAGCTAATGTTCCTCTTTTCTGGTTTCCATTTGCATGGAATAACTTTTTCCATTTCTTCACTTTCAGTCTGTATTTGTCTTTTTAGGTGAAGTGAGTTTTTAGTAGAGATCATATAATTGGGTCTTTTTTTATTCATTTAGCAACTCTTTGTCTTTTAATTGGTGAATGTAATCCATTTACATTCGAGGTTATTATTGATAGGTGGGGATTTACTACAGCAATTTTGCTACTTGTTTTCTGGTTGTTTTGTAGATTCTTTTTTCCTTTCTTCCTTGTCTTCCTTTGTGGTTAAGTGATTTTCTCTAGTAATATGTTTTTATTCTGTGCCATTTGTTTTTAGTTTATCTATTACAGATTTTTGCTTTGTGGCTATCATGAGGCTTACCAAAAAAATCTTGTTATAACAGGTTATTCTGTGATGTAACAACTTTGCTCACAAAGAAAATATCAAAAACAAATTCTACACTTTAACACTCTCCCCCAACATTTTGATGTTTTGATGTTTCAATTTACATAGTTTTACATTGCCAATCTTTTAACCAATTATAGTTACTGTTACTTTTAATTATTTTGTCTTTTAGTCTTCATATTTAAGATATAAGCATTTTACTTACCATTATTACAGTATTAGAGAATTCTGAATTTCTCTGTTTTCTTTTACCAGTGAGTTTCGCCTTCAGATGTTTTCTTGTTACATATTAGCATACAATTTTTTCATACTGAAGAACTCCCTTTAGCATTTCTTATAAGACAGGTCTGGTGTTGATAAATTCCCTTAACTTTTGTTTGTCCAGATAAGTCCTTATGTCTCCATCATGTTTGAAGAATAGCTTTGCTAGGTACAGTATTCTTCACTGGCAACTGCTTTGGATACAGTATCCTACTCTTTTCTGGCCTTCAGAGTTTCTGTTGAGAAACCTGCTGAAAGCCATATTGGGCTGCCATTGAATGTAATATATTTATTTTCTTTTGCTACTTTAAGGATTCTCTTTGTTTTTGATTTTGCGCATTTGTTTATTATGTGCCTTGTATAATTTCTCTTTAGGTTGAATTTGATTAGAGAAATATGAGCTTCCTATACCTGGATGGGATGCTGTCGTCTTTCTCCAGACCTGGGAAATTTTCAGCCATTAATTCCTTATATGCTTTCTAGAACTTCTCCTCTCTCATCTACTCCAGAAATTCTAATTATGTAAAAGTTAGCTCAATTAATGGTGTCCCATGATTCTCATAGGCCTTTTTCATTCCTTTTTATTCTTTTTGTTTTTTTGCTCCTCTGATTGGGTAATTTCCTATGTTCTGTCTTTGTGCTCACTAATTCTTTCTTCTGTTTGATCGTCACTGTTGGAGCTTTCTAATGAGTTTTCCAGTTCAGTTATTGTATTCTTTATTTACATTTTTTGTTCTTTTTAATTGGTTCTATTTTTTTGTCAAATTTCTCATTTTGTTCCTGAATTGTTTTCCAAGTTTTCTATCTGTATTTTATTGTGAATCCCTGAACTTCTTTAAGAGGATTATTCTGAATATTTTTTCAGACATAGATCTTCAATTCTTCTGAGGCCATTGCTGATGCTTTGTTAGTTTCTTTTGCTAATACCCTATTTCTCCATGTTTTCACAATCTTATGTCTTTATGTTGATGACTGTACATTTGAGGAGACAGTCATCTCTTTGCATTTTTACAGGCAGAACTTTTAATGAGCACTGGAAATAAAACGCTGCCTCAATACTATATTGTTGCCTAGTCATTGTTTACTGGTATAGGCGAGATTTAACTGGGCACAAAAGTTAATCCCAGTCTTTTAGCTATTCATTCCCAGGCCAACACAAGCAGCTAGGCCTTGTGGAAAATCCAACTAGGGATTCAAGACCTCCCACAAATTGTGCCCCTGTAGCACTATGGCACTGGTCAATCTCTTCAATGTAGTGTCTCTGCTGATTGCATGAGTACTGAAGAGCCATCAAAATCCATATGACAGTTCGTTATCAGCACCCCACTCTTTGCCACCAAGTCACCTCAGGTAGCTTAGCCCTTCTGGTACTCCCAGTGATTCCTGTGGTGTGGGACCAAACTTGACTTTCCACAAAGATTCCAGACTGGTGAGGAGATTGAATGTCCGCTTCCTATTCCCTCCTCTCACCATGAAAACCATTGGTCTAGGAAAATTCTCTGTGAGTAGCATTATGCCAGATTGGCAGAGGAATTGGTGCAGACTGAAATGACCTTTTCTCTCACCAGTCTCACTTTCTCTCAATTTTATGAGCTCAGGGGGTCTCAGTTTCTCCTCAAGTTCTGGTGTATTCAGGGTGGTGTTTTTCTCTTTGAATAGTTTCTAGTTGTCTTTCTGTTTGGGAAGTGATTCCAGGAGATCTTCCATTCCACATCTTGCTAACATCACTTTGCTTACTGTAACTTTATTTTATAAATTGTTTAATTTTTTATTTTAATTCCATTTTTTAATTGAAATTGTATTGAGATAATTGTAGTTCACATGCAGTTGAAAGAAATAATACAGAGAGTTCACATATCTCCCAACAATGTTCTCCAATGGTAACATTTTGTAAAATTACAGTACAGTAGCACAGCTAGAATACATTTGGTTTTAGGAGGGTTTTTTGTTTTTTGGTTTTTTTTGGTTTATTGTTTCTTGTACATTTCTTGGGGTTGTCTATGTAAACAAACATGCAATTTGCAGATAGGAAAAATTTTAACCCCTCCTTTCCCAATGCAGTGTCTAAACTCCCAGAACTACAAGAGCATGAGAGTAGGCATCCCACCTTGTTCTTGACCATAGAAGAAAGCATCCAGTCTTCACCACTGAATATGATGTAAACTGTAAGATTTGTTGCAGAATCACTGCAGCAAGTGAAGATAATTCCCTTCTCTTTCTAACTTGTTAAGTTTTTAGCATGAATAGGTGTTAGACTTTGTTCAATGCTTTTCTTTTTTTTTCTCTTTCTCTCTCTTAATTTTTTTATTTTAAAGATGTGGGGGGTGCAATTCAGGATTGGTATACAAATGTTCATTATGCAGGTACCCTTGCGATGAGGTATACCCCCTCCCCCTAGCAGATTCCCACTACTGCCAATCCCAACTCCTCCTACCCTACAAGTTTCCCACTACTGCCAATTCTTTTCTTATAGTATTATAATTGTTCAAGGTTCACTTATGAGTGAGAAAATGTGACATTCAGTTCTTTGTTTCTGTGATACATCACTCAGTATTATAGACTCTAAGTCCATCCAGGTTGCTGTGAAGATCCTGATTTTGTCCTTCCTTACAGCTGCGTAACATTCCATCATGTATATGTAACACACTTTTTTTATCCAGTCCTCTTTTGATGGGCAGCATGGTTGGGTCCATGTTCTTGCTACCGTGAACAATGCTGCTATAAACATACACGTGCAGGTATCTCTTTCACAGAGTTATTTGAATTCTTCCAGGTATATTCTCAGTAAGGGGACTGCAGGGTCATATGGGAGGTCAATTTTTAGATCTTTTAAATCGCCACACCTTTTACCACAGAGGCTGTACTAGTTTACACTCCCACCAACAGTGTAGAAGTGTTCTCTTTTCACCACATCCTCTCCAGCATCTGTTGTTTTTTTGAGTTACTGATGATGGCCATCATGACTGGAGTTGGGTGGTATGTCAGCAAAATTTTCATTTGCATTTCTTTGATGACTAGTGAGGCTGAAAACTTTTTCATGTATCTGTTGGCTGCTCATATGTCTTCTTTGGAGAATAATCTATTCATATTTTTTGCCCACTTTGTAACGGGGCTGTTTGTTTTTTTCTTTCTGGCACGTTTGAGTTCCTTGTAGATCCTAGCTATTAGGCCTTTGTCAGACATACATTTGGCAAATATTTTTTCCCAGTCTGTGAACTGTCTCCCTGCTTTCTTGATGGTTTCTTTGGCTTTGCAGAAGCTTGACAGTTTGATGAGGTCCCACTTGTCTATATTAACTCTTATGGCATGGGCACTTGGGGTTTTGATCAGGAATTGGTTGCCAGTTCCAATTTCCATAACAGTGTCTCCTGCATTTTCTAAGGTTCTTATAGTTTGAAGTTTAGGTTTTTGATCCATTTAGAGTTTATTTTTGTGTATGGTGATAGGTAGGGGTCTTGTTTGAATATTCTGCATGTGGTTATCCTGTTTTCCCAGCACCATTTATTGAATAGGTTCTCTTCTCCCCAGTGGTTGGTGGTAGAGGCTTTATTGAAGATGAGTTGGTTGAGAAATTGAGGGTATTCTTCTGGAATTTCTATCCTGTTCCATTGGTCTATATGCCTATACTGACCAGGTTGTTTTGATTATTGCAGCTTTATAATAAAGTTTAAAGTCTGAGTGTGATACCTCCCATTTTTTGTTTGTTTTTGCAGAGGATTATTTTGACTATTTGTGGTCATTTATGTTTCCATATGAATTCCTGTATTGTCATATAAACTGTTTAACTTTTTAAACATTTTTACTCTTTTGTAATAACACTTAGCTTTAAACATAAGCACATTGTATAGCTGTACAAAAATATTTTATTTCTTTATATCCTCATTCTAAAAGCACAATGACAGGTCTAGGCAGCAGAATCTACCAGGCAGAGGAAAGAATCTCAGAGTTTGAGCGTTAAAATATTGAACTAACCCAGTCTGACAAAAACAAGGAGAAAAGGTTCAAAAAGAAAGAGCAAAGTCATGAGAAGTGTGGGATTATATAAAGAGACCAAATTTATGGTTGATTGGTATACCTGAGACAGAAGGTGAAACAGAATATCCTGGAACAAACCTTCCAGGAGACCTCTAAGAAAATTTTCCCTATCTCACTAGAGGGACGACTATCCAAACACAAAAGATTCAGAGAACCCCTGCAAGGTATTACATGAGAAGACTATCCTCAAAATATATAATAATCCATATCCACAAGGTAAATATGAAACAAAAAATACTAAAGGCAGTTATAGAGAAGAGAAAGACTATCTATGAGGGAAGAACCATCAGAACTGCTGCAGATTTCTCAGCAGAAACCCTACAAGCCAGAAGGGATTGAGGCCCCATCTTCAACATTCTTAAAGAAAAGCAATTCCAGCCAAGAATTTTCTACCCCACTAAACAAAGCTTCATCAATGAAGAAGAATTAAAATTCTTCCCAGACATGCAATCCCTAAGAGAATATGCCACCTCCAGATCAACCCTAAAGGAGATTCTTAAGAAAGTTCTGAGCATAGAAACAAAAGAAAAGTTCCATCCATCACAAAAGCACAGGTAAGCACAGAGTTTACAGAACAACCACAAAAACCTAAAAAAAAATAGAAGAAGCAAAGCAACCTCTTAAGAGAATTATGGTAGGGATAAACCTCACATATCAATAATAAACTTGATGTGAATTGACTGATCATACCACTCAAAAGGCATAGAGTAGCAAGCTGGATAAAGAAATATGATCCATCAGTCTGCTACCTTCAGGAAACCCATCTCACTGCAAAGGACACCCACAGGCTCAAAGTAAAGGGCTGGAGAAAGATCTTCTAGAAAAATGGAAAACAAAAAAGAGCAGTGTAGCTATTCTTAGACAAAACAGATTTCAAACCAATAAAAGTTTAAAAGGACACTACATAATGATAAAAGACTCAATACACCATCAAGAAACATCCATCTTAAATATATATGCACCAAACACATGAGCAGCCAGACTTCTATAAAACAACTGCTAAACTAAGAGAGACTACAGAACAACTGCTGTAGTCTGCTTAGTTTAGCAGTTACAGAACAACTGCTAAACTAAGAGAGACTACAGAACCCTATACAATCACAGTTGGAGATTTAATACCTGCTAACAGCCAAAGACAGATCATTGAGGCAAAAAAATAAATAAAAACAACCTTAACTCAACACTCAACTAATGGGACCTAATTGACATCTATAGAACACTTCACTCAACTACAGTGTATACATTCCATTCATCAGCACATGGAACATACTCCAAGATTGAGCACATTCTCAGGCATATATTAAGTGTGAACAATGTCAAAAGGCAGAAATTAAAAAGATTCCTGGGAACAAATGAAAACAAAGACACTACATTTCAAAACCTCTGGGATACCAATAAAGTAGTGCTGAGAGGGAAGTTTATAACATTACACATACATATTAAGAAAATAGAAGAATCTCAAGTAAACAGCCTAACGTCACACCTAAGGTAGCTGGAAAGGCAAGAACAATTAAATCCTAAATTTAGTAGAAAAATCTTAATTACTAAAATAAAGCCACAAGTGCAGGAAAGAGAAGCCCTCCAAAAACAAACAAACAAACAAACAAACAAACAAACAAACAAACATAGAAAGGATCAACGAGACAAAAAGCTGATTGTTTGAAAGGATAAATAAGATTGAGAGACTCCTAATCAGATTAACTAAAAAAGGAGAGAGAGAAAGAGAAAGAAAGAAAGATCAAATAAGCACAGTTGGAAACAAAAAAGGCAATGTCACAACTGACCCTGAAGAAATTCAAAATATTATCAGAGGTTACCACAAACATCTTTATGCAAATAAAACATTTTATTTCTTTATATTCTAAAAGCTTTTTTCTACTTTTAAGATTTTCTTTTTTTTACTTTTTAAACTTTTTTGTTAAAAACGAAGACACAAATACATACATTAGCTTAGGCCTACAAAGTGTCAGGATCATCAATATCACTGCCATTTACCCCACATCTTGTCCTTCCAGGACTCCAGGGGCAGTAACAAGCATGTAGCTGTCATCTCCTATAATAACACAATGCCTTTTCTAGAAAACCCCCTGGAGGGCCTTCCTGGGGCTGTTTTACAGTTAACTTTTTTTTTACATTAGTGAAAGGAGTACACTCTAAAATAACAATAAAGAGTATAGTATAGTTAATATATAAACCAATAACATAGTTGTTTATTACCATTATCGAGTATTACGTACTTTCTATAATTGCTATACTTTTATACAACTGAAAGCACAAAGTAGATTTTTTACTCACATCACCACAGACATATGAGTAATACATTGTGTTACTATGTTACAATAGCTACAACATCAATAGGTGATAGGAATTCTTCGGCTCCATTATAATCTTATGGGACTACTGTTGCAGATGTGATCCATCATTGACCCAAACATTGTTATGTGGCACATGACTGTATATTATAAGGCTATTGTAACCAAAACAGTATAGCACTGGCATAAAAACAGACACATCAACCAATAGAAGAGGATAGAAAGCCTAGAAATAAATCCACACATTTATGGTTGACCGATTTTTGACAAAGGTGCTATGAACATATAATGGAGAAACCTCTTCATGTGGTGCTGGGAAAAGTGGATATCCATGTGCAGAAGATTGAAACTGGATCTTCATCTCACAACATATACAAAAATAAACTCAAAATAGATTGACTTAAATATAAGACCTAAAACCGTAAAAACTCCTAAAAGAAAACATAGGAGGAAAGCTCCACAACATTAGACTGGGCAATGATTTTTTTTTTTTTAAATATGAACCTGAAAGCACAGGCAACAAAAGTAAAAAATAAACAATTGGGATTGTATCAAACTAAAAAGTTTCTGAACAACAAGGGAAACAATTAACAAATAAGGAGATAACCTTCAGAGTGGAAGAAAATATTTGCAAATGACACATCTAATAAGGGGTTAATATTCAAAATATGAGGAATTCAAACAACTCATTAGCAAGAAAACAATAACCTGATTTTTTTTTTAAATGAGCAAAGAATTCGCAGACATTTCTAAAAGAAGATATACAAAAGGCTAACACATTCATGAAAATATTCTCAGCATCACTAATAATCAGGGAAATACAAATTAAAATCACAATGAGATATCACCTAATACCTGTGAGAATGGCTATTATCAAAAAGATAGAAGTGTTGGCAGGGATGCGGAAAAAAGGAAACCTATGGCCAGGCACAGTGCCTCACGCATATAATCCCAGAACTTTGAGAGGCCAATATAGAAGGATTACTTGAAGCCAGGAGTTTGAGACCAGCCTGGGCAACATAGTGAAACCCCATCTCTGCAAAAATTTAAAAATTAACTGGACATGGTGGCACACGCCTATAGGCCCAGCTATTCAGGAGGCTGAGGAAGGAGGATCACTTGAGCCCAGGAGGTCAAGGTTACAGTGAGCTATAATTGTGCCACTGTACTGCAGCCTGGACAACAGAATGAGATCCTGTGCCTTTTAAAAAAAAAGAAAAAAGAAGACTTGTACACTGTTGGTGGGAATGTAAATTAATACAGTCATAATGGAAAACAGTATGGAGGTTCCTCCAAAAACTAAAAATAGAACTACTATGTGATCCAGCAATCCCACTCCTGTACATATCCAAAGGAATTGAAATCAATATAACAATGGGATGTGTGCACTCTCATGTTCATTGCAGTATTATTCACAATAGCCAAGATATGGAAACAACTTTACTGTCCATCAACAGATGAAGGGATAAAAAATGTGGTATATATACAAAATGGAATATTATTCAGTCTTTAAAAAAAAAGAAGAAGAAAATTCTGTCTCTTATGACAAGGGGAAGAAACCTGGAAGACATTATACTAAGTGAAATAAGCCAGGCATAGAAAGACAAATATGAAAATCTCTCTCTCATGGAGTTTAGGATATCCCTTTTCTCCTTGGAAGATCAGCCCTTGAGGATCATCATCAGGACTGCCATGAGCTGGCAGCTTTCTTTTCCTCTTTCAGGCATTTGAAATGAAAAAGAAAAAGAAAAAAGACAAATATTACATAATCTCACTTATATGTGGCATCTAAGAAAGTCAAACTCACAGAAGTAGAGAGTAGAATGATGGTTACCAGGGGCTAGAGAGAATGGGGAGTCATTGGTCAAAGGGTAGACAAGAGAAATCAGTTTTGATAACTATCGAACATCAGGGTAACTACAGTCAATGATAATGTATTGTACATTTCAAAATAATTAAGAAAGTAAATTTAAAACATCTCATGACAAAAAGCAGTAAGTGAGGTGAAGGATATGTTAATCAGCTTGATTTAAGCAACCCACACTGTACACATACACATGTATCAAAACATCACATTGTATCCCATAAATGTCTACAATTATGATTTTTCAACTAAAAAATGTTAATTAAAAAAGCAAGAAGAGAGAAGCGCCTAAAGAACAGTAAAAATAAAATGCCATAAGAAGTCAGAAGAGCCCGCGGGTTCGAGATCCGCCTGGGCAGCGAGACCTCATCTCTACAATAAATAAAAAAAGTCAGCTGGGTGTGGTAGCTCATGCCTGTAATTCTGGCTACTTGGAAGGCTGAGGCGGAAGGATCGCCGGAGCCCAGCAGATCGAGGCTGCGGTGGCCGGAAGCAGCCACTGCACTGCAGTCTGGGCGACAGAGTGAGACTCCAACTCAAAAAAAAAAAAAAAAAAAAAAAAGCAATGACTTTCAGCTGGTGTGGTTATAGAAGACATTGAGATAGGATTGCAACATTTGAAATGAGTCTGGATATGTATATGAGATTTGGACATTCTCAGAAAGAGGTAAAATAGATCATAAGGGAAGAGACACAATGCAAGTGAAGGTGGACATATGAGAAAGCACCCAGTCCAGGCTTATCCAGAAGTTCTGCTGGCAAACAGAGTACTGCAGAAAGAGGAGCAATTAAAGTTGAAGTAGGATATTGAGACTAAGGCCAACTGGGGAGGGCCTGACCACAAGGCTGAGAAATCTAGATTTTATTGGGTAATTGGGGAACTGGTAAAGATTTCTGAGCAGAAAAAGCATCATCAAAGTTGTGCTTTAGAAAGATCAATCTAGCAGTAATTGAAGGAACTGAACATCAATCAAATACAGATGATATAGCACACTGAGTATAATGTAAGCCTGCAGGAATTCAGGAATTCATTTATAAAAATGTAATTTATATGCATCTTTTCAGTAACACAGCTCTATAAACTGTCTTGCTCATGGACTAGTACCTAATTATATAAGCATCTAAAAAGGTCATAAGTACTATAAAATGATATCACAAAACCTCTTGCCTCTGCCTGGAAATCCCTCCACCCGCTTTCCTTTCTGGTAAACTCTTCATTCTGTAGGTTTCAGTTTAAATGTCACTTCCTCAGAAAGGCCTTATCCAAATTGGGTCCTCCTGTTCTTCTCTTTCAAAGGAATTGTACTTTTTTCTTCATAGCACATATCACAATTTATAATTATATATTTTGGTCACTAATTAAAGTCTGTCTCCTTCACATAGATTGTATTTTTTCTTTTCATTACATTCTCCAGAACCTAAAACAATACAACACATAGTAGGCACCTAACAAATATTTGTTCAGTGAAGAATTAATAAATGAATAAGAGTAGATTTTAAGGTCACCACTGTAATGTTACTCTTTGCTAAAGATACTTACTATTGGCTAAAATACTTTCTTTCAAAGGAAAAATTAAAAGAAATCTTAGGTTTCAATTTAAAGCTAAAATCAGAATAAAATCTGCACTTCTACAAAGAAAACTAAACAAATACTCAAGACAATGTACACATTCCTACCTCTCATATTTTTACATCAATAATTCATAGTGCAACTACCAAATTAAGTTGAATAAAGAACAGAATCTGAAGGAAAGCATTATAACTTAAATATAAAGAAGGCAATTAATAGACTCGTTGTAGCGCCTTAACCCATGCATATTATGTTAGAAGCTCAAAAAGGAACTTCTACATTCAGCATGAAATATCTTGCTTTAACCTAAATCATTACTGGAGTAAACAAAAATTATAAAAAAAGAGATAATTATTCCCAAAAAAGATAATTAAGCTTTTTAAATATAAATAACTCATTTTCAAATAATAAATACTTGGCTTCCAATCACATGCTATTTGTTTCTATGTACTTCATGCCATAGCCTTGAGGCAAGGTTTTCTTCATATAATAATACATATATAGAAGATTAGCTATGTAATGACTCTTAAGTCATAGAAGTCTAGAGAAGTCCAGAGGAGTTCAACATGAGGCATTTGGTACCTTGGCCTAAAATGCAGCCCTTTGCAAAAATTTTAATTTAGAAAAATCTTTCAGTTCACTTTACACATGAACTAGGAAGGCGTAACCAACTGCAAGTAAGGAACTAGAGATGTTGGTTTAATAGTGGAAATGTTGAGTTAACTCAGTACAATAGAAAAGGAAAAATAACAAAACAAAAAATAAGATATCCATCATTTATCTGGGAGTGGGGGGGGGTATTTGTGCAAATGAATTTTGCAAAACAGATGCACTGCTTAAACTTAAAAACGAAAATGGAAGCCGGGCTCGGTTGCTTAGTCTATAATCCCGCGCCTTTGGGAGGCTGAGGTGAGTGGATTGCCTGAGTCCGCGGGTTCGAGACCCACCTGGGCAGCGAGACCTCATCTCTACAATAAATAAAAAAAAATCAGCTGGGCATGGTAGCGCATGTCTGTAATTCCAGCTACTCGGAAGACTGAGCCGGAAGGATCGCCAGAGCCCAGCAGGTCGAGGCTGCGGTGGCCGGGAGCGGCCACTGCACTCCTGTCTGGGCGACAGAGTGAGACTCCAACTCAAAAAAAAAGGAAAAAGGAAAAAAGCCCAGCATAGATTTGTTCAAGGAGGTACAATCACTTTTACTATAAGGAAACACCTATATTCCTAAAAATCACTACATTATGTGAAAATCACACAGTAGAAAACAGAACTCATGGGGAAATGTAGTTAGGGATACAACACTCCAAACCTTTAACAGTGCCACATAAATACAAGAGAGGAATCTAATAAAACCAGTAGCACAGTTTTATACATGTTACATGGTTAGGAAACAAACAGAGCATCTTACCTTGAAAAAGACCTGGAGTTTGCTAGCAGATGTGGGTGTTTGAAAGGTTGTGGCTTGTGAGTTAATTGTGAGGTGGCAGAAGGAAGATTATCTGAAATCATAAGGAAAGATGTGACACCAGACATGCTGTGTGTGGCTCATAACACATAGTGACCTGAGGCAGATATAGATATTCTGAGGGTATGCCTGTGTTCATTTTGTGTGTTCCTTTGGGTCTCAGTTCAACTGAGTGCAGCATTCTGCGTTCAAATGGCATTTATCACTAACAAAATCATGCATAAGCAAATACAAAATTTATCTATGCCCAAATTACTAAATATACCAATAGCATTGCAACATGTTCACATTTTCAAAACAAGTGTTAATAGCAGAACTGACTGTGTGGGTATTCAAAATCAAACAGCTAATACCAACTGGATAATGCAATCATTTCCCACTGCTCAAATGTCTTAAGTTCAATGGATTCACAAGGTTTCGAAAAATCACAGTCTCTCTAGCAGAAAAAAAAAGACACAATTTCTAAACAGATTGTATAAATCACATGGCCAAACTCTAGAAAATTCTGGGGTCTGCTTGGCTCCACAGAAGTACAGCTTTCTTCATAAAATCATTGCCTTTACAGCAGTAAAGTTTCAACATCATTAATACAAACAGCATTCAATCAAATCTAGTTTTTGCTCAGGAATAGAGGATCTTCTTTTCTCGTCATCATCAGTGTTATCATGAACACCCCTTCTCACATATTCCCAACACCTTCAGCTGTCACTATTAAGACAATCAGAGCTCAACGCAGGCAAAATGGGGCATAGCCAAAGTCAGAAACTATAGCATTTTTTCCTGCCCTTGGTGCTAGTTTCTGGGTTGGTATCACAGCAATGATCATGTAGTAAAAACAGTGTTTGCTAACAGATCTCATTTCATTTGGTTTTAATTAAGGAAATCCAACCTCTAGAAGAAATGTCTGAACCTCTATTTTTGGCATTTATCAAGCATCATCTGTTCCACAAGCTAAGCTCTCAGTTTAGCAAAGTACTTTCATGAAAAGTAGGGGCTTACTGAATTTTTGTTGAATAAACACTAGCTGAACTTACTTGATTTGTTTTACTCTTTACCCAAAATAATTTTATTCCAAAAATATTAAATTCAATTCAAAATCAACATGGTCACTACTGGCTAAAAGATTATTTTTATTTGTTTTTAATTGCTATAAAATTAGAAAATAATAGCTGTAGTAAAAATTGGAAGAATCCAGAGGGTATAAAATGAAAATAAAAGTCCAAAGCATCCTTGTCCCTATTCCCCACCTCAGAGACAACTACTTCCAAAGGGTTCTTGTTCATCATTCTAGAAATGTTCTATGTATATGTACAGTATAAGTACAAATGATGTTTTATTTTCGTAAATAAGGTCATACCTATATCTATTATCATGTAACTTACTTTTTCCTGAATATTATAGCCTGTCCGTTTCTTCATTATATCTATAAAATGAACTATATATATTATATATATACATATATAATATATATAGTTTTAATGGCTATATAATATTCCAAAGTATGTAAACACTTGAAATTGTTTAACTGTTGATATCAATAGTCAAGTAAATTGCTTCCCATTTGTTTTTATTATAAATAATGCTATAAGCAACAACCTTTTACATATATCTTTGTACACTGAGGTGAATACATCTGCAGAATATATTCTTAGCAGGAGCATTGCAGAGATAAATGTGTGAACATTTATAATTTTGATAAATGCCAAATTACCCTCAATAAAGGATACGAGAGTGCCTATTTTACCACATGCTTTCTATCTATTTTTAAACTTTTTCATCTTTGTCAATCTGATAAATGAAAAATAGCATCTCATTTTAATTTCTACCTCCTTGATAATAAGTGAGGCTAAGTATTTTTTCAAATTTCTATTATTTTATTTTCCTGTGAAATATGTGTTCATATCAATTTTTTCTCATCTTTTCTGTTGACTTATCAGTGATCCCTGAATATTAATGATATCAATCCTTCTTCTGTCAAATATATTGCAATTATTCTTCCCCACTTGGGTATTTGTTCATTGATTCTTATCATGGTGATTTTGCCATGCAAAAGCTTTTAGTTTTTATGAAGTCAAATTATTAATCTTTTCTTTTATTGTCACTGGATTTAGAATTATGCTTAGAAAGGCCTTTTCTGTTTCAAGATTACCCATGTTTTCTCCTTAAAATAATAATAATAATACATAATCAGTAATTTTTATTAAATGCTTACTCTAGGTCAGGCACTGTTCTAAGCAACTCATATATGCTATTGCATTTAATGTTTACAACAACCCTAGTAGGTGAGTAGTATCATTATCTCCATGATACAGATGAAGATTCTGTAACTACATATGAGATTTAAACTTATCTGCAGTTAAACAGCTGGTATGTGGCACCGCCAAGATTTCAACTCAGATCAGCAAATTCATTAACTGTAGGTTATATTTACTGACTCTCTCTAAGATAAATGAGGAATTCATACTCTTTTACATACCTCTACCTATTCTATCTTCACCTCTTTATATCTGCTATATAAATCCTTTATCTAATATTAACTTTAGAGCGTTTACATTTTCTTCTATTTCCATAGTATACACAGTTATTTAGACTTGATTTAGTCTATATTTAAATATATCCCAGATGCCCTGCCAATCCTTTCATACCTCTGTTTCTCCATTCCCAAATTCTTTTTATTTATCAACTTAGATGATTAATTTTATGCATGGGTCAATTTTTCAGGGACTAGGTCCTTGAATGTTTGAGAACACTTTATGCATAAATAACAGATTGGCTAGATAGATATCAAGTCACACTATTCCCTGCCCACACATATCCACCAACACTCTAGAGACACTGTTCTACTGCCTTCTGGCTTTGTCTACTGCTATTAATCTGAGTCCAGTCTGGTTTTTCATCTTTTGGATGACTTGCTTTTTCTGTCTGGACACCTATAGGATTCTTCTTTTGATTCTGAAGCACAACTAACTTTACTGTTATATGCATACTTGATATTGATCATCCTATTTCATCTTTTCTGGAACTTTGTGTTCTTTTGCTCTGCAGATAACCAATTTCTTTACTCTCTGATGGTTTTTTCCCCATTATATCTCTGAAATTGTTCTATTTGTTCTGTTGTCTTGACCAGGCACACCAATAACACATATGTTGGATCTTCTCTGTTGTCTTTATTATCTATATTATATTAGATAGAACTCTTAGTTGTAAACCCATGGCAGAAGCCTAACTTAAACTCATTAGATAAAAAGAATTTATTGGAAGAACACTGGAGTACCCCATATAACTCTAGCAAATACATAAAGTGTAACAAGGCCTCAGGGATAACTAGAACCACAGACTTGAACAGCACCAAGACTGTTTATCTCAACCAGTACTATTTATCTCTTGCCGCTTATATCTGCTTTTATGGGTGGGCTTGGCTCTCACTATCACAGACAGAACAACTTCTTCCACAGGCATAAAACACAGCTTCCAACACCTCTAAAGACTTACATCCCATAATTCTCACCACTAGAGAGCAATTGCCTAGCTTTCCTTAATTCCAATATTTGAAAATTCTATGTCCCCCTTCAATTTATTTGAATGAATATAAATGTATTTTTCTGGAATGTCTGTTTCCCAAAATAATTCTTAATCTGAAATGTATTTCATCTGCATGCTTACAGTAAAGCAGTTTAGCCAACTTTGCTAATTTATTGCTTATTCATTTCTGTTCATTTGATTCTGGTCAACTGCTGCAAAGCTCATTGGCTTTTTTTCTTTCTTCCTCACCACTTCATTGTAGAAGTCAGAATATGCTGCCCTCTTAGTCCCACCTCTCTCTCTCTCTCTTCTCCCTTTCTCCTCCCCTCCCTTCCCTCCTGACCCTCTCCCAAAGCTTAAGCCTCATAGGATGGGGCACTCAGTGCCCCCTCACTTACTTTTAGTGAAATCTGTACTCTGTTTACAAACTAAAGAGGTATGCATCAGCTTTTAGCATCTAATCCGTATAATACTATATTCCTTAGATACCAGTCCATAGCTTGAAACTGAACCATTTCTAATTTCATGGAATTTTCTTCTTTGTTTTTCAACCTATTTGCTGATTTTGAATTAGTTTCAGGACTATAAATATGGTTAACATACCCTTACTTTTCTGAATCTCTTCTGAATTATTTGAAGTAACAGCTACTATTTAAATTCTACTTCAGAAAACTTAAAAATCATTCACTCATCAAATATGTGGAAAATGTTAACTATGTACACATTGAGAGGCACTGAAGACACAGCAATGAAGAAGACAGAAATATTTCCTACCCTCTTAGAGCTTATATTATAATGGGGAAGACATACTACTATTATAAACAAATAATCACTAGAATAATAGATTGATAAGTAAGTAAAAGAGTGTGGTTTAAGCAGAAATTAGAATACCCAAGAGATATGGATTAGATTATTTTAGTGTGAGAATCTCTGAGCTGCTTCTTCATGCAAGGAAAGGCAAAAATCTCCTTGAAGCTCATTTTCTTTATTTTGTGAAGAATCACTTAAATTGCCTCCCATAGTGACAGATTGAAAATGAGTAAGTACCCCTTGTCTTAGTATGACAGGACAGTTCTTAGATGTACAAACTAGTAATAACTACCTTTTTTCCTTGGGCTTCAAAGCCCATAGGCTTTCTGGGAGTGTTCCTTGGGATCCAAAGTTAGCTGTTGGAGCAAACTTAATATTGCCATGACCAAAGTCTTCTGGCAAGAAAGGGTACAAATGGTACCAAGCCAGGCTCGGAGGCTCAGCCTGTAATCCCACGTCTTGGGAGGCTGAGGTGAGTGGATTGCCTGAACCCGCGGGTTCGAGACCCACCTGGGCAACTTGGTGAGACCTCATCTCTACAATAAATCAAAAAAATTAGCCGGGCATGGTAGCACGTGCCTGTAATTCCAGCTACTTGGAAGACTGAGGAGGAACGATCACCGGAGTCCAGCAGGTCGAGGCTGCGGTGGCCGGGAGCAGCCACTGCACTCCAGTCTGGGCTACAGAGTGAGACTCTGACTCAAAAACAAACAAACAAACAAACAAACAATGGTACCAAAAGAGTACTCACTAGGCAGGAGCTGTCTGAATTGGTATGCCAAGCTCAACCCAGATCTAGGAATCAAAAGAAAGAGTGACTGTAGCCCAACCTATAACCACCATGACACAAGATTATACTTTGAGGAACAATTACTAAACATATGAATGCCAAACCATATATATGTGAATGTAAATGTACACTCTGCATGCTGGGCAAGTCATCACAAACACAATGGACTTTCTGTCCCTTTGGGCTGTGCAGGACCATTCTTCAACAGCAACATTCTTTATCAGCAGCAGCTATGTTGTACTTATCAGGCTTCCAATTCAGTCTAACGTGGTACATGGAACTAACCCTTGAAACTCCCAGGTTCTTAGACAATGCACAAAGTGAAAAGAGAGTCCTCAAGAGTGAGATACTGAACCTCCTGGCAATAAAAACACCTAGAAGATAATGCAACTCACTTTAAAGAGATATTGCCTCTTCATGATTTCCTGGAAAGAATGACACAAACAGAGATCTGAAGGACAACAACTGGTTAGCCAGTGAAAGCAAAAACTGCATTCTAAAAAGAGGATCCAGCCAGTGTAGTGGCTTGCACCTATAATCCCAGCTACTCCGGTGGTAGTGACAGCAGGAGGATCACTTTAGGCCAGGCGTTTGAGGCCAGCCTGGGCAACATAGCAAGACCCTGTCTCTAAAAATATATTTTTAAAAATTATCTAGGTGTGATTGAGTGCACCTGTAGTCCCAGCTCCTTGGGAGGCTGAGGTGGGAGAATTGCTTGAGGCCAGGAGTTTGACATTGGAGTAAGTTATGATCTTGCACTCCAGCTTGAGCAATAGAGTGAGATCACTTTCTCCAAACAGACAAACAAAAAGATGATCCAGGAAGAAACTTGGCAGATTTGAGGAAATTAAAGAGGACCAGTATGGCTGGACTGTGAAAGAAGTGTGACATTGTTGTCAGTCAAGATGGTGAGGTAGGCAAGAGGCCCTATCTTATAAGGCTGCATAAACTACATTAAGGATTTGAGAGTCTATTCTACAAGCAATACAAAATAATAAGCAAGTTATATTTAAAAGAGTGGCACGGTCAGAAATGTATTTGTAAAATATGACTTTAGCTGCAAGACGTAAGACAGTCAAGAGTGGACACTAGTAGGAAGGCCAGTTGGAAAGCTATCTGAGGTAGAGTGGATGGGTAGAGGTGGAAGCAGGTATACAGATTTGGTTGTAGTAAACTTAGGGAATTCCCACTGAATGGCTTTCTTCTCTATAAAATGGCAAGTAGAAGAGTGAGATGACTTTGGGCATTGATGGATCAAAACCAGGGATGCGTAGATTTAATCCCAAAAGCCTCGTGGAAGAAAGTAGGCACTTACAGAATTTTCTGCTAAGGCTTCTCGGCTGAGAAAGGAGTCTGGCACTTGTGGACCCAGTGTTACATTATACTGCTGGGTTAAGAATTCTGTATTATTTTGTCAAAATAAATCAAAGTTTTACCCAAGAGATTAAAGGCTATATAAAGAGAAGAACTTTCCATTTGCTTGCCCTTGTACAGCATGTGGATGTACTCTTCCTAAGTATCACCTTCAAGCAACTTCAGAAGAAAAGAGTGAAGGAACTTGGGAAATGCTTTTTGCCGTTGACCATAGATAGACCCTGGCTAGACCACAAAAAAAGAGGGCCTTATTAAAAGCATTCTTAGCTGATGGACCTTTCACCATTAACCAGTCACTTGGGTCAAAAAACAAAAGATAAATGCTATTCCCCAGGTCTAGCGCCACCATCAACATGGAGGAAATGATGAAAGTCCTAGATTATAGGGGAAATTCAGCAACGGGTGCCTTTGGGAGAAAAAAGCTGACATTCTGTCCTCATCCCTTCAAAAACATATCCCAAGCAGAAAGAGATCTAGGATCAAAGCTATCTTTAAAGGACTAAAAGGTCTCAGAAGCACTGCTGCCTGCAGGCGTAAAAATAAAGTGACAAAAGTATACTGACAGACCAAATTAGTGATCCCGAAACTTCCTTTTAGGTTTGCCCACTACTCTTCCTATTAAGACTCTAAAAAGCCCTTGAGAGGGCACCTCCAGGAGTGTCATTTATGAAAAACCAAGACAACAGAGAGAACACCTAGTAAGATAATTAGTGGATTTTAGGATAGGGAAAAAAACAACAAAGTAGTGAGAAGTACAAGAGACAGATTCACCACCATCTAATCAGTGTCACGTGGAGAATATAGGTTTTCACTGTGATTTGTAGGCAAAGGTTAAAAAACTCCACATTTTTAACAAAAATAACCCCACCCCACCCTCCCCAGAAGTTATAACCCTTTGCTTCTGTTATAATTGGGGTTTACCCATGGCATTAATTTCCCATTGGATATAAGCCTATGGCCACCCCTATACTACAGACAGCATAAAACTAAGGCAAAAAAGAAATATCTTCTGTATCAGAAAGCAGAGTTCCATAGCTGGGGTCACAAAGCACTGGGTTCAAATCTCGTTCTGTCACTTACAAGCTGTATGACCCTGAGCAAAATATTGAAGCTCATTAGGCCTCAGTCATTTTGTCTGTGAAAAGGGATTAGAACCTGCCTCATAAGATTATCACAAGAAGAAAATGAGACAATGCACATAATGCTCTTAGCACAGTACCTGGCACATACTAAATACACAATAAGAAATAGGTACCATTCAAAATCATTCATTCTTACCTTCACGTTCATTTCTTCTCGGCTGCCTTTGAAGACTTCTTGGGTCTTTGCTGTAACTTACTTACCTAGAACCCCAATATCCTGTCTGCTTCTGCCTACTTACAGGACTCCTTTGTCCCTCACTCTACCAACAGTCCCCTGGATTTAACTGATTACCTATCCAGATTTACAAACTCTGCTGACCTACGCTTCCTGTACAATTCCCATCCTTGTCCCAGCCTCTTCTGCCTGTTGCCATTTGTTTCCAGTGTGACCAATCCAAAGCCAAGTCAGACTGTTTAAGTTAGTTTGAAGGTTGCCTAAAAGGCTTAATTTAACCAGCAGTAGCCAGAATCATTACTTATATACAGCTAACATCACTGGTCAACTGATTAATTGCTCTGTACTCAGGACGATGCTAGACTCTCCAAATAACTGTATTTAATCCCTCCAAAATATAAGAGGAAATTCCTCCTCTCTTCCAAGCATAGAAGCTACTTCAAAATGTTGCTTCTAAATAAAGATTCTTAGAGCCAGATGTAGTGGCTCATGCCTATAATCCCTGCACTTTAGGAGGCTGAGGCAGGAGGATCATTTGTGGCCAGGAGTTCAAGACAAGAGGGCAACATAGTGAAACACTAGCTCTACAAAAAAAAAAAATTTTGTTTTTAATTAGCCAGACACGGTGGCACACATCTGTAGGCCCTGCTACTCAGAAGGCTAAGGATTGGGAGGATTGCTTGAGCCCAGGAGTACAAGGCTATAGTGAGCTATAATCACACCACTGCATTCCAGCCTGGTCAATAGAGTAAGACACTGATTCTTGGAATTAAAATTTTTTTTAAGCTTTGCCGGGCGCAGTGGCTCAAGCCTGTAATCCCAGCACTTTGGGAGGCCAAGGTGAGGGGACTGCCTGAGCCCACGGGTTCAAGAAGAGCCTGGGCAACTCAGCGAGACTTCATCTCCACAATAAAATTAAAAAAAAATAGCTGGTAGCATGCACCTGTAGTTTCAGTTACTTGGAAGGCTGAGGCAGAAGGATAGCCTGAGCCCAGCAGGTCGACGCTGGGGTTGCTGTGAGCGTGCCACTGCACTCCAGCCTGGGCAACAGAGTGAGACTCTAACTCAAAAAAAAAAAAAAAAAAATTTCTTTTTAATTTAAAAATACACCCCGAAAAATCTCTTGGTTTCTGCATTTCCGTGTCTTCATTTAATTCCTTGATATTTCCAAAACTTGAGAGTTAAAAAATAAAATTCTCTATGATACTTTAAAAAAATTCCTCAACTCTATTTCCTTGAAATTACCAGAGTATTTCTTAGTGAAACTAGCTCATTTCACTATTCCACTACTCTCCAGGGACAGCCTAAGTCCTTAACTGAATTAAATGAGTCAAAGAAAGGAATTTGAAGTACTAGTAACCCAAAATTAGTTTAATTTTTAATGTATGTGGTTAATTTAGAGGCGACAAATAAAGATAAATGTCATTTGCCTTTTCTATGTCAGACAGCATCTCACAAGATATCTTGATCAAACTCTGCAAATACAATTTATTGAACCAATACTTCATCTTGCAATAGTCATATATGCATTTACTATTACAAACATGACTCTTTGATTATGTTTCTAATTCAAAATTATTCTTCCATTAACATACTTCTTTAATTTGGAAACTTGAAATTTTGCATTTCTAAGAACAGCAGACAATATTTATATTGTCAGGTAACAGACTGACCTCTAGTGGAAATTTTTTAAATTACTGAATGAGCTTCCTGGAAAAGGTCTTTAATGCAGTTACAGCTAACTAACCTATGACTGCTAAAATTATGTTAGCCATTGATGATAAACTTATTTTCTTACCTATTTCAAGCTAGGCAGCAGAGAATAAGGTTAAGAGCAGAGACTGTTTCACAGCTCACCTCTGTTATTTCTTGCTGTGTACTGTTTCCCCATTTATCTGTAGAATGGGAAAATGAATATAACCTACCTCGTGGGGTTAACAAGATTAAATGAGTCAAAATATGAAAAGTCTCTAGAACACTGCGTGGTACATAGTTCAGTGCTATAAAATTATTAGTTAACATTATTTGTGGCTGGAAGACATAACGATTCTAGAGGCAGATCACAATTTCAGACAGTAAGAAATAGGTCAAGCCTGACAGTCTTCACGGGAACACATTTCTTTAGGAATTAGACTATAACAAACCAATATGGCATCAGTTCAGTTAGTCCTTTCATTTCCAGAAATCTATGAGCTACACCTGTATAAACCAGAACAATGGGGAAAATCAGAAGCACGTAACTCCAGCTGGATAACATTTTGTGGGAAATACTGGGAAGGCTTCTTCTTGTCCCGGTGTGGGTGCCATGAAGAACACCAGATACTATATTCCAAACCAGAAAACAAACTTACAGCTCCCACCCACGTGGCTCTTTCCAAGCTCTGAACTCCTTTTATAGCTAATGCCTACAGTAAATACAATTAGCATCTAGCTACACACTAAATTAGTCATCAATCTTAGAATTTCTGAATCATACAACATAATGCTTTTGTACAGCTAACTTATTCTTTGATTGTGTTCAAATTACAGGATCCTACACTTTTTAAAAACAATATTCAACTGCTTCCAGAGCAATATATCCAATTAATGACTTTAAAAATGCTTCCCTACAAAGTTAATAATATAATTTCCACCCCCTTTCCCAAGAAAAGTCCAAATCAGCAATTACTGTGAGCTGGCAGGAATACACATAAAATTGAAAAATGATCTATAATTCTAAGGTACTTCTTTACTACAAAATAATTGCCATCCAGAGTAAAATAGCCTGTTTTTATCAGAAAACAATATGATCACTAAATAAAATAAATACAGTTCCTTCCATCACTGTCCTAGGGGGCCCTGATTCATTTTAGTAATTCACATTTCTTATTCTGGGAACACTCTGAGTTGAAATTAAAAGTTGCAATTCAGTTATTCAATGCAAACAATAACCCATTAAAATGACATAAAAGTTCCTTTTATCTTATTCATAACATTTACAAGTATTTACTACAAGAGACTAAAAAGAACTGATTTATGTAACTGGAATTATAAATTGTGGATAATGTATTATCAACAACTCAAAAATGTAAAACCATAACTCAAAAATGATTATAAAAATTGATATTATAATATGAGGAGACAAATTCTAGAAAACATCATACATATTGCAATATAATTCTCTCTGCTATTAAGTCACTAACAAGCACAGTACTATTAAAACATACATTTCAGCATAACAGCAAAAATTAGACTATTTGAAGTTTTTGGAAAACTCAAGTTTACTTGAAAATATAGAAGCAATAATGCTTACAGTACTTGATATTTGATACTTCACTAAGTATAGTTGCATAAAGCTGTGTCTCTGAATATTTCCTTAATACATGTGTAGGAAATATGCAGCAGAAGAAAGAGCAATTCTGATACTACAGAGGAAAAATCTCATTCTCTTACACATTCTTTGTAAAAAAAGACCTTAATTGACTATGTCAGCAATCCCCAACTTTTTGGCATCAGGGAATGGTTTCGTGGAAGACAATTTTTCCATGGGGGTGCAGGGAATGGTTTCAGGATGATTCAAGCACATAACAATTAATGATTTAATGTGCACTTTATTTCTCTTATTACTACATTGTAATATATAATGAAATAATTATACAACTTACCATTTAAAAAAAAGAGGCACAGATGAAAGTGGTAGATAAAATAATGGGCAGGCAACCCCTTTTGTGACAGGAGGCAGAGCTCACCAGCCACTCACCTCCTACTGTGCAGCCTGCTCCTAACAGGCCACGGCTGGTACAGGTCTATGGCCTAAGAGATGGGAACTCCTGGATTATGTGCTGTATTACCTTCTTGTTTTTCCTGTACTGAAGTAGCACCTATATTCTAAGACTGAAACAATAACAATTCAGTTCCA
This sequence comes from Cephalopachus bancanus, assembly GCA_027257055.1. Lineage (NCBI taxonomy): Eukaryota > Metazoa > Chordata > Mammalia > Primates > Tarsiidae > Cephalopachus > Cephalopachus bancanus. The sequence goes on along the minus strand of JAPVLO010000207.1, from coordinate 690,346 downwards.
CCAAAGACACCAAAGTAGACAAGGAAACCATGTATCCAGGCAAAGACCTAAAGAAAAGTATTTATTAGTAAAGTTTCCTTTTTCAACGTTATAAGATATAGACATTCAAATGAAAGCCCAGTGCTCTTAAGGAATACTATCTGAAGAAGGCCTCAAAAATGACTCCTAAGAAAAATCACAAGGCATGAATTTACAAAGGTCTATTCTGTGATTTTCAACCACACTGCATATTTTACAGAAATTGGCAAACTGATTCTAGAATGTACTGGTAAAGACAAAGGTCCCAGAAAAGCCAAAACAGTCTTGAAAAAAGGACAAAGATGGAGGACTCATACTATCTTGTTTCAAGACTCACTACAAAACTACAGTCATCAAGACACTGAGGTAGGTATTGGTGTATGGAGAGACAAACCCATGGAACACAACAGAAGTCGACTGACTTTTTACAAAGGTGGCAAAGTAATTCAATGAGGTTTAAAAAAAAGCCTTTTCAACAAGAGGTGCTGAAACAATTGTATATCCACATGGAAAAAAGAAGTTGCTGCCTCACAACACACACAAGCATTAATTTAAAATGTATCACATACATAAATGCAAAAGCTAATACTAAAAACTTACAGAATAAAACAGACTATTTTCATGACTTTCAGAGTCAAGTTAAAGATTTCTTAGAAAGAACACAGGAAGTGATAAAATAAAATTGATAAATTAGACTTCACCAAATTTTAAAACTTCTGCTTCTCAAAAGACACCATATAAAAAATGAAAGCCAGGTATAGTGGCTCACATATATAACCCCAGCACATTGGGAGGCTGAGGTGAGAGGATTGCTTGAGCCCAGGAATTCGACCAGCCCAAGAACTCATCTCTACAAAAAAAAAAAAAATCAGAAAACTTAGTCAGGCATGGTGGCATGTGCATGTGGTCCCAGCTACTCAAGAGGCTGAAGTGGAAGGATTACCTGAACCCAGGAGGTCAAGGCTACAGTGAGTCATGATCATGCCACTGCACTCCAACCTGAACAACAGTGAAAGAATCTGACTCAAAAAGAAAGAAAGGAAAGATGGAAGGATGGAAGGATGGAAGGGAGGGAGGGAGGAAAGAAGGAAAAAAGAAAAGACAAGTCACAGACTGGGAGAAAATATTCACAATACATATATCTATAAAAAATTTGTATCCAGAAATATAAAGAACTCTTAAAATTCAAGAATAAAAAGACAAACAGCTTGTTTCTCCAAACAAATGGGCAAAAGAACAGACACTTTACAAAGGACATATGAATATTCAACAAGTATGTGAAAAAATTCACAAGATCATTAGTCATTAGATAAATATAAATTAAAACCACAAAGAGACATTCCTGAACACCCTACAGAAAGATTAAAATTAAAAAGACTGACGGCCAGGCATGGTGGCTCAAGCCTGTAATCCCAGCATTTTGGGAGGCCAAGGCGAGAGAATTGCCTGAGTCCAAGGGTTTGAGACCAACCTGGGCAACTTGATGAGAACTCGTCTCTACAGTACATCCCCCCCCCAAAAAAATTAGCCAGGCATGGTAGTGTGTGCCTATAGTTTTGGCTACTTGGAAGGCTGAGGTGGAAGGCTCGCCTGAGCCTAGCAGGTCGACACTGGAGTGGCCGTGAGCTTGCAACTGCACCCCAGCCTGGGCAACAGAGTGAGACTCTGCCTCAGAAAAAAAAAGACTGACAAAACCAAGTATTGGGGAGGATGTGGAGCAACAAAAATACTTATCTGTTGATGACAAGAGTGTAAAATGGTATAACCACTTTGGAAAACAGCTTTATAGTTTTCTATAATGTTAAACATATATCTATCCTGTGAACAAATACTTCCAATCGTTGGTATTTACCAAAGAAAAATGAAAACATACGTCTACAAAAAGCCTTGTATAAATATATAAGCAGCTTAATTTGTAATAACTAAACACTGGAAACAACCCAAATGTCCATCAACAGGTAAATGGATAAAAAGAGTGTAGTATATCCATACAATGCAATACTACTCAGCAATAAAAATGAATAAGTTATTGATGTACACGACAACATACTATATTATGATTCCATATATGTAAAATTCTAGAAAATGCAAACTAATCTATAGTGAAAGAAAAGTGATCAGGGGTTGCTTGAGAATGGCGAGAAAGGCAGAGAGAGGCGGGAAGCAGATCTTAAGGGAACTTTTTGGGGTGATGAATATGTTCATTATTTTGACTGTGTGATGGCTTCATGGATGTGCACATATATCAAAATTGATCATATTTCATAGTTTAAACATGTACAGTTTATTGCATGTCAGTTGTACATCAATTATATATCAATAAGAGAGCACCAGAGATCTGCAGAAAGTCATTAGACACAGACACACACATGCATGTGTGCACGCACAGAGATTTCTCCTTGTTGTCAAGAAGGAATAACAGGGGTCAGATCTACCTTTCCACTTTAAACAACTAAAAACTGGATAAAATATATGCCACATTGGTTTTTAAACAATCACAAAACAGGCAACACAAGACTGCTACCTAGGACAGGGAAAACAAACATGGTGAATTTTATGATTGCACCAGTTTCCTGCCCAGAAGCAGTTTCCAGAATGCTGTGCAGGGAGGAGGACCCCCCCAAAAGCCCAGTCGTCTAGTCTAGTTGAGGGAAAGAGTTGCACAGAAAGAACTTCAAAGATCTGCAGAAGGATCCACAGTCTCTAGCTAAGGGCTAGCACAAGCCTGTGTGAGGCCAAGATGAAAGAACCTTGAAAATATGAATGCTACAAGGACAAACACTGTATGACTCCACTTATATGAAATATCTAGAATAAGCAAATTCATAGAGACAGAAAGTAGATTAAAGGTTCCCAGGGTTGGGGGAAGGAGTTGTCGCTTAATGGTTCAGAGATTATGTTTGGGGTGATTAAAAATATTTTGGAAATAGTGGCGATAGTTCACAAAATTGTGAATGGAATTAATGCCACTTAATTGTATGCTTAAAACTGTTAAAATGAAAAATTTGTTATATGTATTTTTACCACAATAAAAAACTATTTTTTAAAAACTAGCCAAGGCTTGGGGAGAGAAAGGGGGAACAGCCTTGCAAAGAAAAGACAGGAAAACTCCCGTATCTTATACAGTATTGAGAAGAGTTCCTGTTCCTCCCTGCCAGAAAAGGAAGACCTTGTAATACATAAGGCAGTAAGCAGACCCCTCAGAAGAGTTTCATCTTAGTAAGAGACATGAATTCACCATAGACTGCTCCAGACCAGGCTTAACTAAGCTTTAAAGGATCAAAAGGCTTCTACCAATTCCAAGCAATTTAACTGCATGCTAAAACAAATGCAGCACTATGTAAAGGAAGTCAACTAATTTCACCAACCAACAAAATAAAATTTACATCTGGCAACCAATTAAAAGTTAACAGGCATAACCACTGGGGAGAGGAGAACCTATTCAGTAAAATGGTGCTGGGAAAACTGGCTGATCACATACATGCAGAACATTGAAACAGGACCCCTACCTATCACCACACACAAAAATTAACTCTAAATGGATCAAAGACCTAAACGTAAAACCTCAAACTACAAGAATCTTAGAAAATGCAGGAGACCCCATTATGGAAATTGGAACTGGCAACCAATTCCTATTCAGAACCCTAAATGCCCGTATCTTAAGAAATAAGATAGACTTGTGGGACCTCATCAAACTAACAAGCTTCTGCAAAGCAAAAGAAACCATCAAGAGAGCAGGAAGACAGTCCACAGAATGGGGAAAAAAATATTTCCCAACTGTATATCTGACAAAGGTCTAACACCTAGGATCTACAAGGAACTCAAATGTGCCGAAAGGAAAAAAAGCAAACAGCCCCATTAAAATGTGGGCAAAAGACATGAACAGACACTTCTCAAAAGAAGATATACAGGCAGCCAACAGACATATGAAAAAGTGCTCAGTCTCACTCATCATCAGAGAAATGCAAATCAAAACCACACTGAGATACCACCTAACCAGTAAGAATGGCCATCATTAATAAAACAAACAACAACAGATGCTAGTGAGGATGTGGAGAAAAAGGAACACTTCTATATTGCTGGTGGGAATGCAAACAAGAGCAAACTATTTGAAAGACAGCGGGCCAGTTTCTGAAAGAACTAGAAACTGACCTTCCATATGACCCAGCAATTCCCCTGTTGGAAATATACCCAGAGGAACTCAAATCATTCTACAAGAAAGATACCTTCACACATTTGTTTGTTGCAGCTCTATTCACAATAGCAAAAACATGGAAACAACTGTGCTGCCCATCGAAGCTGGACTGGATTTTAAAAATGTGGTACACATACACAATGAAAGATTATGCAGCCATAAAGAAGGACAAACATATGGACTTTGCAGCAACTTGGATGGATTTAGAGTCAATCATACTTAGTGATCTATCACAGAAACAAAGAACAGAGTACCATATGTTCTCATTCATAAGTGGGCCTTGACCAATTATAATACTATAAGAAAGCGATTGGCAGTGGTGGAAAACTGTCAGGGGAGAGAAGTGGGATTGGCAGTTGAGGGAAACTGCTAGGGGAGGGAGGGGCATACCTCATCAACAAGGGTACCTGCATAATCGACGTTTATATACCTAACAATGAATTGTACCCCATATCTTTTTTTTTTTTTGAGTTGAAGACTCACTGTGTCACCCAGACTGGAGTGCAGGGGCTGGAGCCTGGCCACTGCAGCCTCGACCTACTGGGTTCCAGCGATCCTTCCGCCTCAGCCTTCCAAGTAGCTGGAACTACAGGCGCGTGCTGCCACACCCGGCTAATTTTTTTGATTTATTGTAGAGATGAGGTCTCACCAAGTTACCCAGGTGGGTCTCGAACCCGCAGGCTCAGCCTCCCAAAGCACGGGATTACAGGCTGAGCCACTGAGCCCAGTTTACCCCACATCTTTATAATTAAAAAAAAAAAAGTTAAAAAAATTTTTTTAAAAGTTAACAATCATGCAAAGATTCAGGAAAATATGGCCCAGAGGCTACAGAAATGATACAACTAGCATAAAAGAATCATATAAATACTCTACCTGTTATGTAAACATGATGAAGAGAAAAATGAAAGATATTTTTTAATGACCCAAATGGAACCTATACAGATGAGAAATGCAGTACCTGAAATGAAAAATGCAATAGGTAGGATTAACAACAGACTGGATACTTTGAAAGAAAAAAATCAGTGAAGGCATAGTAATAGGAACGATCCAAAATGAAACAGAGAGGGGGGAAATGCCAAAGAAAAAATAAACAGAGCTTCACTGACCAGTGGTAAGTATCAAGCATTCTAATATACATAAACTAAAATGGAAGACCAAAAGGAGAGACAGAAAAAAATATTTAAAGAAAAAATAGGTGAAATTGTTCTAAACATGATGAAAACTATAAAATCAAAGATCCAAGAAGGTCAACAAACTCCAAAGCTCCTTCAAAACAAAAGAGATAAAAGGAAAAAATGATAAGCTGAACTTCATCAAAATTTAAAATTTCTGCTCTCCAAAAGATGCAGTTAAGGATTAAAAAGACAAATTACAAACTGAGAGAAAATCTTTGCAAATCACATATCTGACAAAGGACTTGTATCTAGAATATATAAAGAACACTCAAAATTCAACATTTAAAAATTCAATAAGAAAATGGGCAAAATACATGAACAGACATTTCACAGAAAAATGACATACAATGGCAAATAAGCACATGAAAAGATGATCAACATCATTAGCCATTAGGGAAAAGTGAATTAGTTCCACAATGAGATATCACCAATCAGAATGACTAAAATAAAGAATACTAACAATACCAAGTGCTGGTACTGACATGGAGAAACTGGATCATTCATTCATTGTTGGCAGGCATGTACAATGATACAGTCACTCTGGAAAAGAGCCTGTCAGTTTATTTTAAAACTAAAAAGATTTACCATACAGTCCAATAATTGTACTCTTGGACATTTATCCAAAAGAAGTGACAAGTTATGTCCACACAGAAACTTGTATACAAACATTCACAGCAACTTATTAGTAACAGCCAAAAACTAGAAACTACCCAAATGTCCTTCAACAAGTGAATGGTTAAACAAACTGTAGTACATTCCCTGACCAAGGAATATCACTCAGCAATAAAAAGGAACAAACTTGATATATGCAACAAACTTTGATGAACCTCAAGGGAATTACGCTGAGTGAAAAAACCCAATCTCAAAAGATTACATACTGTATGATTCCACTTATATAATATTCTTTAAATAGTAAAACTGTAGAAACGAAAAACAGACTAGTGGTTACCAAAGGTAACAGATGGTGGAGGGGGAGGTATGGTTCTCACAGAGGAGCACAGGGGAGCCTGACCCGGATGGTACTGTTCTGTATCCTAATTGTGGTGCTGGTTACGCAAAACTACACATATGATAATACACAGAACTATATACATACACTCAAGTCAATGCACAACTGGAGAAGTCTGCACGAACTCTGTGGACTGTACTGATGTCAATTCCTGGTACTGACACTATACTACAGTTATGTAGAACGTTAATATTGGGGAGGATGCTTAAAGGGTGCACACGACCTCCTTTTACCTTTGCCACATTCTGTAAATTTATGATGACCTCAAAATAAAAACTTAAAAGAAAGAAAAAGGATAATCTGAATAGCCATAATACCTTCATTTTTTTGGATAACCATAAATACTAAATAAATTAAAATTTTAGTTAAGACTTTTTAAAAAAGAAAATCCCGGGTCCAGATAGCCGTACTAGTGACTGCTACCAAACATTTAAAGAAGTAATAATAACAATTCTATACAAACTTCCAGAAAATAAAAAGAACATTTTCCTATACATTACCATGCTACCAAAACTAGACATTACAAATACATACAACTATATACTAACATCTCTCATGAATCTAGATACAAACATTCTTAACAAAGTTTTAGCTAATTAAATCCTCTAATATATAAAAGGATAATTAAATGGCTCTACTTTTTCAAATGAAAATGACAGGTATGGGGGGATGCAAAAAAACTGGAAACCTCATACATTGTTGCTGGGGATTTAAAATGGTGTTGCTGTTGGGAAAAAGTTTGGCAGTTCCACAAAAACCTAAATATAAAATTTCCACATGACCAGCAACTCCATTCCTAGTAGTATACGCAAAGAATTGAAAGCAGTGACTCAAGCAGATACTTGTACACCAATGTTCACTGCAACATTATTTACAATAGTCAAAAGATGGAAATAACCCAAGTGCCTATCAACAGAAAATAGATAAATAAATGTGGTATATACAAACAATGGAATATTACTCAACCACAAAAAGGAACAGAGCTTGATACAACATGGATGAACCATAAAAACATTATCCTAAGTGAACTAAGTACAAAAGGACAAATATTGTATGATTTCCTTTATATGAAATATCTATATAAAATTCCATTTATATTATATATATGTAATTCATAGAGACAGAAAGTAGATTATAGGTCACCAGGGGATGTGGGAAGAAGAATGGGAATTATTGCTTAGTGTTACAGAGTTTCTGTTTGGAGTGTTGAAAAATTTTGCAAACAGTAATGATAGCTGCACAAAATTATGAATACAATTAATGCCACTGAATTGTACACTGAAAATGGTTACAATGGCAATTTTTATTTTATATATATATGTATATATCACCACAATAAAAACAAAGATAATATATCATGACCAAGTAGGGTTCATCTTAGAAATGCATGGTTGGTTTAGCATTTGAAAATCAATCAATGTAACTCACCATAGCAACAGACTGAAAAAGAAAACTCATATGGTCATCTCAGTAGCTGAGGAAGGTGGCGGAAACTAAATCACAGAGTACCTTACATGTATCAAGAAGCTCAGACTGTGTGTTCTAAAGATCACAGTTCCCCACCAAGGGATGAGGAGGAAGATATTCAGGAGACTAACTCAATCTATAGTTAGCCAATCAATAACAAACTGCCATTTGTAGGAGGTATAGAGAATGTCTGCAGGATTGTGTGCCGGGGGCAGCAAATAGAAACCAGGCATCTGAGTCGGGGAAAACAGAGACCTCTCAAAGGAGGATGAAAGAGAAGTCGAAAACAAACAGCTGTGTGGTCTCCTAATCCTTCTCACTATCAGCATTTAACCAACATCTGGGAAATTCATAGTAGTGATAATCTACATGGATAGCAAGAGTTCTGCATGTCCCAACAGTTCTAACAGTCCTCTCTTATTCAAAGCAAAGATTACAACCAACAATCAAGACAGTGTGTTCTTGAACCTTAAGATCTCACTTCCTTTTAGCACTTTTCAAACTATTTGGTGTTAATGAAACCATCTAATGCAATAAGAGGAAATTAATAAACCTGAAATACATTTTCAGATTATAGATAAATTTTTTATGGCACAGTACTCTCTATCTGGCTATATGGATGCCTCAAATTGTGTTACTTCAACAGCTTGATGTGTGAATATACCAGATATAATCTTCTCATATAATAATAATATCAGCTGGGCTCGGTGGCTCAGCCTGTAATCCCGCGCTTTGGGAGGCTGAGGTGAGTGGATTGTCTGAGCCCACAGGTTCGAGACCCGCCTGGACAACTTGGCGAGACCTCATCTCTACAATAAATCAAAAAATTAGCCGGGCGTGATAGTGCGCGCCTGTAGTTCCAGTTACTGGAAGGCTGAGGCAGAAGGATCACCAGAGCCCAGCAGGTCGAGGCTGCAGTGGCTGGGAGTGGCCACTGCACTCCAGTCGGGTGACAGAGTGAGATTCCAACTCAAAAATAATAATAATAATAATAGCTAACATCTACTAAATATCTTTTATGTGCAAGGAACTGGTCTAAATACTTTTGAGATATTATCTCACTTAATTCTTATAGCAATTCTATAAAGTAGGTTCTATTATTATCCCCAGTTTACAAATTATAAAACAAAGTACAGAGAGATTAGTTAATTTGTACAAGATCACACAGTTAACAAAAGATAGATACTGGCTACAAAACCAGGAAATATGCTACCAGACCAAACTCCTAACAATGATGTTATAAAATGAAGTAATAGATGTTTCTGAGTTTTATCAATTCATAAGAGACTATTGGCTGACTTTAAACAACACTGAACGGTGCAAGAAAAAATAGCTCTACCTCCCTGGGATTTAATGTTCCAAATAAAAAACAAAAAATTATAGCAAAATCATTCTAAACATCGTTTAGTTCTATACACCAAAACTCAGGCATAGTCAAAACACCATAAAAAATTAAAATTGATCATCAAAGTTTTTTTTAAAAACGACCTTAGAAAACATGCTTTCTAATACTTAAGAAAGGATTGGCAGTAGTGGGAAACTGGCGGGGCAGGGGGTGGAGGATTGGCAGTAATGGGAATCTGCCAGGGGAAGGGGGTCACACTTCATCTACAAGAGTACCTGCATAATAAACATCTGTATACCTAATGCTGAATTGCACCCCACATATTTTTTTTTTATTTTTTTTTTATTTTTTTTATTTTTTTTGAGTTGGAGTCTCACTCTGTCACCCAGACTGGAGTGCAGTGGCCGCTCCCGGCCACTGCAGCCTCGACCTGCTAGGCTCTGGGGATCCTTCCGCCTCAGCCTTCCAAGTAGCCAGAATTACAGGCATGCGCTACCATGCCCGGCTGATTTTTTGATTTATTGTAGAGATGAGGTCTCGCTGCCCAAGGCGGGTCTCGAACCCACGGGCTCAGGCAATCCACTCACCTCAGACTCCCAAAGGCGCGGGATTACAGGCTGAGCCACCGAGCCCGGCTGCACCCCACATCTTTAAAATTTAAAAAAAAATTTTAAAAAGAAGATATGCTTTCAGACTCTTGATACTCTATGAAGTGCATTTCATTCAATAACAACATTTTATGTATAGGTACCATTCTGGGCACTGGAAAACACAGAGAAGGTCTCCACTCTCGTGGCGCTTATATTCTAAGATGAAGAGGGAGAGATAAACAAAATAAATAAACAATAAGAGAACAACGAGATCAGGAGTAACTTGAAGTCTTTTTTAGTCTGAATTGTCAAAAACAATCTCTTTGACAAGATGATTTTAAATTTTAAGCTGAATTACAAGCATTTTTCAGTGAGTCAACCATACGGATTTAGTAATTCAGCATTTTAGTAAATGAAAACTAAAACTTATGCCAAAAGAAAATAATTTACCTAGTGAAAATTAAGGTGATAACTTTACCTTTCTATTAAACCTAATAATGGAGAAATAAATATTAATAACCTTTTGCCCTTTCTCATGTAGTTTGTTCTTATTATCAGACATAATGCATATGAAGGGAAAAATAAAAGGTGCATGACTATAACATTCTTGAAGTGACAATACTATAGAGATGGAAAAAAGATCAGTGGTTTCCAGGACTTAAGAAGCTAAGTAGAGTGGGAGATGGCTGTGGCCCGAGGATCCTACACACACACCCATGCACTCACACACACACACACACACACACACACACACACACACATACATATGTGCATATAAAACTGGGGAACGCTGAATAAGGTGTGTGGATTAAATTTATGCCCATTTCTAGTTGTGATATTGTATACTTGTTATATTACTATTGGAGGAAACTGGGTGAAGGGTACTTAGAATCTCTGCATTATTTCTTACAACTGCATGTGATTCCAAAATGATCTCAAAATTAAAAGGTTTTTTAAAATAATAATAAGACAAATGTCAGGTACGTATTTAGGAATCATCAGAATGCTGCAAAGACTCTGCTTTCAACAAATTTCATGCACCAATCCATTTGGTTTAACTTAAGAACTAGTCCTCATCAAAGAGTAAAATAGACTCTGAGGCTTATAGATACAAAAACTAGAAAATATGCATTTTTTTTCATGTAAGACACATTTGTAATCCCAATCTGTGGCCTAGCTGTAACTGTATTTTACCTTCATCATTTTAATAGTAGGACTCGGGAAATAAATTTATACTGTTGAATGGAAGCAAGCCAAATGCACTAATACAGGCAATGAGAATTTCAGGCTTTCTGTGTGTGTTTTACAATTAAGCAGTGTTAATAATATATTTTCAGGGGGGAGATACATTTCTGAAACTAGAAATTAAAGATGCTAATTTAATTTTAAAGTGGAAATTTTCCTAAGTTGCAGAATGTAAGTCATTATTCTATATTATTTTTTAAATATAAAAGAAAAGTTATTGGGAAAAAAAGGAAATTAAGTAAACTTAAAATCTCCTTTTTAAAAAATATTCTATCATATCATTTTTTTTCTGGAAAGGATGTGGGAAAAAAAGATATACTTTATTTTGACATAAGGAAGACACAGTATTTTTTAAAAGATAAGATATTGGAAAACTTTTATTTCTTGGTAACTTCATATTCTTAGAAATGTTATGTGTAAGAAACTGCTTCCGATGTTGAAAATAACTAACAAAATAGCCTATCGGGAGTTTACAAATTATATTATATGTATTATATGTAAAATTTTAAAAGAATTTTACATTGTGTAGCATTGATGTAGATAAGATGATCTTTGTAGTCACTCACCTAGAACTTTGAGGACAAAGTTCATGTTTTAAAAGTCACTGATTCTGTTTAGTATATTACACAAAATATGTAGGCTCATTTAACATATAAACTGTGCTCAGAAATTCTGTACTATCACATCATTTAACAAATTTTACGAGAAACAACCAAATTAGAACGTATCATGCAGTATAACCTTAAGTAAATAACCAAATATTTTTAAACAAATCATTATGGTTCATTCCCACTTCTTGATTAAATGACCAAGAACAAAGAACAGACTGATGAGGCATTCACTGGAACTATTTAATCAGAGAGACTTAAAGTATAGTCCCACGGGTGGAATAATACTCAGATCCCACTCCTACTGTGCTATTGAACAGAGCAAGCTATTTAACCTTTGCACACCATCTTCTGCACTGTGAGATGAGAATCATGATACCTGCCAACTAGTGTACAGGGATGCATAGGCTTAATGTTATACTACCACAACCAAAGAGATGCCAGCAGTTAGTTTTTGCTCAAACAAGACTTCCCTAAGTTCCAAAGTGAACCCTAAACCCTTGTTGCTGTCCACTTTGTTTCCAAATACCTGGATGAATATCATCAGAATCTGAATTATTACTAGAACATCTGAAATACAAATGCCTGATTCAGAGACATGGTAAGTCTGTAACAATAGTTGATTTAATGGTGTTTTTATAAGTGGGTTATTTGATATCAGACTAAATATAAATGTAAGCATTTCATAAAAATGTCACAACCATAAACTATTCATGACCCCTTCTTAAAACGTATCCACTCCTATTCTGATTCTTACTTCTCCAGCAAAGAGGTATGTGCAGAACATAAAACTAAAAAGTGAAGATGCAGGTAAGGCAAGAGGATAAAGGACAGAGCCACTTTTAGGCCCAGCTGAGATACATTCTAAATAAAGTTTCAGATGTAGCCTCAGAGCCAAAATCAGTAAACTCTGAGCAACTGTGGCATCTAGGAAGAGTTCTAGGACACTGATCATCAAGGGTTACAAAAATGAGATGACCTAATCATATCACTTTTATAAGCCATGCAATATGAATCATAAACTGCTGGAAAGCTTACGTACCAATTAGCCAGTCTCATTCTAATCAGACTTTGAGGGTGGGCAACTGGCAGTGGCAAGAACTCATATGCGGAACAGAGGTTGTGAGACATTTCAGAAGAAAATGTGGGAGGACAGGAATACTGAAATGTGTCTATTGAAGAGTTAGCAGAATGTACTGTGATAGCCAGTATGATACAACTATCAAAACACAGTAGTCTCACACTCACATTCAGTTATTGTCTCAAATACAATACAAATAAACTAATAAGTTATATTTCTGGATAAAATATTTTTAAATCTTCATTATTCAAAGTGACTTTAGTCTGTACTCTAGAGTTAATTAATTATAGGTTCTAGAGCTATTAATTGAGAAAAAATAGCTAGAAAGAAAAATCAACAGATATTTTAAGAATTAATTAATAATTAAATATTAGGAGAACAAATAAAACTCAGCTTTAACTCAAATTTCAAAAGCCTAGATGACTTTTCAAAAACCGTATTACTTACTATTTATGCTACATGCTATCAGTAGAATACTCTTAGATATGTTTCTTGATTCAGTCATGTCACCCTCCTTGAGCTTGTTTATCTGGGCATATGAACATACGATTTTTCTATATTATACATGTTCTTTGTAAAATATCTAGAACCACTCCTGAACATAGTAATTGTCCACTCAATAACTCAGAAAAATGCAAAGTACTGCATAATATTAGCACTGACCTTTGTATCCACTTTATATTCTACCAATGCAGAAGCTATAAAGATGTAAGTATACACACCATTCGCACTCCAGTCTATCTTACTACTCTGCAGTTCTTTATATACAAGCTTACTTTGGCTTTCTTCATTTTGCATATAAATATTAAAAATTCCCTTTTGCCCATTTTCTAGATAGACTCAATGGCAACAAAGTCATTATAACCATTTTATATGGTAATTTTCTTGAGCAAGAATCATACTACAATCCCAATAAAGGTCAAATGCATCACTGCCTTTCCAGGGAAGTTCTTCCATGCAGCAACGAGTCATTTTTCTTTAGGAATGAAAGTTTCACTCTGTTGAGTAAATGTCTGCTCATATGCAGACATTGCTCACTCCAAGTCAGTCAACTATGCTATAATCTTCTCTTTTCTCATTTTGAAATCTACAAGCCCTCACATATATATGATTACAGAGCATGATTACAGAGCCTGATATGGAGCCCTGCTGATGAAAAAGCACTCACATATTAATGATTTATCACATACTTGCACTTAGAATAAAAAACATATATTAGGAATAAAACACAGCTCTTCTTATAGTGAATTCACCATACTCACAGCAATCTCCTAGTTTCTTGTTTAACATATACAGTAAACTTATACGTGTACAAAATAACTCAAATTCAAAGTTATTCATTACAGCATTGCTTGCAATAGCAAAATATTGGAAAACATTCAAATGTCTTTAATAGGGAACTAATCAAGTAAACTGTGGCACACCCAAACAGTGGAATACTATGCAGCAATTTAAAAAATGAAGAGGCTTTTCTTTAACTGGAACAATCTCCAAAACATTTTTAGGCAAAATTAAAAAATCAGGGTGCAAGACAGAATCTAGGATACTACCATTTGTGTAAAATAGTGTGAAATTTTATTTATATATAATATGCTATATGAATATTTTTATATATTTAATTCTCACACACATATACTGACCATCTCAGAAAGAATATTCACTGTTAGTGGCTCCAGGGAAATGAGATGGTGTGAAGGGGACAGGGACAAAAGGAAGACTTATTTCACAATTTAATTATATTTTTAAATTATATATAAAATGCAACCACTATCTGTCCAAAAATAAGTACACTTCAAAAGAATATATAGGGTAATAGTTATATAGAGAGGCTCTTTTCATAAGAAGATCTGCTTTTAAGTTCCAGTTCTGCCACTGACTAATGTATAACCTTAGATAAGCTCTATAAGTCTCAATTTTCTCATCTGTAAAATGGGGGTAATAATAGTTGCTGTCAAAATTAAATCAAATATATAAAACCATTAGCACAGTACCTGGAAATAATTATTATTTAATACTGTCTTTTATTTTGTTTTTTTTTTTGTTTTTTTGTTTTTTTTGAGTTGGAGTCTCACTCTGTCACCCAGACTGGAGTGCAGTGGCCGCTCCCGGCCACTGCAGCCTCGACCTGCTGGGCTCCGGCGATCCTTCCACCTCAGCCTTCCGAGTAGCCGGAATTACAGTTGTGCGCTACCACACCCGGCTGACTTTTTGATTTATTGTAGAGATGAGGTCTCGCTGCCCAGGCGGGTCTCGAACCCGCGGGCTCAGGCAATCCACTCACCTCAGCCTCCCAAAGGCGCGGGATTACAGGCTGAGCCACCAAGCCTGGCTTAATACTGTCTTTTAAATGGTACTGTAGACTTGGAACTCATGAAGTTATAGCCATCACCAGTTTCTTTTTGTCTTTCTTCTTATTCTCAGTTAATGTACAAATTTTGCTAGTTCTCTCAAAATGGTATAGCATTCAACCATTTCTGTTCATTTTATAATCATTAGCGATTGGCCTAGGCCCCAAAGGATCAGCTAGAGTATGAATTTTATGAGCAAAGCAGGTAGGAACCATCGCATTTTTGGCATAGGTTTGCTATCAAATCTAAAACTTTCAGTCCAGCCCTCATTGTCACTATATAGGCATATCTACATAGTCTCTATGATACTACACGCCAAATGCCATCAATTTATATGTGTATTCCTACATTACCATTTATAAGGTATTTTCAAACACTTTAGTTCAATTTCTGGAATAGGAATATCAGAAATACAAAGTCCCTTGAAGTACATTGTAATTTTTGTTAAATAACTGTGAGGAAAGCAGAGTGTATATTTTTATTCCTTTGTCATAGATGAACATTTTTAAGTTAAGTTCAACCCATTAAATATAAATTAAAATGAGGTAGATAACAAAATAATTAAATGAAATGAAAGCCAAATAAGAGGAGTGACTTGCCAAATGCCATTTGCTTTACAAAAAAAAAAAAAAGCTGCCTAGAATTCGGAATTCAAACCTTCTTATGTCACTGCTCATTTCACCCACATTCTTACCAGGAAGTCATCAGGCATACATTTCCTCACTTACACGGCTCTTACTTATGTAACACAAAACCTGATTCAAAGAAGTTGTCCTGGAACTAGTAGCCTCAAGCCTCTTCCCTCTGAATTCCAGCTACTACATTAGCAGAGAACTCAGCACTTCCTCATAGGTTACTTGCTATCATCTGCGACTATTCCATGTTGGTACTTTCTAGCTGTAAGCAATCTGGGAGCAAGCTGGTCCTGTAATCACCACCATCTACCCTGTCTCTCCTCAGCCCATTATCCCTGACATTTCCTTCTACTTGGAAGCTCAGACTTGCAGCCTCCACCAAGCAAAGGTATCTGTTGCCTCATTCATCCCTCCCTCTAAATTCCCTCATGCTTTTTCCTTATTCCCCACCACACCACATTCCTCACTTTGAGACAAACAAGCCAACCCTCTGCCCACAGAAAGCCTTGACTCAGCCATTTCCTTAGAAACCTTGCCGCAACCGTGCTGTACAATTTTCCTCTTCACATCTCATGATATGTCTGCATATATGTTTGGAAATGTATATATTTCTGCATATGAGATAACTTGTGTCATTGTCACCAGGGAAACTCTTCCAGCATGATGACTTTCTTACAATACCAAGTCAAAGCTTTAATATAAGAACCTGCATTAAGTCATTAAGTTCATTCCATAAAATAAGTTTCTCCATTGACTTGGGAAAAGGTACCAAACACATAGAGGGAGTCACCTCAGAAAAAAGTCTGTCCTAAAAGAGACTCTGTCCCTGAAGGATGAGTCTATTTCAAAGAGAAGATATGTAACTTCCCCTATTTTACTAATTTATTGGCATGATAACTGGCACCAATTTAAAGGCATTTCATCCAAAATGAGCAAACTATTTGAAAGCTAAATGCACTAAATTTTCTTTCATAGGACCTGTAAGTATTTTTTGAACTCTTAGTGGTTTGCACTTAATGCTCTATTTTTAAATCAGATTTAATCATTTCACATAACCAGTAGTTCTTCAGGAAGATGGATTTCATTTTACCTTAACATCTATTACTCCAAATCAGAATTGCAATGAATTGTAATGCATTTGAAACCACTAATATAGCACTCAACAATCCAATTAGTAAGTGAGTCTGAAAACACAATTTTCCAAAATGACTATAGTGCTCTTACTTCCTACTCTTAAATATCTAAGACACTAATTGAATGTTCACACTATTTTATTTATAGATCTTTCTCAAATGCTCTCACAATAAAACCACTAGTTTTTAATTCCTACTTCCACAAAAGTCCTTTGCTGGTTCTATTTTTGAAGACTTAACACAGCTATATTTTTTTAAAAAACGAATTTGATAAATAAAAAAATCTTATGATTCTCAAATATCTCTATAGCAAAGTGTTTGAATATTTTATAACAATAGGAACTAAGGACAAAACTAAAACATTGTAACTCTCAATCACATAAGACAAATGTGTGTATGTGTAAGTATATATGTGCACACAGTATATATCCACTATATGAATTATCTTTTAAAAAGATAATAGTTTTTATCTACTACGTCATAGCATTCTGGGTTATAATATTTCAGTAATATAAATCATATAAATCACAAAAGCAAAACCTAGAGTTGAGAAAGTAGCCACATCACAGCATCAGAAGTAGATAGTCAACCACAGAATCCAGGAATTGCAGAGTATCTGAAGATATCTGGTACAGCCTGAAATTGTTTTTATGGCCAGGCACAGTGATTCACGCCTATAATTCCAGTACTTTGGGAGGCCGAGGTGAGAGGATTGCCTGAGCCCACGGGTTCGAGACCACCTGCGCAACTTGGCAACACCTCATCTCTACAATAAATCAAAAAATTAGCCGGGTGTGATGGCGCATGCCTGTAGTTCCAGCTACTTGGAAGGCTGAGGCGGAAGAATTCGCCTGAGTCCAGCAGATCGAGGCTGCGGTAGCCAGGAGCTTGCCACTGCCACTAAGACTGTTTAGTTTCCCTGGAGATTATAGCCCTCCAGCCTGGGTGACAGAGTGAGACTCCAACTCAAAAAAGAAAAAAAAAAAGAAATTTATTTTACAGAAGACCTGATGGATGCCGACATGAACATTACATTGTCCAAAGGTTTCCAGTGACAAGGAGCCTATTTTTTCCTTTCCCCAAGAAATTCATTCCATTGGACACCAATGAAAGAATGTTTCTTTTCATATTGAGTCAAAATTATCTCCTTATAAATATTCTTACAGGTTATACCTAGGTATCTCCTTCTTACAGATATTCCTAATCCACCAGGCACAGTGGCTCATATCTGTAATCCTAGCACATTGGGAGGTCAAGGCAAGAGGAATTCTTGAGCCCAACAGAGCAAGACCTAGTCTTCACAAAAAAATGAGCCGGATGTGGTGGCATGCACCTGTAGTTCCAGCTATTCGAGAAACTGAGGCAGGAGGATCACCTGAGCCCAGGAGGTAAAGGCTGCAATGTGCCATGATCATGCCACTGCATTGCAGCCTGAGCAACAATGTGAGACTCCAACTTAATTAAAAAAAAAAACAAAAAAAACCGTATTCCTTCTTTAACAGGTCTCAGTCTTCTAGAAAAGAATATTGTGAACATTTTTTCCCTTGGTCATATTTCCTCGAGGCTAGCCATCTTTTCTACATTCCTAGCACCTTCAGCTGTCTTTCATATCACTTAAAGATCTTCACGATCCCAGTCCCTACCCCTCTGAATGAAACTCAATTTGCCAATATCACTACTGAAAAATGGCATCTAGAACTACAAGTCATACTCCACAAATTATTACCAACATTTACTCACAAGGAAGTAGATATTTGGGAAAGGATCAAACTCAAGAACACTCTGCTTCCTAGGGAGCAAGTCTTGACACACACTATGAAAACGACTACATGAGCTGAAAGTATAAGTCAACGCTATCCAAAAACAATGAGAGGAAAAATAGGGGGATGATAATAAAAAAAATAGTGCCATCAAGCTATTCATTCTGCAAGAAGTTAACCACCTATATACTGGCCTACAGTCTAAATTATCTGATATAATGGTAATGCTAATGTAATATGAGCAAACTTTCTAAATTTACAATAAGCACAGTTATATAGAGAGTAGTCATATCCTTTAAAATAAGTTACTTTTAATCTCATCTAAAGAATCAAATGAAATAAAAAAAGATGTAATTAAGACTGTTTAGTTTCCCTGGAGATTATAGCAATCAGACATTTTAAGTATTCTAAGAATGAAACATTTGATACAATTAAGGAAATCCTATTGAAAAAATTAGTCTGTAAAACACAGATAATATGGGACTAAGGAATGGCTTATTAATAACTCATTCAATTCTGAGTATAATGAATACAGCTATCACAATTTCAATTCACTGGTGGCTGAGCTCAAAAAGCTAAAATACTGCCACTCAATCTGCCTCAAGGATCCAGATCTAATCAGTACAGTCATTGCCTGTTACATTTATTGAATCACAGAATTATTTTAGGCTGAAAGAAATCTAGCTGGGAAAAAAAAAAGCTAGTAAATGGCAGGGACTCCATCAAGACCAAAATCTGGGACTTTGTCTACTATCCTTGAACAATTCTTCCAATACTTGAAAACAAGTTTCACATCCTCCCTTCCCACTTCAAATCCATCTCTTTTCAAGGCCAGTTCTTTCAACAATTCATAACATAAGGAGGATTGCAGAACAAAGACCTACATAAGTGACCTCTAGAATTTCAGCCATGTTCTTCCAATGTCTGAAGGGCCAGCTTGGGCAGTGTCTTGAGAGAATGAGTGCTGTCACTGGATACATGAAGGACGGCTGCCCTCAACAAGCCTAAAATTCCTGAGCTGCTGGGCTCAACCCTCAGTTACTATAATAAGGCCAGGCAAGACAGGCTGGAGAGAGACATCACTGGGGCAAGTTCGATCAGTGAGAGACTATGGGAGAAGACCAGGAGAGAGAAGACTATGCAATGCCAACATCAGAAGCACCAGAAGATAAACCTCTGGCTCAGGGGCCTTTCCCCACATACCTGGCCTTTCTCTAACAGCCCCTTCTTCACTAGGTCTCAGCCAACCTGTGGGTCTTTCAAACAAAGCACAGAGTCGCAGAGGGAGCTCTGCAACAGCTAAAAGGTCATAATCCCAAAGGAAATGGGCAAGTAACCTGGGATGATATTAAAGTGGCAAGATGCTATAGGAAGAGAATTGGGAAGGCAAGAGCCCAAAACAGCAGATGCTTGGGGGAAATGCTGAAGACCAAAGACAGAAAAAAGGATTTTTTTTAAAGCTAGGCTTAGAAGAAGAAGAAAGCCAAGACAGATGTTAATTCTTAAGTACAAATTGTGTTCCTGTCACCTCCATCAAAACTGACCTCAAATCCCAACGCAACATTAACAAACTCTTTGTAAGCTGGCACGCAAGCCTGTCTGGTCATTGTCTCCCATTACTCCCCTGGATACCAACTTCCTCAAAGAGCTATGTGCTCTCCCACTTCCAGGCCTTTGGCCTGCTGCTCCTCCTGCCCCAGATTCCTTTCCTTTTTGCTCATCCTTCCCAGACTAGCCCTAAGCAGACTCAGAAGTGTTCTCCTCCAGCTCTTTTAGGACCAATTTATGTATCTATTCCAGTGCCTCTCATAGAATATTGTAATATCTTGGCTTGTTTCCTTCCACAACACATTATGAGCTCGACATGGGCTGTATCTTTTTTTCTTTGTATCTCAAAAGCCTAGCAGAGTGTTGGGCTCACAATTTAGTGAGTGAATCAAATGAGGGAAATGAGAATGTGTGAAGTGACAACCACGTACCAGGCTCTGTGTCATATATATCTGTCATGTGTTCTTCAATGACTTGTGACAGACAAAACAGTGCCTGAAACCTAGTAGGTGATCAATAAAAAATGACTGAGCAAATCAAGTGAATAAACATGAAAAGGGCTTTGACAGATTCAGCAAAGTATGATTTATGGCCATGAGTATGAAGATCCCTTTCAACTCTAAGATTCTATGGAGTTTTTTAAAAACTGCATTTATACAAATTTATGCAATTTTCCCAGAAAATGTGAAAAGAGAAGGGAAACTAGCATTTACTGAAGGGCTACAAATTTGTTAGACACTTTACATATGGCATTTTATTTGTTTTTCATAATCCCCTGAAATTAGAATTATAAGCACCATTTTATAGATAAAGGAACCAAAGCTAGAGATGCAGGGTCAAAATGTGAACCCAGGTGAGCCTGATCCCAATCCAAAGCTTTTTCTTCACTGCATACTTGAAACTCTGGGAAGAGCACAAGGCACACCTCTCTATCATTTCACTCCAAGGGAAAGGAGTTCTGAACCAGCTAGGGTTCAGATGGATCATGATTCCAAAGAGAAGAGTTTTCAGTGGAAGGTACAAAAAGATGAAAAGTTCTGTCTCCCCTTAAGGATCATCAGTTTGTCTTTGTGGAAGGATTCACATGGCTCTTCCTGTTTCTACCATGAGGCTGTAAGCAAAATCACAAGGCTTCTTATCTTGGGCCAAAGCAGTTCCTCCTTTGTTCTTCTCTTCTCCCAAAAGGTCAAGTGGGAGTCAGGCTATGAACCAGAGAAACGATGGCAAGGAGACATCCATGCGGGTCAACTCGGAGGCCTAAGTTAGAGTAGAGAGGGAAGCAGTCCTGTGCAGGAGTCCAGCTCCTGCAAGGTTCAGAGGTTTCTGGAGGTGGGACGGCGTCAGCAACTAGTGGGGAGAAAGAAAGTGAACTCCTGTTTAAGGTTGAGCAGAAGCCGTTTATTGAGTGTTGTACAAGGACTTTTATCCCCAAATTCTGTAAAGTCATCATCACAGGACACAAAAGGTAACATGTGCCTTTCATATAAACAGGTCCGGGTGCACAAGAGACACCCCCTACTCTCAAAGGATACTCCCCACTCTCAAGCAGATATTTTTCACACATGAGGAAGAACATGAGGAAAAGCATGAGGAAGAACAACTACAAATTGTCTTTTTGTTTCTTATGCTTGCTTAATGTTCCCCAAACCAGTTTCTTATGTGCCCTTAATTGTATTACAACTACATCATCTTGAAATAACATCACTCAATGTCTAAACCCAAAACCACCATAATAAATTATTAACTTCTACTATTCTATAATAATTCAAACTAGTTTTTATTAAAACAATTATTACTATGATTACACTCTCCTAACACCAGCTGGCCTAATTCAAACTTCACTGGCCTCCCTAAATCAAACTAAACTAACCACACTTTTATAATAAAATGGTTACCTAAATTTTCTTCAATCTATATAAACTATTTTCTAAAACCTATATCTATAAATTTTTTAAATCACATCAAAAAAACCTGTGTCTTACACTAAGGCTCCTCAATGTGACTCAAAGTTAAACTTAAATTATTTTTGTAACCTTATAAACCTTTGTAACCTTTATTAGACAACAGGTGTTTTTTTTTAATATGGCACCTAAAGCCAAGCAACTAAAGAAAAAAATATATTGAAATTCATAAAATTAAAAAATTTTGTGCTTCAAGAGACACTACCAAGAAAGTAAAAAGATAACCTACAGAATGGGAGAAAATACTTGCAAATCAAATATCTGAGAAAGGTACAGTACCCAGACTACATAAAGAACACTTACAACTGAACAATAAAAAGATAACCCAAATAAAAAATAGGCTAGGCTCAGCCTGTAATCCCAGCACTTTGGGAGGCCGAGGCAAGTGGATTGCCTAATCCCGCGGTTTCAAGACCAGTCTGGGCAACTTGGTAAGACCTCATCTCTACAATAAATAAAAAATTAGCCAGGCAAGGTAGTGTGTGCCTTAGTTCTGGCTGCTTGGAAGACTAAGGCGGAAGGATCTCTGGAGTCCAGCAGATCAATGCTGGGGTATCCATGAGTGTGCCACAGCACTCCAGCCTGGGTGACGAGACTCCAACTCAAAAAAAAAAAAATAGACACAAGATTTGAATAGATACTTCTTCAAAGAAAATATACAAACGGGTGAATTAACACATGAAAAGATGCCAACATCACAGAGGGATCACCTGAGCCCAGGAGGTAGAGGCTGCAGTGAGCCACTATCATGCCACTGCACTCCAGCCTGGGAGACAGAGTGAGACCTGACTCAATTAAAAAGAAAAAAAAAAGACGCCAACTTCATTAGTTACCAGGAAAATATAAATTAAAACCATAATGAGATACCACTTCATACACACCAGGATGGCTATAATCAAAAAGACAGTAACAAGTTTTGGTGAGGATGCGGAGAAATGTGATCCCTATTGCTGTTGGAAATGTAAAATGGCGCAGCCACTTTGGAAAACAGTTTAACAGTTCCTTAAAAAGTTAAACATACAGCCGGGCTCGGTGGCTCAGCCTGTAATCCCACGCCTTTGGGAGGCTGAGGTGAGTGGACTGCCTGAGCCCGCGGGTTCGAGACCCGCCTGGGCAGCGAGACCTCATCTCTACAATAAATCAAAAAATCAGCCGGGTGTGGTAGTGCATGCCTGTAATTCTGGCTACTCAGAAGGCTGAGGCGGAAGGATCGCCAGAGCCCAGCAGGTCGAGGCTGCGGTGGCCGGGAGTGGCCACTGCACTCCAGTCTGGGCGACAGAGTGAGACGCCAACTCAAAAAAAAAAAAAAAAAAAAAAGTTAAACATAGAGTTAAATATGACCAGCAATTCCCTTTCTAGAGAACCCAAGAGAACTGAAAATATATGTTTACACCTATGAGTATTCGTGCAGCATTTATTCATAATATCCAAAAATGAAAATAACCCAAATGGCTTATTTGGTCACAAGCAGGAATGAGGTACTGATATATACTACAACAGAAATGAACTTTGAAAACATCATGCTAAGTCAAAGAAGCCAGATGCAAAAGACTGCATATTGTATGATTCCGCTTATATAAAGTTTCCATAACAGGCAAAACCGTAGAGAGAAAGCAGATGCATGCTTGCCAGGAGATGAGAAGAAGGAAGAACAAAGAGTGACTGCTCACTGGAGTATAGTTTCTTTTTGGGGGTAATGCAAATGTTCTGGAATTAAATAGTGGTGATGGTTGCACAACTATAGTGCACTTTAAAAGGGTGAATGACATGGTATGTAAATTATATCTCAATTTAAAAAGGGGCTAAGTATACATGTTACAACATATATACCACCAAAGAGATATGACAGGAAAGCAATAAAGAAGTTAACTTCGGCCCCCGGTCTTCCAGTTGCATTTATCTGATGGCTAGGATGAAGTAACCTTTTCTACTTAAAATTTGCAGACTGTTTTACTTCAAATAAAGAACATGGTGAAGCTAATTCACACATTAACTGATCACGGTGATGACGTCAACTGCTGTGCCTTCTCCTTTTCCCTCTTGGCTACTTGCTCCTTGGACAAAACGATTCGCCTGTATTCCTTAAGTGACTTTACTGAACTGCCACACTCTCCCCTGAAGTTTCACACCTATGCTGTCCACTGCTGCTGTTTCTCGCCTTCAGGACATATTTTGGCATCATGTTCAACAGATGGTACCACTGTCCTATGGAATACTCAAAATGGACAGACTTTGGCAGTGATGGAACAGCCTAGTGGCAGCCCCATGAGGGTTTGTCAGTTTTCTCCAGACTCCACTTGTTTGGCATCAGGTGCCGCTTATGGAACTGTTGTTTTGTGGAATGCACAGTCATACAAGTTATATAGATGTGGTAGTGTTAAGGATGGCTCCTTGGTGGCGTGTGCATTTTCTCCTGATGGAAACCTCTTTGTCACTGGCTCCTCATGTGGAGATTTAACAGTGTGGGATGATAAAATGAGGTGTCTGCATAGTGAAAAAGCACATGATCTGGGAATTTCATGCTGCAATTTTTCTTCACAGACAGTTTCTGAAGGAGAACAAAGCCCTCAGTTTCTTCGATTGGCATTATGTGGTCAGGACTGCCAAGTCAAAATTTGGGTTGTTTCTTTTACCCATATCATCTTAGGTTTTAAATTAAAATATAAAACTACACTTAGTGGGCACTGTACTCCTGTTCTGACTTGTGCTTTTTCCCATGATGGGCGGATGCTAGTCTCAGGCTCAGTGGATAAGTCTATCATAGTATATGATACCAATACTGAAAATATGCTTCACACGTTGACTCAGTACACCAGGTATGTCACAACTTGTGCCTTTGCACCTAATACACTTTCACTTGCTACTGGTTCAATGGACAAAACGGTGAACATCTGGCAATTTGACATGAAAACACTTTGCCAAGCAAGGAGCACAGAAGATCTGCTAAAGCGATTTACTGAAGATTGGTCAGAGGAGGATGTCTCAATGCGTCTTTGCGCACAAGGCTTAAAAGACCTCGTTGATATTTTCAAGAGGAATAACATTGATGGAAAAGAACTGTTGAATCTTACAAAAGAAAGTTTGGCTGATGATTTGAAAATTGAATCTCTAGGGCTGCGTAGTAAAGTGCTGAGGAAAATTGAAGAGCTCAGGACCAAGGTTAAGTCCCTTTCTTCTGGAATTCCTGATGAATTTGTATGTCCAATAACTAGAGAACTCATGAAAGATCCAGTCATCGCATCAGATGGCTATTCATATGAAAAGAAAGCAATGGAAAACTGGATCAACAAGAATAGACGTACAAGTCCCATGACAAATCTTA
This sequence comes from Cephalopachus bancanus, assembly GCA_027257055.1. NCBI lineage: Eukaryota > Metazoa > Chordata > Mammalia > Primates > Tarsiidae > Cephalopachus > Cephalopachus bancanus. The sequence goes on along the minus strand of JAPVLO010000207.1, from coordinate 664,906 downwards.
TTCTTCCTTCCTTGATACTTACACCAAACAGGACTCTGAAAATGGCCATCGATCGATGGCTTGAGACACATCAAAACTAAAACTGTTTATATTTTATTGTTTAGTTTTTACCTTTAAATCATTCAAATGAGATCACTGAAAAATATAATCAGACATTATTAAAAGCAAAACAGGAGAAAGGTAAACTCCTTAAATCCAGTTCTATATAAAAACTGTCAGCTTTCATTCTTTAAAACATAGGGACTAAATTAAACCTCTAACCTCATTTTTATTTTAACTGAAAAAGCCTTTTTGTACTAGTGAAAAAAACCTGAAGCTGTATAGAAATAAAATCTTAACATGACTTTAAAAAAAAAAAAAAGAAGAAGAAGTTAACTTCAAAATCACTGCTGGACATTGGTGTTTACTTTCATAATAACAAATATGAAAAAATTAGATTTTATTGCCATAAACTGAACACCAAACTAAAGAAGACAAAGAGGAAAATTAATTGGATTTTCATGAAAAATATCCAAGGACAAATATTTGCTTTCTTCCCAATATCTCAGCTATTTGGCAGCTGAGCTCCTGAGAGCAGATATAAGATCCTCTATGTTAGATTTGCTAACAGCAAACAAACTTAAAAGAATTCAAGTATAAGAACCTCAGCCTCAGATGCACTGCATTTGGTAAATGGCAAATGGATTCTCTCCAGAGAGCTCTATCACTGTAAATGAGCATTCCACCATGATAACAACAAAGTAACAGAGGAGAACTTTCAATTACCAACATCTCAACCTTGGAGACTGGATGAACAGTTTATATAAGGCTTCTTTCGAAGACCCTGAATTAATATGTGTGAATCCAAATGACCAGTTTTTCCAAATAACCATCAGCTCATGTTAAGAATACTGAATCACAAGCAAACTTTTTATACATACAATGTAAAAGTGAAGCTATAATACAATATTCTAGAGCTGTGCCTGGTACATGACCAGCACCCAATAAACATTTTTTGAATGAATGTTTATAATAGTTAATATCAGCTAGGCATAATGGTTCACACCTGTAATTCCAGCACTTTAGGAGGTTGAGGAAGGAGCCAGGAGTTCAAGACCAGCCTTGGCAATATGGTGAGACCTCGCCTGTACAAAAAAATCAAAAAATTATCCAGGTATAGTAGCATGTGACAGTAGCCCCAGCTACTCAGTAGGCTGAGGCAGGAGGATCACCTAGGCCCAGGAAGTCAAGTCTGATGAGCCATGATTGTGTCACTGCACTTTAGCCTGGGTGACAGAGTGAGACCCTAACTAAAAAGGAAAAAAGTTGACATTATTTAACTTTATCAAAAATAAGGCAATCTGTAATAGTATTTCTAAATCAGCTCATCTTTATCAATAAAAATTATTTTTCTTATTTTATTCCTAATATAATACCACCTCCTCATTGTTATTCAAACTGAGAAACCAATGGCTATTAAGAAAGATAATTAGTACACTATACGTAGAAAATACATTCTAATTCATTATTTAAATTACTACCCCTTACCTTGTAAACCTTTCTTAAATAAAACAACTTCAGTTCAATAAAACTGCAGGGATTTGTGAGGTGATTAGTTTCTTATGCACTCTACTATTTATTTTGGTTAATAAACTAAAAAAAGATATATTAATACAGTTTAACAAGAAGATGTCCATTCTTCACATTCTAGAGCCCTAAGACAAATCCAAGCAAAATACAATTAGCCTCACTAATATATATTAGAGTTCAGAAGAAGGAAAATTCTTTCCAAAACACTTCTTGAGGCATACCAATTTATCAATGCCAAGAAAGTCTGCAATTAATTTTATGTTACATTTTCCATTTTTAAGACTCTTTTTAAAAAAACAGGAAAGTTATTTCTCAGTATCTAACAACTATGGGTGTTTGAAACATTACATAGGATCATCAGATGGATAAAAGTAGAAAATATCTCCAGAACATAGCTTCTCTCTTTCAGAAGGACATTTCTATAAGCCTCTAAGAATAAGATTCTACAATGTGTGACAGACAACTGTCAAAAACAGTCTTCCTCAATATCCCTTACAGCAGTATGAACTTTTTTCTTCTTCTATCTTCAAGGACAAAAAGATGACATAAGTATCACCCTTTGTAATATCATCTTTTGAGTTTTTTTAATTAGAAATCACACTACTCAACCCTCTTATACTTATTTTCATTACCTTTTGATTTGCTGACATTACAAAATAACATTTTAAAAGAAAACTTAGACAGTTATCTGGTCTCTGCATGGAAAGAACTTTCTAAGTATAAAAGCAATTAATCATAAAGGAAAAGATTAATAGGCAGACAACAAAAAATTGCTTTAATTTCTGTAAATCAAAAGCCATCATATGTGAAAAGGCAGTTGTGGGGGAAATGCTCCATATTGACAAGCAAAGGTTAATATCCTTACTATACCAAGAGTTCGCACAGATCAGGGTGTGGTTAACACCATGGCCCTAGCATTCCTCTCTTCCTCCATAGAAGACACCGCAATGTCCCTACAAAAAAAGAGGTTACAACTTATCTCCCCCACCTCTGAGGGTCATTCTGCCTCTCATCATCTTGGTTCTTTGTCCCCCACCTGGATGCCCCCTTTCTTACAAGCCCTGATTGAAGGCTCAGATAAACAATCAGTCAGTTGGTCTAGATTCCAGATTTCCCCAGGAACCAGCCTGGAAACACTGTTTTCTACCATGTTCTGCAGCCGGCAGGCAAGTAACAACTCTCCCCGGGGCTCCAGGGATACCTTATCCAACTAATTCCAGCCAAAGCCCAGAATACTGGCTCCTGCCCGGGCTGGGGAAGGCAGAAATCAAACAATTAAACAATTGATAAGAAAAACCAGAGATTCCAATAGAGCATGTGCCAGCAATTCACAGAGAAGAAATATCTCATGGCTAACAATAAGATTTTGAACACTTAAACACATTAATAATGACAGATCTAAATTAAAATAAGGAGGTGCCATTTTTATCTGTGAAATTAGCAAAGATTTTTTAAAATAATAATGCTAATATAGGTGTCGTACAAATGATGGTGGGAGTATTAATTGGTAAGATCTTTCTAAAAAACAGTGAGGAAATATTCCAGTATGCTTTGAGAGCATTTACAATGTTCCTTCCCTTTGACTCTGTGATTTCACTTTTAGAAATTGATCTTAAGTAACCAAAAACATAGTGAAAAGAGTTAAGTATAAAGACATTCATCACTACATTTTGTACCTAAAATACAAACATTCAACAATAAGTAAACTGCAAATAAATTGTTTCATTCATAGTGTGATTATTATGGAAGTAAAAAGTATATATATTAAAGAGTTGACCCTTATATATACAAAGGGGAAACCAAAAAAACCAGAATTATTTTTTTGTAGGGTGGGGCCCTTGTAGAACAGGCTTCCCCTACTAGGTAAGTGTTCTAGGAACCCACCAGCTTCACTGTACCACCTAGTGTTATTGTGAGAGGCTACATACGACTTCAGTGAATTTTTTTTTTTTTTTTTTGGAGATTATTTCTATATGTGTGCCCATTACAAGATGGGTGATTTACCAGCACATCTGCCCACACTGCACTGAGTGTTCGGCAGGTTTTGACCAAAAACAGCATAAGTCCTGTGCCCCACCCTCCCTATTCAACCAGCTGTGCCCTGAGAGACTTTCTGTATGTTTCCCAGGATGAAAAAAGTCCTCAAAGGGAAGCGTTTTGCCAATGTGGAAGAGGTGAAACAAAAAATGGCAGAAGCACTAAAAGGCATAAAAATTGACGAGTTCAAAAACTGTTTGGAGCAGTGGAAAAAGCGTCTCGATAGGTGTATTGCATCAAACGACAAGTACTTGGAAGGTGACTGTTTAAACATGTAAGAATAAATACACAATTTTTTATAAATACATTTGAGGTTTTTTTGAGTTCCCCCTCATATATATGGTGCTAATGACCATTTGCTGTTCTAAGTGGTTAACATGTATTAACTCATTTATTCCTCAAAACAACACGACATGGGGCCTGTGAGGTAGGTAGGTGCTAGTATCATTTCCATTTTACAATTGAGGAATCCGAGGCCAGAGAAGCTACATGATTGGCTCAAGGTTACACCTTCTAAGAAAGAGTCACACGTGCTTGTCTGAAATTCCAAAATCCAAAAAGCCCAGAAAACCAAGTGTTTTCATAAATTGGTGGCAAACTCACTAATTTGCAAAATCGAACCTGAACTAACGTGAAACTATGTATCCTCTTTAATGCACTTAGAAGGAATGCATTTCACCAAAGAAAAGTTAACGCCTTTGATTGCAGGGTTCTATTCCAGACCCCATTCTACATGATATGGTCTCTATACCACATTATCTTTCTAGAAACTGAAATTTCTGAAGCTTAAAACACAACTAGTCCCACGAGTTTCAGATAAGGAATTGTAGCAGAACTGGAATTCGAATGTAAGCCGTCTGGCTCTGGAGTCTGTGCTCCTAACCACTTTGATATTTTCAGAGACTCTTTAATGAATGGGGGAATGCTTACCATTTAAGTACTTATTAACTACATACTATGTGCGAGACACAGAGACAAATTTTAAATTGCAATTGTGGCAAGTGCTACCAAAGAGAGATAACTGGTGTCAGAAGAGCCTGTATTGAGAAAGTTTGTCCTAGACAGTCAGAGGCAGTTTTCCTGAGGAAGCATTTGATCAGAGATGTGAAGGATGAGCAAGAGTTAACCAGACTAAAGAGAAAAGGGAAGAGCATACCTGGCAGGCTTAAGAACATGGGCAAAGGCCCTGTAATAGGAGGGAAAATGGGAACAAAGGACTGAAAAAGAGCCAATGTAGAATAATCACTTACCTCAGTTTACCTGAGGGACAGTTAGAGGCTAAACCTTTTTGGTTCCAGTATAAATATTAACACTCTTGGCTGGGCTCGGTGGCTCAGCCTGTAATCCCAGCACTTTGGGAGGCCAACACGAGTGGATTGCCTGAGCCCGTGGGTTTGAGACCAGCCCGGGCAACTTTGTGAGACCTCATCTCTACGATAAATCAAAAATTAGCCGGCGTGGTAGCGCGTGCCTATAGTTCCGGTTATTTGGAAGGCTGAGGCAGAAGGATCGCCGGGGCCAAGCAGGTCGATGCTGGAGTGGCTGTGTGCCACGGTACGCCAGCCTGGGCGACAGAGTGAGATTCTAACTCAAATAATAATAATAATAATAAACAACACTCTCTTTACTCTCAAAAAAATATCTTGCTCTGGATGATAAAGTATACAGTCACCCTACTTTTAGGCCACATCAGTTATGTCTTTACCCTAAGAATCATGAGAAGTCATGATGGAGGTTAAACTGGGAAGGGGGTGGGTAACATAATCACATTTTAATTATTAAAACAGTACTCCTGCTTCAGTGCAAAGAATGGATGGGAACACTGAGGAAATGGGTGAATATTTTAGATTAGTTAGGAGACTACTACAGGAGACTGGGCAAGAGATGATGGCAGCTTGGTTTAGGGGCATAGGGATAGGGACAGAAATAAGTGGATGAACTTGAGATTTGGTTTGAAAATAAAATGATCAGAACTTGATGTTGATCTGGATATGGAGAGGGAGTGGCAGGTGTCAAGGATGAGGCCAACATTCCTGGTTTGGTTTGCAAACTAGTTAGAAGGTTGTAGGATTTGCTGAGATAGGAACACTAGAGATTTACATGAGCGAAAAATGAAAATGTGTGATATATCTGTAGAACCACCACAATTTGAAGGTGAGGGTCTAGAGAACAAGGAGAGTTTAGGGTCAAAACTTGCTGATGTGTCTTTCCATTCACAGAGCCCTCAACCAACGCATGACCATCCTACTTCTTGGTTGGAAAACGGAGCTGTTCGGTGGTCAGACAAAAAAGAAGGCCCTCCTTAGCTGGTGTTGTGAGACCAGGAGTATCAAGCAAATATCCCTTGCAACTGACTCTCAAATGCTTTTACTGTCCACAAAACAGTTACACATAAAGGCTCACTTAAAGCCACAACTCTGTTGATATTATAATCTGCATTTAGGAAACTGAGGCAGAGTACTTAAATTACCTGTCCTTATAGGTCGGGCATGGTGTCTCACACTTGTAATCCCACCACTTTGGGAGGCAGGGGCAGAAGGACTGCTTGAACTCAGGAGTTCAAGACTAGCGTGGACAACATAGTGAGACCTCATCTCTACAAAAATAATATTAAAATTTAAAAATGAGCAGGGCATGATTGTGCTCGCCCGTAGTCCCAGCTACTAGGGAGACAGAGGAAGAAGGGTCGGCCTGAGCCCAGGAGGTAGAGGCTACTGTGTCGTGATGGTGCCACTGCATTCCAATCTGGGTGACTGAGTGAGACCCCAACTAAAAAAAAAAGAAAAGAAAGTACCTGTCCACAGAGACAGGAAGAAGCTTCTCTTATGTCATCCAATCTCCTCCTATGAGCACCTACCGAGTGCAAGAGACTATACGAAGTCGCTATACGAAAGCTACCGTATCATAACATCCTACTAGGTGCCAGGCTCCAGGAGATTAAAAAAGAAAGAAAATTCAAAAACGCGACTTCAGAACTTCTGAGGATGTCTCCACACACTTACCCCACAGTCAGTTCGCTTAAAAACTTTCAGAAGGCTTCACGTCCCAAGATGGGGTGGAGGTGAGACAGCGTCGATGAACCGGGCCACCGAGCACCACCCCAAATACCGGGCCCGGGGGGGAAATGGGTCCCAACGGCTCGGCCGCAGGAGACACTAGGAAGGGGCCGCGGGCCGGGCCGGGTCGCTCCGCAGCGCGGGCCGTCCGCCGACTGGCAGCGGGAGGCCCAGAGGCCCGTTTGCCCGGCGCGTCGCCATGGCAACGGCCCGGGCCCGCCACTCCCCTCCCCAGCCCCACCCCCACTCTCCGTGGGACCCGCCCTGAGCGGCGACTCCAGCGGCCGCTCGCCCAGGCGGGCGGGCGGGCTGGCCTTCGCGCGAGGGGTCGCCGAGCCCGGAATTCGGCACCGAGAGAAACTTTTCCGCCGCAGAGCGGCCGCAGGGAGGCGGACGGGGGCCGCGCGGGGACACAGCGCGACGGCTGGCACGACGCCCCTTCTGCCCGCCGCTGGGCCGGCGAGGGGCCGCCAGCTGCACGTCGGCGCCTGGCGGCCCCCGGCGGCCCCGCCGGCAGCCCCTCCTGGGGACCCGCCTGAGAATCCGGTCTCCGGCACGGAGAAGCAGCCACGTGGTCATAGCACCGTGTTGAGACGGTGCCCAGGCCAATATTCCCACCCAGGGTCAAGCCCGGACGCCCGGTTGGAGCTGGGGCTGGAAGCCTTGCACTGCGGCGGGTGCCGAGCGGGCCTCACAAGAGGGGGGAAGTGCTAGGCAGAGGGTGTTTGTTGCCAGTCAAGGGCTGAGAAGATTAAATGACAACTCCCAGGAATATGTATTAGCCACAAACCTCTGTGGGACCATCTGAATGCAGGCCCCATGCAATAGAGGCTAGAAATACAGGCTCCAGCTGTATGCTAATGTATTCATTGATCTAAACTAGGAATGGCTTCTGTGGTTGTGGGTACTGCTCTCTGGCAGCTGTGGAGAAGTAATTCAGCTCTCCTAATGTTAGCCTCTTTATTTGAGGCAGATGTTCTCTAAAATTAATTTGATTGATAGCCAGTAACTTGGTACAGCAGGTCGACTCAGTTTTATCGCCTAGAGATGGTTGCACACTTGGCAACTGGGACATCCTGCCCTGTTCAACAAAAAGCCCAAAATGATCATGATGGGTAACTCATAACTTCAAACCACTGGACTAGGTTTTATCCTGGATTAAGCCAGACCATCAGAGAGCCATGAGTTTGTACCATTTTGTCTTCACCCTTGCAGCATTGCCTGTACAGAGTCAGGCTTTAGCCTTATGCCATTTGCTTATATTAAGAGATGCTGTTAAAAAAAAAAATTCACAATACCTCTGCATTTACTAGAGGGATTGTTTTAAGAATGATGTTTATTACATCCCTGTTACAGAATCCCACCAGCTTGTCCAGTCCAGGGTTTTTTGAAACTCTCTGGACCATAATCCACCAAAAGAAATATATTTTACATGATCAACCAATGCACGAGCACCTATATATTTAATAACTGAGACAAGTTTTATCAAACATTATCCATATCACATGCTATGCACCCTGACACTTTTTATCTCTGTTTAATGCTAGTTTCTCCATCTACTAATGGTTTCTTGACATCCAGATAAGTTGCAAGTTGCATCTTTAAAACAGCAGTATTGCCAGACGTCTTTATCTGGAAAGTAGCCCTGGATCTTCAGACAAGGTAACCAGGCCACCTGGCTACAGCTAATAGCTTCAGTAGTAGGTACTTGACTCAAGCTGAATCAATCATATCCCTTTCCCAGGAATTTGGAATTGGGACTGAGAGACTTCAATCTTTCTCTAGGTAGCTAACATGGAAACAAAAACCATCTTTAACATGGAAAATCAGAAGCTATCCACAGACATACTTTCCCACCATGTGACCTAGAGAAATGCAGAAAAACAGGCTAAAGGGGTAAGAGGAAAAGAAGAGGAAGGATGAAAAAGATCTACAGAGAGAAGAGACCAAAAGAGTTCTGATAGCTTTCCACCCCTGGTCATGGTATTTCCTGAAATTAGTTGTATTCCTGCCTTTGAATTTTAGGTAATATTTCCAATTCTTTATAATAAAGTGCATTCATTTGTTTAGCTAGTTCAAGTGAATGAATTTCTGTTACTGCAACCAAAATGAATCTAACTATTGGTTGTATATGGCTGTAATAACAAATTACCAAGACTTGGCAACTTGAACAATAAAATTGTACAAGAGGGAACCCCCCCAAAAAAGCCCTGAAATTTACTTATAAAAATTGTGCATTTATTCTTACATGTTTAAACTTCAGTCACCTTCAAAGTACTCTGATGCAATACACCTATCGAGACACTTTTTCCATTGCTCAAAACAGTTTTTGAACTTGTTAGTTTTGATGCCTTTTAGTGCTTCTGCTGTCTTTTGTTTCACCTCTTCCACATCAGTAAAATGTTTCCCTTTGAGAACTTTTTCCATCAGGGAAAAAGGGTGAGATCGAGTCAACAGGAAGGGTGGGGCACAGGATACATTTGTTCTGCAAATTGTTATGCAACCATCTCAAAACTTCAGATAAAAACTTTGGTTGACTATTTGATCTGGAGGAACAAATTCCGAATGTACTACAAGGGGCCCACTCTCCAAAAGATAATTCTGGTTTTATGGAGTCCCCCCTCCCTCATATTATGTTGCAATTCTAAAAGTCAGAAGTCTGACATAGGTCTCACTGGGCTCCACTCAGGGTTATCAAGGATGTGTTCCTATTTGGAGGCTCCAGGGGAGCATCTGTTTCATTGCCTTTCCAGCTTCTAGAGGTTACCCAATCCCTTGGCCAGCAACCCTCTTCATCTTCAAAGCTAGCAACATTGCATCTTTCTAACTATACTTCTGAGGCCACACCTTCCTCTGATTCTAGCTGGGATAGGTCCTTGGCTTTTAAGGACCCATGTGATTAGATTGGACCCACCCCAAAATATCCAGGATAGTCTCCCCATCTCAAGGTCCTTAACACCTAGATCCTTAATCACATCTGAAAATTAACACATCCACAAGCTCCATGACTAGGATTAGGATATCTGCGGGGAAAGGGGCCTACAATACTAATTCAATCACTCTATACCCCATGTGGTAAGGTACAATGCACAAATATATTTCAATCCTGAGTGTCAGGAAAGAACATTTTTTCCCTTGACAAACTGGCATGGCTTTTCTTTATAAAGAAAACAAACCATGAGATTGTTCACATTTCCTTTTCACCTTAGCTTCCAGGAAGATTGGACTCAAAATTGGAACTCAACTTTAATGACTTTGTCAACCTCTACAGTTTGCATATCTATGTTACAACTTTTTGTTTTCTTTCATTTTTACTCATTCTTTTATCTTTTTGTATTTTTTGTTGTGTTGACTATTATTTTAAGCTGCACCAAACATTTTGTATTTGCTGTTTCCTCTGCCTATAAGACTTTGCCCCCATAGCACCACAAGTCTGGTTCCTTCTCATCATTCAGATCTCAGCTCACTTGCCACCTCCTCAGAAAAGCTTTCCCTCATCTCCTTACCTAAAGTAGTCCCACCTCACAGTCTATCACATTACCCTGCTTTGTTGTCTTAGTGTACTTACCACCATCTAAAATAGTCTGTTTATTCCCTTTCTTCCCTCACAGAAGCTAAACTATAAGACAGTAGGAGCCTAACCTCCTTGTTTATTGCTTGTTCATAGTGCCTGAGACAGTGCTTGGCACTTTAGTAACTATTTAATAAAAATTGTGACATTAGTAAATGAAAGAATTAATGGAAGAAAGGAAAAGAGGAAGGGAGGGAGGAAGGAGAGAGAAAGGAAAAAGAAGAAAGGAAAAAGGAAAGAAAGAAAAGAAGAGGCACTTTTTAAACATGTATGATATAGATGGATAGGTAAATAGCTATAGTCAGACTGACAAATGGACAAATATTCATTTTCAGTGCGTAAATGCCACTGACATTTATAAAGAGGAACCAGAGGAACTATATAAGAAAATAAAACATACTCAATTTCCTAACATATATACATAGAGATCCTGGGTTTTCTTCAGTAGCACTTGATGTAATGTCCTAGATACATTTTTTTGTAAGTATTCAAGTGGCGCAAGACAACAATATTAAATATTATGGCTAGTTACCATAGCTGAAGTCATTGATTCTCAGTAAGATAATGGATTGCAACATCATGACCACTACTATGTAAACACTGCCAAGGAGCTCAATCTATACCGGGGTTATTACTACACAATAATGTATTCTTCTATTCCTGTAATTATTAATGTCACCACTGGCAACTCAAGTTATATGTTATTTACTTAAACACTCTATGGTAACATCATTGTTACAATGTAATATCAAATTTGTTGATATTTGAAGAAGAGAAGTCAGAACTGAAGTTTGTAAATGTAGCAAAACATAGAAGCAATTAGTACAGTTTGTTGACCCTATTGGTGTAAATACAACAGAGTTTGGGGAACAGGGAAAGGACTTCAGTTTTTTTTAAGTCAAGAAGTCGTTGATTTATACATTTATTACATTTTATCTTGGCTATTCAAAAAACTACCCCATATTTTTATGCTCCATAAGACAAACTGAGATGTCTAGATTATTATGTGTTACATTAAGACTTCTTAGCTAGGAACATGTCTTTGAAAAGTGTATAATACAAAGTGTAACTTTTTCCTAATAAAATCTGTCTTTGATTGCTCATAGGCTCTACCAATTTATACAAGCCTCTCCAATTTTCTCTTCTACCTTGATGAAATAAAACTGTACTTTATCCTCATAGCTCAAAAATGAAATAAACATTTGGCAACTCAGTTTGTCTGATCGACTTTGGATGTCTGACTTGGCCTCCTTGTCAGATAAAATGAATTAGAATACAGGTTAGCGCACATCAAAATTCATGTATTGGAAAACTTATATTGTTAAGATGGCAGTGCTCCCCAAATCAGTCTACAAATTCTTTGCAATCCTTATCAAAATTTCAGCTGTCTGTTTGCAGAAATTGACAATCTAATCCTAAAATTCATCTAGAAATGAAAGTGACTCAGAGCAGGCAAAACAATCCTTAAAAGAAGAGCAAAGTTGGAGGACTCACACTTCCTGATTTCAAAACTACAAAACTACAGTCATCGAGACTGGGTCATACTAATATAAGGATAGCCATATGGATCAACATAATAGAATTCAGAGTTCAGAAATAAACCCACTTATCTATGGTCAATTGTCAAAGGTACCAAGACAATTCAGTGGTGGTCTTTTCAACAATAGTTCTGGTAAAACTGGATGTCCACATGCAAAAAAATACATTTGGACATGTATCTCACTGTATACAAAGTTAACTCAAAATGGGTCAAAGACTTAAATATAAGCACTAAAAGTATAAAACTCTTAAGAGAAACATAGCATACATTGGTGTGACCTTGAAATGAACAACAGTTGCTTAGACACAGCACCTAAAGCAAAAGCAACCAAAGGAAAAAATAGATAAATTGAACTTAATCAGAATGAAAATATTAGTGCTACAAAGGACACTATCAAGAAAGTGAAAAGATAATCCCCAGAAAAGAAGAAAATATGTGCAAGTTTTCTGCCTGATAATGGTCTAGTTTCTAACTCATACTTTAAAAAATCTCCTACAACTCAGCAATAAAAAAGATAACCCAATTTTTAAACGGACCTATTATTTGAATAGACATTTTTCCAAAGAGGATATACAAATGGCCAATGGCACATGAAAAGATGCTCTACATCATTAGTTACCAAAAAAATGAAATCAAAACCATAGTGAGATGCCAGCCAGGCATGGTGGCATGGGTATGTATTTCCAATTATTTGAAAGCCTGAGGCAGGAGGATCTATCAAGTCTAGGAATTCAAGTCTAGCCTAGGTAACATAGTGAGATGCAGTTCTCTAATAAATAAATAAATTAAATTAAATAAAAACAATAGGGAAGCCAGGCACGGTGGGTCATGCCTGTAATTCCAGCACTTTGGAAGCCTGAGGCAAGAGGATTGCCTGAGTCCAGGGGTTTGAGGCCAGCTTGGGCAACTTGGCAAGACCTTGTCTCTACAAAAAAAAAAGAGAGAGAGAGAGAGAGATACCACCTCACACCCATTAAGATGACTATAATTTTAAAAATATGGACAATAAGAAGTGTTGGTGAGGATAGAAAAATTAGAACCTTCATAAATTACTGGTGGAATATAAAACAGTACAACTGCTTTGGAAAACAGTCTGGCAGTTCATCAAATGATTAAACATAGAGTTATCACATGATCACTTCTGGGCATATACCCAAGAGAACAAAAAACATGTCCATGCAAAATCTCATACACGAATATTCACAGCAGCATTATTCATAACAGTCAAAAAGAGGAAACAACCCAAATGGCCATCAAACGTTGAATTAATAAACTAAAGATGGTATATCCATACAGTGGAATGGTATTCGGCCATAAAAAAGAATGAAATGTTGATACACACTACAATATGTTGTACCTTGACAACTTATGCTAAGTGAAAGAAGCCAGACACAAAAAGTCACATATGGTATGAATCCATTTATATGAAATGTCCAGAATAAGCAAATCTATACATATAAGAGCAAGGAAGAGGAGAAAATGGGGAGAGACGGCTAATAAGTATGTGGTTTATTCTGCGGGTGATGAAAATATTCTAGTGCTGAATCTTGCTTTCCTAGAAACAATAAAAAAATTAAAATTAAAAAAAGAAAATATTCTAAAATTAGACAGTGGTGATGGTTACACATCTTGTGACTACTCTAAAAACCACCACTAAATTTTACTTTTTTTTTTTTTTTTTTTGAGTCTGAGTTTCACTCTGTTGCCCAGGCTGGAGTGCAGTGGCACGCTCACTGCCACCCCAGCATCGACCTGTTGGGCTCAGGCCATCCTTCTACCTCAGTCTTCCAAGTAGCCAGAACTACAGGCACGCGCTACCATGTCTGGCTAATTTTTGATATATTGTAGAGACGAGGTTTCACCAAGTTGCCCAGGCAGCTCACAAACCCCTGGGTTCAGGCAATCTTCTCAGCCTCCCAGAGTGCTGGGATTAAGGGCTTGAGCCACTGTTCCCAGCCAAATTTTACTCTTTAAAAGTGTGAATTAAGCCGGGCTTGGTGGCTCAGCCTGTAATCCCACACTTTGGGAGGCCGAGGTAAGTGGATTGCCTGAGCTCGCGGGTTTGAGACCCGCCTGGGCAACTTTGCGAGATCTCATCTCTACAATAAATCAAAAAATTAGCCGTGCATGGTAGCGCACGCCTGTAGTTCCAGCTACTTGGAAGGCTGAGGCAGAAGGATCACTGGAGTCCAGCAGGTTGAGGCTGCAGTGGCCGGGAGCATGCCACTGCACTCCAGTCTGGGCGACAGAGTGAGACTCCAACTCAAAAAAAAAAAAAAGTGTGAATTATATAGCATATTAATTATAACTCAATTTACAAAGTAAAAACAACTAAATAATGTTTTTTAACTTATTTGAAATTTGGTTGCATCTCATAATTGATTACATACTACTTTTGCTGTCAGGTAGCTGTCCTGATATGGTTGTATAAAAATCTTCTGTTGACACCTTCCTGAAGAACCAAAAAAGTGTCTGCATTTATGTCTTCATTTTTATAAAATACAAGTAGTATTAACTCACCTAATAATATCACCAATTCTTTGCCAGGCACCGTCCCAGATGCTTTATGGATTTAACTTAATCCTTACAACAATTTCATGAGGTAGGGACTGTTATTATCCCATCTCATAGACAAAGAAACAATTAAGATATGCTGAAACGCCGGACTCGGTGGCTCAGCCTGTAATCCCGCGCCTTTGGGAGGCTGAGGTGAGTGGATTGCCTGAGCCCGCGGGTTTGAGACCCACCTGGGCAGCGAGACCTCATCTCTACAGTAAATCAAAAAATCAGCCGGGCGTGGTAGCGCATGCCTGTAATTCCAGCTACTCAGAAGGCTGAGGCGGAAGGATCGCCGGAGCCCAGCAGGTGAGGCTGCGGTGGCCGGAAGCAGCCACTGCACTCCAGTCTGGGTGACAGAGTGAGACTCCAACTCAAAAAAAAAAAAGATATGCTGAAGCACCTCGTCCAAGACCACACAGCTACTTTGGTCCAGAGTCTGTGTTCCTAACCATTTGGCATCACTGCCTCTCTTACTTGTAACATGCTATGAGTACAGTTCAGTCATTACCTGAAACAGTCTTCAAGGTTCCCTGAGGTAAGGAAAAGTTGGCCAACAGAGCTACTAATGCTAATAGTCTTTCAATGGTTTAGTGATAAAAACATCATTCATTTGGATGCTCAGTTCATTCTTCCGAACATTTCTGACTGTGTCCAAGGGATTTAACAGTCCAGAACTTCATTTACTGAGCTCAGATAAGAGGAAGTAATCTCTTTCTGCTCTGCTTGCCAGTGAGTAAAGGGAGCTGGAGCTTTCGTCTAGACCCTTGTCATTTTCTCCAACTGACTACAGAAAAGACTCTCTGTCTGCTTTCCTGTGAAGAGCGCTGAGAGAAGGGCAGGGCCCAGCCAGAGATGCAGGAATGAAGTCCCTTTTACTCACATGTAAAGGATACGGAGCCAGGGGGAAAGCCACCCGAAAGCATTCCAGGAAAGCATGCAGGGTCAGGTCTTGGGCAAATGTTCCACCTCTCTGTCACCTGACACCCACTTTTGCTGATTTCATGCAAAGTAAATCACTGGAAGATTAGAAGGACTCCCAAGGTTTCAGGGGTATCCCGCATGCCCAGACTCAAGAGAGAAGATGGATCATATTACTTACAAGAAACTAGGCAGAGAGAAAGGACAGTGAAGCCCTTCCTGTCCCCATACTACCAAGGTTCTTGCCACACCCAGCTCTATTGGGTCCCCTCACATGCCAGGTGCCTCTCCAGAAAGGTTGGGGAAACCCAGCCTGAGGACAATTGCTTCCAACAAGCTGGCCTCAGGAGGCCAGTCCCCTAAGGCCAGAGTGGGATTAGAGGCTGGGCTCAGAGGTCTCACTGCCTCTCCACATCCTCTTACAAAGCCTTCAGTGGCAGTTTCCAGCCAGGGACAGGAGAACCCCACCCACTCCAGTTTCATCCTCAAGGCCAAACACAATTCTTTCAGAAGAGAAGTGAGTGCAGCAGAGGGGATAGCAGAATGCTGGCTCTGAATTTTGCAACAGAAAGAATGTTGAGCAAGGGAGCTACCTGAGACCACCAACCTTGGGGTTTTGGGGGTTTTTTCTTAAATTTTCATCTGGAAATAATTTCAAACTTACAGAAAAGTTGCAAAAATAAAAACAGTAAAAAGAATGCCTATATCCTCTACCCAGATTCACCTAATAATATTTTACTTCATCTTCTTTCTTTAGAGCTATGCATACATTTATATGTGTGGCGTTTTTATTTTATTTTAAAGACATAGAGTACAATTCAGGGTTAAGTGCATAAGTGGTCATCGTATAGGTGAAGTTTGGGCCTCCTATTAGTCCTCACTTCAACAATTTTTTTTTCTGCACCATTTGAGGCTAAGTTATATACACTATGGCCTTTTACTCCTAAATACTCCCATGCATATTCCCTAAAAATAAGGATATTCTATTAGGTAACCCCTGTGCAGTTGTCAACTTTAATACATTTAACATTGATACAATGATGACATCTACTGTCCATCTTCCAGTTTTGTCAGTTGACCCAATAGTGTCCTTAATAGCATTTTCTCCACTCCACCACAGGACCTGGTGCGAGGTCAGGTGTTGTCCTTTAACCTGGACACTTCCCAGCTTTCCTTTGTCTTTATTGGCAGGGACATTTTTTAAAGGATCCAGTTCCTATCCCCTGCCTTTATTTAATATTAACATTTCTTATTTGTGGTTTATCTGCTGTTTCTCTGTGATTAGATTCAGGTTATCCCTTCTCAGGCACATTACTGTATAGATGATGTTATGTCCTTCTCAGAACATCACATCTATATGCACAGTATGTTCACCTGTCTCTTATTTGTGATGTTATTTTGATCACACAGTCAAGTTGCTATCCCATTTCTCTGCTGTATAATTGATGTATATTTTTTCTCCCTCAGAACTTATGAGAATTGATGGAAAGACAATTTAAAACTCTGCAAATATCCTGCTCTTCCTCAAAATTTGCCCCTAGAGCTAACCCTTACAAACGTCTCTGAAGTTACCTGGAGCTAAGTGAGTGCCACTGGCGCCACCTATGGGGTCCCAGCACACTGCAACAAGGGAAACGAACTGTAGACCTCTCATTACTGCCACTTGTCTGATGCCCAGGAGATATTTCAGTCTCGTTTTGAGAAAAAGAAAACAAAAAACCTATAAAAATAACTATGATTCTTTTGGGGAGTGAGGACAGCGACAGGAGGCTTTCAGGTGTCCCTGAAGCAGAGGAAGAGGAGGATGAGACAGAGGTGTAACAGAGAGGGATTCCAGAGGTAGTAACCAATGAAGTGGCTTTTAAAAGATGAGTTAATTCCGGTTATGTGGTGTGCACCTGCAGTCCTAGCTACTCAGGAGGCTGAGATGGGAGAATCACTTGAGCCCAGGGAGTCAAGACTGCAGTGAACTATGACTGCACTCCACATTGCACTCTAGCCTGGGTGCAGAGTGAGACTTTCACTAAAGAAAAAAAAGACCGGGTTCGGTGGCTCATCCTGTAATCCCAGCACTTTGGGAGGCCGAGGCAAGTGGATTGCCTGAGCCTGTGGGCTCGAGACCAGCTCAGGCAACTTGGCGAGACTTCGTCTCTACAATAAATAAAAAATTAGCTGGGCGTGGTAGCACGCCTGTAGTTCCGGCTACTTGGAAGGCTCGTGGGCGCCCAGCAGGTTGACGCTGGGGTGGTCGCAAGTGGGCCACTGCATTCCAGCCTGGGTGACAGAGTGAGACTCTGACTCAAAAAACAACAAAAAAGATGAGTTAAGATAGGAAAGGTAGATTATAGAACAGAGAAAAGCATTCCATATAGAAAAGGGGAAGAGTGGGAGGCACATAGGAGTTTACTGGCTATGGCAATTCTGAAGTACAACGGGCAAATCTTTTGAGGACCTCCTAGCCTGTGGTAGAACTATCCACTATTTTCTGATTCTGGTCCATTGTGGTCCTGATCCCTTGGTTGTGCCCTCTAAGAGGTTCTTTCCTTTTGAATGTCCCAAGATATGGGGATTAAGGAGTAAATCTCTTTGGACAGATTTCTCAACCCATTCTCTATCATATAGGGGGACTTCCTCCCCCCAAAATGCAATTATTATTTATAATACAGGCTTTCCCTGCTAGGGAAGTATTCTAGGAACCCATCGGCATCAGTGTACTAGCTAGCATTGTTGTGAGCGGCTGCGTGTGGCTTCCGTGCATTTTTTTTTTAAGTTTCTTTCTACACATCTTCCCATTTCATGATGAGTGATTTACACGAACAATCTGCCCAAACCGCACTGAGTACGCAGCAGTTTTTTTACCAAAAATGACATGACCCCTGTGCCCCACTCTCCCTATTCACTCGATCTCACCCTGAGTGACTTTTTTTGTTTCCCTGGATGAAAAAAGTCCTCAAAGGGAAATGTTTTGCCAATGTGGAGGAAGTTAAACAAAAGATGGCAGAAGCACTACAAGACACCAAAATGGACGCATTCAAAAACTGTTTTGAGCAGTGGAAAAAGTGCCTCAATAGGTGTATTGCATCAAACAGAAAGTACTTTGAAAGTGACTGAAATTTAAACATGTAAGAGCAAATGCACAATTTTTTATAAATTAAAATTCCAAGTGTTTGTTGGTCCTCCCTCATAGATGATCAGCAGCCCAAGAGCCATTTAAAGTCTCAAACAATTACTGCTTCTACTAGTCTAGACTCATAATTCCTCTGTCAGTAAACACTCTAAAAACATATTCATTATGTTACTGTTTGAATGCAGGCAGCATCATTTGCAAAAACCTATAACAGTTATTTTTGAGAACTATAGTAGTCTCCCTGTATCTGTGGGGAATACATTCTAAGACCCTCAGTGGAAGGCTGAAACCACCATGGTACCCAACTCAATATACTGTATACTTTTTTCCTATACAGACATACCTATGATAAAGTTTAGTTTACAAATCAGGCACAGTAAGAAGCTAACAACAATAACTAAAATAAAACAAGTATAACTGTAGCGGAAATCTTGCTGAGTGAGAAGGGACACTTGGGTTACTTCGCCAGGAAAGAGCGTTTATTCATGTTGGCACCAGCTCAGTGGATTCTCATCCAAAGGCTGAACCCCGAATGCAGCGAGGCATTACCTTATCAACATTTTAAACTTTCTTGTAGTAGTGGCACTATATAATCCTATTGGTCGGGTTGCTGTTAATCTTACATGTTACACTTCGGTTGGTTAAACACCTAATAAAAGTTAGGTGAATGCAGTTTCTGTAAAAATATCTTATAGTGCTATACTCACCCTTCCTGTGATCTGTTGATCTGATAACCAAGCAGTTACCAAGTGACTAGGACTGAGTAGTGTATACAGTGTGGATACACTGGACAGAGGGATGATCCATTCCAGGCAGGATGGGGTGGGAGGGAGCAGAACTGCAGCGGGTCAGCGAGATAGTTCATCACACTACTCAGAATGGTGTGCGATTGAAAACTTACTGATAGTTTATTTCTGGAATTCCCCTTTTAATATTTTTGACCCGCAGTTGACCATGGGCAACTGATACCGGAAAAACCGCAGCTAAGAGAAAACCACTGAAGTTCTCATGCCCATGACTCTCTCTCTCCTCTTTCTCCCTCCCCCACATGATTTAGTGGAAAAGTCACATTCTTAGAATTTTTTTCCCTGAATCTTATCCAACTAAAAGATTTTACGGGGCATTATACTCTTAATTTGATATTTTCCCTGAAGTACTGTAATTCATTCTAAGGTTTTAACAATATTATACCTATATGTTTAATTTGACCCTTGCCTCAAGGCTGAATTTTAATGGGCCTTCCATTTCAGATTCTCAACTTTATCTTTCAGTCTTCAGGACCAAGAAGTAATGACCTCCTCAAAACCCAAGTCCTTGAATTTGTGTATACAATCTGTTATCAGCCGGGTTCGGTGGCTCAGCCTGTAATCCCGCGCCTTTGGGAGGCTGAGGTGAGTGGATTGCCTGAGCCCGCGAGTTCAAGACCCGCCTGGG
Source organism: Cephalopachus bancanus (assembly GCA_027257055.1). Taxonomy (NCBI): domain Eukaryota; kingdom Metazoa; phylum Chordata; class Mammalia; order Primates; family Tarsiidae; genus Cephalopachus; species Cephalopachus bancanus. The sequence continues at coordinate 645,095 of JAPVLO010000207.1, read as the reverse complement.
AAGCAAGACCTCATCTCTACAATAAATTAAAAAATCAGCCAGGCGTGGTAGCGCGCGCCTGTAATTCCAGCTACTCAGAAGGCTGAGACGGAAGGATCGCCGGAGCCCAGCAGGTCGAAGCTGCGGTGGCCGGGAGCGGCCACTGCACTCCAGTCTGGGCGACAGAGTGAGATTCCAACTCAAAAAAAAAAAAAAAAAAAATCTCTTCTCCTTCGTTCCTGCTTAAAATCAGGGCAATTATTTTCTAACTCATGTCTTTTTAAAAATATCTTGATAAAATAGAATATCAATCAACATATGCTACCAATGTTGTTTCCCAATCCCCATTACTGAAATTCATTAAGTGTATAATCTGCCTTCTAAGTTATAGCAGGCTTTAATTTTTCCCCATTATTTTTCCACTACATAACATGAACTCCCATCTTACCAGTCACCAACATCTGTTTCCTTGCTACTCACCTGCTAGGCCAATGCCTTGGATCTTAGTGTGTTGTTATTTTTTTTTCCCCCAAAGAAAACCAAGGTTCTTTGTACAGTAAGCTATTAATAGCTTATGCTGAAGTAACAAATAACCCACAATTCTCACTGGCTTCACACAACAAAAGTTAACTTCTCATTAGTGCACAATCTGCTGCAATTATGGGTAATTCTCCAAAGCATATATTCTCTGTGAATCAGCACAGCCTTTCAGACTACTTAAATCTTCAGCACCTGCATATCAATGCATGCTCTCAGAATCACTGACTGGGCACAGTGGCTCATGCCTATAATCCCACCACTTTGGGAGGCCAAGGTGGAAGGATTGCTTGTGTCCAGGAGTTCAAGACCAGCCTGGGAAACATAGTAAGATCTCATTTCTACAAAATCAAAAAATTAGGTATGTATTATGGTAGTGCATGCCTGTATTCCCAGTTACTTGGAAGGCTGAGGTGGGAGAACCTCCTGAGTCATGAGGTCTAAGCAGTGGTGAGCCATGATCATGTCACTGCACTCCAGCCTGGGCAACAGAGTGAGACTCTGATTTAGAAAGAAAAAGAAAGAATAACCTCAACAAGACAAGCAAGATAGAGAAACAAGCACTGGCTCTTAATTATTCAACCTGGTAATGACCTATATCATTTCCACTCACATTTCTTTTTTTTTTTTTTTTTTGAGTTGGAGTCTCACTCTGTCACCCAGACTGGAGTGCAGTGGCCGCTCACGGCCACTGCAGTCTCGACCTGCAGGGCTCTGGCAATCCTTCCGCCTCAGCCTTCCAAGTAGCCGGAACTACAGGCGTGCACTACCACGCCCAGTTAATTTTTTTGATTTATTGTAGAGATGAGGTCTCGCCTGCCCAGGCGGGTCTCGAACCCTCAGGCTCAGGCAATCCACTCACCTCAGCCTCCCAAAGGCGCGGGATTACAGGCTGAGCCACTGAGCCCGGCTTCCACTCACATTTCATTGGCCAAATCAAGTCTCCTAAACACACCTAAAGTAAACAGTGTAAGGTAATGCAATCCTTCCATGCACTCAAAAGGGGAAGAGCACTAGAAGCACTGGAAGGTAAAAGTCATAGCTGTCCCTCTGCTGTTTGTAGGGTCTTTTCTTTGTCTTTGATATTCTGCAATTGCACTACAATATATCTCAGTTTCTTCTTATTTTTCCTAAGTGTATTTTGTTCTACATCTTGTATCTATGAATTTGTGTCATTCATCACTTCTGGACAGCTCTCAGACATTATCTCTTCAAATGTTCTCAATTGTCTCATGATGTTTTTAGTTGGTTTGAATCAGGATGCAAGTAAGTTCCATTCCAACACTGCAACTGGTAACATGCTTTTCAAGACTCTTTAACCTGTAGGTCTTCCCTCCATCTTACTTTTTTCTCCTTGCCATGTAAACCAGGTCATTGGTCCTATTGGTTCTCATAGACTGGATTTTGCTGATTGGTTGCTTATGTTGTCATTTAAAGTGTTCCTCTATTCTCTTCACTTCCTGCCAGTTGAGAATCTGTAAATTGGTAGATGTAGAAATGCTATCAGATTCAGATTCTATTTGTTTGTAAACACTTCATAGGCGATGTTGTGTTCTTCAATCAGGAGACACATAATGTCTGCTCATCACTCTTTTGCTGATGTAAGCAGCCATGGATGGTCATTGCCTAGATTCATTCATTCATTGGGGGTTGAAAAACGGTGATATTCCAAATCTCTCTGATCTTCTTCAATTATTGTGACACACTTGTAAAAGATGTTGTGTTCTTCAATCAGGAGACACATAATGTCTGCTCATCACTCTTTTGCTGATGTAAGCAGTCATGGATGGTCATTGCCTAGATTCATTCATTCATTGGGGGTTGAAAAATGGTGATATTCCAAATCTCTCTGATCTTCTTCAATTATTGTGACACACTTGTAAAAGAGAAAGTTTTCCTCATCGGTTACCAAGAGATTGAGTTCATGAAGGAAAGAAAGGATGAATGCTTCATTAAACTAGTAAGTTGTTAAAGTCATAGAGGCACTGCCTGGGCAGAACACCTTTGCCAAGAGTGACATTGTCAGTGGGCCACACCACACCTGGGAATCACTGGAATAAACAGAGAGCCCTGGACAAGAACAACAGCTTCCATCAGTATCAGGTCTCAGCCCTTAGGATGGGCAAAACTGAGGCTATGGTCTTCTTCAGGTTTTCAAGCACGGGCATCCTTATTTTCTCCATGAATGCTGAGTTTGGCCTCAGCAGGTCTCACACCTCTGACACAACTGGAGGCCAGGGGTACAGTAATTTCCCCCAAAAAACTTAGGAATATCCTCCCAGCCCAGTGAGCAAATAAAACATGGTTTTTTGAATAATGGTGATTATAGACTCAGCTGCTATAACAAAAAGTCCTAAAAATTAAATGGCTTTAAAAAATAGAAATGTATTTCTTTCTCAGGTTATAGTCCAAAGAGATAAGCAGGCAGTTCGAGGCAGGTAGATGGCCCTGCTCCATGAGACTGTCAAAGAACCTAAGTTCTTTCTAACTTCTTGTGTTCTCGAGGATGTCATCCTCATCTGCATGATTGAAGCTGGATGACCAGTTGCATACTGTGTTCCTATCGGGAGGAAGGAGAGAAGAGCCAGAAGACAAGCAATTTATCGTAAAATGTGTCCTGGAAGTTGTATACACTATTGCTTCTCATAATTGATTGACTAGAACACAATCAGAAGAAAACATGTAGCTGTAAAGGAGACTGGGAAAAGTGGGAAAGGGGCGTATTATGAAAATTAAGAAGAAAATAGATATTGGCAAGAATTAGCAGTCTCTGCTACAGTTGGAAAGTGGATTCTAGAGACTGATTACACACTCTCATTTCCCAAACCATATCTTGTAGACAGCCCCCTGTCCACACATAGCCCCAAGGGCCCATGGATGTGGGTTCTTCCCAGATACCGGACATTCTTATTCTGGGAGGCCCTACATTGAACATGCAAAAGCACCTACAGCCTATAGTAAATACAGTTTTTACCACAAAATTTTGAAACTTTTTTTTGTGATTTTGCTTTTTAAATTATTTGGCTAGGAGTAATTCATTAATTTACGTTGAGCTCTAGTTTCTTGGCAGTTATCTTGTGTATTTAGCTTTTCTTGTGAGGTAAGAAACCCTAACCTATTGTTTTCAAGTGTAACAAAATTTTTGTGAAGCTAATTAATTGTTAATAGATTTAACATAATGGTATGGTCTGTAGACATTTAATTAGACATGTATATTTTGCCATTTGTAATTTTTAAAAATTTTAGGACTTATTTTTATAGGCTCTTGAAATGTTCTTGGACCCTGGATACTATGTCTATACTGGCTAAGGGATAAAACAATCCATAGTCCAGGTGTGAAAGAAGAGGTCATACTGCAAACCTATCTATGAGGGCAATACTTGCCTGGTAAGTGGGCCTGGCTAGTAGCCTGTCATAGAACCTGAGGACTAGGGAGCAGAGGTTCTGTGTCCCTGGGACCCAGAAAAGAACTAGTACTAATAAAATCAGTAAATACAAGCAGGATACAATGGCCAGTGCCTCTAATCCCAGCTACTCAGGAGACTGAAACAGGAGGATCCTTTGGTCCAAGAGTTTGAGATCAGCCTAGGCAACATAGCGAGACCCCCATCTCAAAAATAAAAAAAAAAAAAAAATTAGGACAAAACATAGCAGAAAGTTAGAGCAAGCAGGGGAAAGGTTCAGGTACTTGGGCCAATCTAGAAAAAGGTAGGAGGTCAGAAAAGATTTCCAGGTCTCAGCCGAGTACAGTGGCTCAGTCTGTAATCCCAGCACTTTGGGAGGCTGAGGCGAAAGAATTGCCTGAGCCCAGGGGTTCGAGACCAGCCTTGGCAACTTGGTGAGACCTCATCTCTACAATAAATCACAAAAACAAGCCAGGCGTGATGGCGTGCATCTATATTCCAGCTACTTGGAAGGCTGAGACAGAAGGATCACCTAAACCCAGCAGGTCAAGGCTGCAGTGGCCATGAACATATCACTGCACTCCAGCCTGGATGACAAGAATGAGACTCCAACCCAAAACAAAAAACAAAAAACTGATGATTATCCTTCCTTGAAACACAAACTTCCTTGACTTCTCTGATACCACATCCCCTACTTTTCTTCCTACCTCCCTGGATGCTGAGATGGGGAATATGAAAGGAAGAATATGTTAAGGGGGCCAGGGGTGGCTAGTGTGTCAGGTGGCATTGATCCATCCAAGTGGTAGTATCCAATAGACCATAGGATATATGGGTCTGGGGCTCAGAAGAGTAGGTTTGTGACTTATATCAGATTCTCCAAACATCAGATAGAGTGTTTAGTTGCAAGTACCAGAAAACAATTCTGGCTAATTTAAACAGAAAATGAATTTATTAGGTTTTTAGGTAGGTCACAGAATTGTCAGGAAGGCTGGAGAATTAAGCTCAGAGCTATGCAGCCAGGAACAATCGCTGAAATCATGCGTGGAATTGGTCTGCTGAAGAAATTCATTGCCATCTGGCACCAGGTGCTTTACCTTTTACTGCTGCCATGGAAACCCCACCTCCCTGCAACCAACACTGCCACCAGACAGAAGTGTCTGGGTTTTAAAAAAAATCACTACCATTAGGCCTATACCCTGGCTTCAAGGGATACTGGAAAATCAAGATTCTAGTATATTTTGCTTCTGTAGTGAGGAGTGAGCTGTGCCTCCCAAGACTCCTGAGGTGGGAATTCACCAAAAATAGGAAAGGGGTTAAACTTTATTAGTTTGAATGACAAATATTCATTACCCTCAAAATGGATAGAAACCACTGGCAAAGGGTAAGCAGAGAGGACAGCTAAGAATAAGTAACTGGAGAACACCACTATATAAAGGACATTCTTGAAGAAGTATTTAGTACCTGGAAGTGCTAGGCATTCATAAGATGCTTCTCTCCTCTCAAACTGATTGCCTGCATTTTGAAGAACAGGCTATGTTCATGCAATAAGAAGCAGAAATGTAGTGGCACAAGCCTGTAGTTCCAGCTACTTGGGAGACTGAGGTGGGAGGATCACTTAAGCCCAGGAGTCTGAGGTCAACCTAGGCAGCATAGCCAGCTCCTGCCTCTAAAGTAAATAAATAAATAGAAGCAGAGAACTGAATTCTTCCCCAGAGAGAAAGGCTTCCCAGTCTATTCTTCCCCACCTTAGGTCCTTATGATGCTGGAGTCTAGTGGCAAGTAGGCCATGCGTAGGTTCAACCATCTTCACTTAAAAATACTCTAGGACACAGTTGTTGACAAAGAAAAGTGCTATTTTTTATTTGTCCTTGAATGTGTAGACTTTTTAAAAATCAGTGACACTTCTTCTTAAAATATTCCACCCTTATACCCCTAACCACTTTGGATCCAATAACCACTTCTAGTGAAGGCCTCGGAGGAACTCATCCCAGACAACCAAGAAAGAGGTGCAGCTTGAGGAATGCGCATATGACTCGAGAAGCAGTACCAACTGATAAGAATTTTCTTAAAGCAACTCTGGCCTGTGAGTCCCTTTTCCTTACCCTGGTTTGGACTCCCCAGCTGTGTCCCACCCCCAGAGTTCTCCTGTTCCTTGTGTGGCCTAAGCTTTAGAATTAGAATCACAATTAACATCTTTAGTGCTAGAGAGCTTCTGAGAGATCACTGTTCTCAGATCACTGTTCTCACCTCCACCCAATTTATAGATGAGGAAACTGTACCCAAGGTCACACATCTCATAATTGGAAGGGCCAAAATGTAGGTGTTCAGACTCTCAAATTAGATGTCTTTCTACTATACCCCCTTACCTCCAAGAAAGCAACCAACATCTGCCTCCAGCTCCAGGAACAACTGGAGCATGCAGGTAGTGATGATGAGCACAGGTGAGAAAGACCCTGCTAAAGGGAATCATGCTGACCCCAGTTGAGCCCAAGCAAGTAAGGGCCCAGTACTTCCCAGTCTCCCCTCCATCAGAGTGTGATCAGTGGCAGACACTCACCCCTGCAAGGATTCTGCTGGTTAGCAGCACTGAACCATGCATGGAAACACGTCTTACCACAATCCAGGTTCCTTACCAACTGTAGCAGGCTCTAACCATGAGCTGCCCACCAGCCTGGTAATCCAGTTTAGCCAGACTGTGGCCTGGATGCTATAAAACCTAATCCATACTCTTCCACTGATTTAGATGGACCCCTCAGCAAACATGGCTAAAATCTGTCTCAGTGCTGACTGGGAGAGACAGAGGGAAGGACCTCCAGATGCTGTCCTTCCAGCAGGAGTTCATACATGTGCTTGGCATGAGGAGAACTGAGTTCAGGGGAATAAAGAGACTAAAGTAGACACAGACAGGGGAAGCAGGAGTGGCCATGATTCTTCCTGCTTATCCAACTCCTAAAAAGGAAAGACTGCAGACAGCCACAGACATATCCCCTGTCTGGGTCTCAAGGAGAGCTCAGCCTATATGGCTGAGGGCTAAGAAAAGAATTGAAAGACTTGGTATCATAAAAGCCAAGGAAAGAGGCTGTTTCACAAAGGGAGTGGTGGTTGTGTGAAAAGCTTGGAGAGTTCAAGACAGGACTAAAAGGTATTCATTCAATTTGGCAACTCGGTAATCACTGGCGACTTCTATGAAAAACCATGGAGAACTAAGGAGTAACTGAGAAGAAATAATTTTTTAAAAGTTATTTTTAAAAGAAGGAAAAAGCGTAGGAGGCAACAGACTCCAAGAAATTTTGTTTTAATCTTGGGGAGAACATTGATTGTTTGCAGGCTATGTGGAGGTAACCAATGGAGAGGAGAGAGGAAGCACGAGCAGTGGAATAAGTGAGGGAACAAAGTCTTGGAGGACATATAACAGAATTCAAGAGATAAGGAACTAAACTGGAGCAAGAGGGAAAGAGACGAGAGATACAGACATGAATCAACGGGAGAGGAGAGAGGAGCAGTGCACAAGGAGGTTCTTGCTTTAGGGGATCTCTTCCATAAAGTAGACAATACAGTCAAGTCATTTGCTAAGAGCAAAGATTAAGGGCATGATTGGGAAGAAGAGTAATGACAAGTTTAGGAATTTCCGATCAATACTGAGAGCTCAACTGAGGTTGTCAACAATGAATTCGTCATGCTCAGCAGCCCAAGACAAGGCAGCAGAAAATAGAATGATGCAGAAAATGAAGAATGGTTAAGAGCTTCAGCAGAAGTTGAAGGGAATGAGAAAGTTCTGGATGCTGGGGGAGTAAAAGTCATTGTGTGATGGGATGTGGGTTCAGGCTGGGGAGATGAAAAAGTCCAGGAGGAAGCCAAGAGACTAGGAAAGGAGAGAGAGGACCAAGGTCATGGAAATGGACTAAAGGGAACAGAGCAAATTTGGCGCAGTGAGAAAGAAGAAGAGGAAGTATAAGAGGTGGTGATCCAGAAAGCACAAAGCTCAATGCAGACATTCAGAAAATACTACAGGTGACCCTATGGAGTGAGAGAGGGAGCAGACCAGAGGCAGGAACAGACAAAGAGAGTCCTAACTCTTGGGAGCCAGGCAAAGACCTGTTGCCAGAAATAGGTACAGAAAGCCAGAGTCTGCCAGGATTGATGACAGGGCCTGCTGTGGAGCAGAGCCTATGGAGGGTCTGGTGCTGTCACTCAGGGAGGGGAACTAGTGGCAGGCAGGTTGTATAGTTAGTAATTGCTAGAAGTCAGGCAAGGCCAACCTACCCATGTTCTGTGGAAGAGTACTCTGTAAGTTTATCCTGAATCAATTTTTGCCCCAAAATCCCCTTTGCATCAGCTAAAACCATTGGACTGTCCTGTTTCTCAGCACACCCAAGAAGCCAATTTTTCCCCTAGGACTGCATGCTGTACCATAAGAGTCCAAAACTCACTGTGTTGGCACTTGCATGACTTTCAAGGGCCAAAGGACTTTACTCAATTCAAAATAGGGCCATTATGGAAACAAGTCAAAAGCAGGATAGGCCCAAATGTCAGCAAACAGCTTCTGCAGGCAGTCACTTGGCTAGCAGGAGATACATAATATGTATCCACACACATATATATATGTGGATGTGTGTGTGTGTGTGTGTATATATATATACATATATATGTGTGTATATATATATTTCTAAAAAGTCATGTTCTGTTTCTTTGCATGCAAAAGCAAAACAAAACCATGACTCAAAAAACTGGTAGCTAGGTACATAGGAAAAGCCAGGGTTAGGGCAGTGCCATGGGATAACTGGCATAGGGATGGTGTGGTAGGCTAGGGCCTCATACTCTTAGAGGAAAAGATACCCTGTCCTTACCCATTCCTACTCATGTGCTTAAGGGAGCCTTTCAGCATGCAGGAACTCTATGATGGGAAGGGAATATGTGGTTCTCTGCTATATTACTAATATCCCCTGGCCCAGCAAACTGATCCTTGGGCCCAGCCAGCCACACTCAAGATGGGAGAGTCACTAACGTAAGAGAAGCCAGGCTTTTGGTCAAACATTTCTGCTTCATATTTGTGACCTCTGTTTAGTTCAGAGGAAGGATCTTAATCAGGTATGAGCCTGTCAACAGTCACTGACTGCCCCAACACCAAGTACAACAACACTCACTCAGAGGGGTGGGCATGTGGAAGAATAACCAAGGGCAAGAATTAGTGAGGCAAGTACAGAGGGAACCTGCCAACTCAACAGAGAAAAAGACTCAAAACCAGAAAGTCCCAAAGAGCAGAGACCTAAGTCCAAAGATTGCCTTAAAAACTTAGTTATCCCAAACTAGAAAACAGAATTATGGTAGGCCATCTGTTTAGAATTTGGCAAGTGCTGCTGCAAGAATGGCAAGTCACTGGGCATGGTTTGATTTGAAGTGAAGATGATCTCTCAGTCTGGGAAGGGAAGGAAATGAGCAATATCATCAACTCACAAAAACAGAGGAAATATTTTCTGATTTTAAAAATGCTCATCAGCAAAGGCCTTACAAATAAGAACTTTCTTAAATTGCATCTCCTAGCGAAAGCAAAGCCATGCCCTGATACTCCCCTGATTAGCCATGCCATGACAGGGCCAGAGAGAGCTGTCTCAGGGCCAGACCACTAAAATGCCAGGTCCACAGCCCGCCCTCCCTGGTGCCCCCGCCAACAATATTAGCAATAGGTTCCTTCTCAACCAAGCCCTTGCTTGGGTGGTAGCTTGACCTCCAGTATCTGCCTATGCCACTTCCTCACAAGCACCCTGCATGGATTATGAAGATCCATTCAAGATGCAACCTGGAGTTCCTTGTTCCCATGGCTTCTACGCTTCTCTCTGCATTCTGGGAGAACTAATGTCCTGAAGTTTCTTCAGGGTCACTGAAGGACACTTGCTTCTGACCTCTTGATGCTCCCCCTTCTCCATCCTAAAGGTACCTCCCCCAGGAATGCCTAGGTTTAGCTCCTGCCGATCCCTGAGGCCTTCTCCAACAAAAAAGGGCTGCCGGTAGAGTGTTTACTTGGTGGGGGGGTGGCTGTAGACAGCCTAGAGGCAGGCTAGTCAGAAGACTCACTTCTGATCTTTGGTTCTGTGAACTTGGAAAGGTTGAGAACTAGAGTCTCTAAGCAGGAGGAGAGGCCCAACAGAGAGAGCTAGTTGTGGGTCACTCTCCTTGCCCAGAGAACTCTGTGCCTGAAGCAGACAGCAGCTTCACAAGCAGAACTCAGGATCCAGACCTCAGAATGGGAATGATGAAAGGGTGGCCACTGAGAAGCACCCACAATCCACTTCTACAAAGACAGGTTCTGACACCAAAGTGCTATTAGCCCAAAGTAAGTGGCACAGAGGGCAGACTGAAGTTGACATATTTTTAAGCCTGCAAATGAAACCTGAGCCAAAGGATGTAAGTGGTCTCTACACAGCTACCCACCTCAATCAAGAATGCCATACCATCCAGAGCATTTTCACAGCAGCTATTTAAGTCAACATTGGGAAAGGGGGTATGCAAAACAAATACCCTGAAAACCGTTAGAACTTGAATAGGCACCAATTGAGACCTATGACCTCCAGAAGCCTCCATTATTCTGCCTGTGGCAGGTACCTCTGTCCAGACAGAACAAGTAAAGGCAAACAGTAAAAGTCTTTGGCTGTGCTGGACCAGGAATCACAGGCCTGCCATATGTCCAAACCTCTCTCCCTTCTTTTACCCACTTCTGAACCCAGGAAGAGTTCAGATATACACAGTTCCTGAGCCCTGGACACCGAAGGGTGAGAAAGATCTGCTTTCCTAAGCAGAAAAAACTCACCAAGGAAGGTAGGTCCTCCCAAGCTTGACCAGGCATGGCCTTGTCAAGTGGACCCTACACATCTGATTATTCTGGTAATGAGGAGCACCTCCCTCTTTCCTGTTTATTACTGAAATCTTCTCTGTAGTGGATGCACTATGGCTCCCAAATAAATGCTGTAGATGCAAATGGCAAAGAAGAGCACTACACAGCTCCACAAGACTCGTCTAACATCCACATTCTGAAGAGAATAAGCTGAAAGATGGGGAGGAACGGTCAACAGGATGGAACGCCAGCTGCCAAAGTGTCCTCCCAGCTCACACCTGGGAGATGCTGCTGGCCATGCGGAATGACATTCTCTTTGCTCTTTCATTCTCCTGAAAGAAAAATACATATATTAGGAATTAAAATAGCCAAAAGAAGAATTTTTTTAACATGAAAAGGCTGTGTCAAGATTGGGATTCTTAAGAGTCAGAGTACTTTATTCCACCCCAGGAATGCAACAGTAAAACCTACTAAAGCCACTAAACATTGTGTACTAAGTACCATAAATAACTGGGGATGGCTGGTCAGACCCTGGCACACAGTAGGTAGGCTACACATTTCAGTTGCACTAACTGCACTGAATTTATGTTTCAGGTCTACACAGGTTGGACCAGCTGAAAGGTCAGAGAGGCGCTCTTTGCTGCAAGCAATACCTCTCTTCCTTCCCTATACCAAGGGTCTGAAAAAGATCCCTTCCCTTTCTCCCTCAAACACAAATGGAGATCAGGCACTGAGACCAGGTACTTCTCTTGTTATGGGCATCACAACCACCATGTAGTATAACTAGCACTGAGCTGGGCATCAGCACACCTGGTTTCTTACCCTAGTTCTGCTGCTAATTTGCTGGGTAGCCCTAGGCAGGTACATGCGCCTCTGTGAATTTCAAGCCTCGTGGGTAGCTAGAGTTGATGAGTTCTGTAGTATCCTGCCTTCCTTATGGGCTAAAGGGTTGGAAGTGAGAGTTTATTATCAGCACTATCTCTTGTGCCATGTGAGTAGCTTTACTCTAGGTTGCTCTACTGTGTTGCTTGGGTGCCCTCTGCTTGCCCAATCACCAGCTGGCAGCAGCTCTTTACCATATGTCGCCGCCGTCTCTTGGGTTGAATGCCCTCCTGCATGTTGGGGGGCCATGGGAAGCCCTGAGGAGTGGAACATCTGCTCTCACTAGACACCTCCTCGGAGTCTGAGTCCTCTTGTTGTGGCTGGGCAAACCGTTTCTCCGGATAGATCTCCTTCAACCATCCCTCAAAGAACACTTCCAGGCAGCGGCCGGCCTCAGCAACCTCTGAGTCAGGCTGATGAGAAAGGAGAGCGGTGATAGTCTAGCCTGTTGCTACCAGTCCATCTCTTCCAGGTCCCTCAAGAGTTACACAAAGAACACAAAGCCTGCCTGGGACTCCTGGGATGTCTGGAATTTGACATTTTTCTCCTAGGACTCAGGATAACCAGTTTGGTAGCAGTTCTTAAGGCAGAAGTGACCCTGACTGGTAGCCAGTCACTAGTGCCTCCCCATTTTCCTCCTGAGTCCATGCTCAGGCAGCCCAAGTGGGGGGAGAGCTTTTACACCCACCACCGCAGGCCCCAGGAGTCTTCTCCTGAGTCCTCATGGCAGCCCAGGAGCAAACCTGAGCTCCTATCTCCACCCAGCCATGACAGTCTTGGGTCACTGGGAATTGGAGAGAGGGAAAACAGGCAAGACATACATAATTGAACTTAGCACAGTTCCAGAACATGAGGCGCACATCTGACACCACCTCCTCTGGGGTGGTATAGTGAGCTGGGTCCTTCTTTTGCAGCTTCCTCCGGATGATTGACAGGTCCATGGGCCTCTTGATAATCTGGTAATAATGTCGGGCCTTGAGGGAGGAGAGACAGGGAGAAGGAAGCAAAGGAGGAAGAGAGAAGTGGTGGAGGTATAGATAAGAAGGAAGAAGAGATGGAGAATGAGTTGGAATATAAATGAAAGAACAGAAGAAAGAGAAAGATGAGCAGCAGCAGGAAGAAAAGTATGAAGAAAGAAGACAAAGGGAAAAGGAGGAATGTGTCACTTGTCAAGTCAGATCTGATGCAGTAGCAGTTGTTGGGGGGAGGCTGGAATGGCCTTGTTTCCCAGGGTCCCCGGGACTATCCACAGATTAATACTATCCTACTTCCAGTGGCCATGCTCTGAGCCCACCCCAGGAACCACAGTAATCCTGCCGCATGGCCTGGACCCTCTGAGCAGAAGAAAGGACAGTCACAGGCAGAAACAGTACGGCCTTTCTTACCAGGGGGCTGACAGGTTCGTGGAAGGGCAGGCTGAGGCTATTGCAGCACAAAGACAACACCAGCTTCTCACACTTCTGCAAAATCAGAATTGACAACAGTGTCAGTTTGTTCTGAGTCCACCTCAATAAGAACTAAAGATGGTGACCTTGATTACTCTCTGGCTCTGTCCCACAGGGTGCCAGCCACTGTACAAAGGCACAGTCCAGGCTCCCATGCCAGAAGAAAACTGCTGGAAGAAGGAAAATCATCCAAACTCCCATGGGATAAGTTGTCAAGCACAGCCCAAAAGAAAGGTACCCAGAAAGGCCCCTCATCCCCTCTGAAAGGCCTCAGACCCTGTAGGCATAGAAGGGCTTCCCTGGGCAGAGAACAGAGACCCCTCCCTACCTTCTGGTCATATGCGCTCAGGCCAGGAGTTGCCCGCATTCCAGGCTGACTATAGCGGGCATTCTCACAGTCGTACTCCATCTCAGGCTGGGTCAGGCTGCGGCACAAGGTACACACCCACTCTCCCCTGCATAGGCAGGTGAGGCTATGTCAGGACTCAGCACATTGCCCAGAGCACTGTTCCCTGTCCCCTTGCCCCAAGACAGATATGGAGGCAATGAGTGGGAAACTGGGTCCCTGGCCCTTGTTGGGTCCCTGGCCCTTGTTGAGTCCCTGTAAGGAATGGCTTCCTAGCCACAACCTTGAAAGAAATTCAGTAACTCAGGATTTAGTGAATCCAGAATAACAGGAGTTAGGGGTGCCTGGAACAGTAGTAGAGACACAAATCCATGTACAGGAAGAAGCTGAGAGTAGAGGAGGAAGGGAAGCCAACCAAATTTCAAACATCTACCTGTCTGTGTGCAGGAGGCACACAGCTGTAGGGCCCACTCACTCACAGATCTGCAATTCATGCAGGCCCAGAAGGAGAGTAAGCCTACCCTGGGGAGCTCTGTGGGCCTGGCTTGGAATAAGAACCCCTGGAAGATAACCCTGCTAGCCAGGCAATGGCCCTGGACTGACATGACTCACCCTGGGAAGCTGAGCAAGGCTGGTACATGGCAGGAAAGATGAAATACTTTGGGGCAGTGGTCACAGCACAGCAGCTCTCCCCCGTTGAGACACACAGCACAGAAGTCCTCATTCTCTATTGGGGCTGGAGGCCCCTTCTTGGCTCCTGGGGCTCGAGGAATGAGTCTGTGTTCTTCAGGAGGTATGCCCTCCACCTCTGGTGGCCGCTGCCCAGCCAGAGAAGTAACAGTGACCTTTCTTCCCCCAAGACCTGGAGCCTGGATGGCATCAGGCAGGCTGTTCTGGCTGACCTTGGGGAAGAAGTTAGTCTGAGCCATCAGACTTACCGATAAGTTGTCAAGAGAAGGGGAGAAGGACTACAGGCCTTGAGTACCTACTGTGGGAACTACTTATTCCAAGACCTCAATCAACCACGCCCATTAGGGACAGCTCACTCTTAATGTGCCTCTCACAGGCCTCTTGCAGCAGGGGGCAATGTCTGACCAAGCTATAACCCCATTTAGAAACTCAGAAAAGACCCCAGAGCCAGAATTCTGGCAGTAGCAGAGAGAAAGAATAGGCTCCTAGGCTGGGCCAAATAGGTTCAAGGCCAAGGCAGAGCAAAGCAGTACCTTAATAGACATGCTGGAGGACTCAGTACCACACTCAATGATCAACAGGAAGCTCCCATCCTGATCATTCTTCTGTGGCTTCAGTTTGAACACAGGCATCTCTCCCGAAGAGGAAGCACAGACCTTAAGTCTCTCTAGTCGCACGTAGGGAATCTTGGGCTCATGACTGAAGGCTCTGCAACAAGAGAGACACCCTGGGTCTTGGTGGGATCATCCCATAGTCCTTCTCCCCTTCTTCCATGATTCCCCTTCTTCCGTGATTCCCCTTCTTCCATGATTCCCCAAATGAATTGCTTCTCAACATTTCCTCTGTTTGACCCTTGAAAGGTCCACATCTACCCTCCTGCCCAGCTTTGCCTGGCCAGGCTCTGTAAGCCACTGGAAAGCCCTTTGCTGCAGCTCCTGGTCAAAGATGGGGGCTCCCTGAAGTGTGAAGGTTACACAGAGCACACGCCTCATGGTGTAGGAGACAGGACATCCTCCCAAAGCCATCCCAGATGTCCAACCACAAAGACATCTCCTAAGGGTCTGGGAGTTGAAGAAGTCAGTTGCAGACAGACTTCTGCCTCTAGTTAAGTCACTGAGGATTCTTACTTCTGTGTCAAACTTGCAGGACACAAAGTTAGGGGTGGGAGGGGGAGGTTGGCCAAAAGGCTGTTACCTGATGCTCTGGTTCTCTTTTGTATCCAGCTGTAGGCTCCTCTCATACTCTAAGGCAAACGACAAATACATACCTGTGACATACATTTGTGACAACATATCCTATCACCCACACCTTTCACTTACATCTGCTATTCATAGCTTTGTCCACACACCTGTCACGCAATTGTTGCCTACACTGCAGTCATTCATAGTAGTGACAATCCTACCATGGATCTCCTTCCTGAGAGAGGAAGAAGGTCACTTTCTTTTAAAAAGACAAACACAGATAATGCTCAGAGGCTGCCTACAGGTGAGTGTTAGGGCAGATACTGAGGGGCCAGCTTCTTACTTTTGAATGAGCTCAGAAATCACATGATCCTAGTACACTGGTGCCACCTGCCCTGGGGAGTCATTCTGCCCAGCCTCTTACCTTCTAGCCAAGAGCTGGGATTCTAGCACTGCCTGAGAATCCAGCTCACACTCTGTAGGCAAGAGGGAGTGGTGGAGCAAAAGCAGGGAACTAGCATTTACTGAGCATCCACTCAGCACCAGGCACCATCCTAAGCACTTTACATGGGCAAAAACTTAAAAAAATTTTTTTGCATAAAATGCAGGGTTATATTATTTTGTATAACAAGAATCAGTAACTTTTCAGTTGGCCTTTCAGTCAGTGTGAGGCAAAAAGAGAACAATTGTTTCTTTTGTTTTCACATATTAAATATACAGGGAATAGACGGGCTAAGTGGCTCAGCCTGTAATCCCGCGCTTTGGGAGGCTGAGGTGAGTGGATTGCCTGAGCCTGTGGGTTTGAGACCTGCCAGGGCAACCTGGCGAGACCTCATCTCTACAATAAATAAAAAAATTAGCCGGGCATGGTAGTGCGCGCCTGTAGTTCCAGCTACTTGTAAGGCTGAGGCGGAAAGATCGCCGGAGCCCAGCAGGTCGAGGCTGCGGTGGCTGGGAGCGGCCACTGTACTTCAGTCTGGGCGACAGAGTGAGACTCCAACTCAAAAAAATAAAAATAAAAATAAATAAATAAATATATAAGAAATAGACTGATCATTACAAATTAAACACACATCACATATTGAACTAAAAAAGTACCCAGGGATCACTAAGAAGTTACTTCCTAACTTCCCAACTAGCCCCACCATCCACAGAAGAACAAATATTAGCCTAGCCTGGTTTGAGAAGGGGCATGAGTAGCTGAACAAAGAATCAGAGTCAATCTCCAGTGGTCTGAATTCCTTGTACTATGGGGCACAACACATGACTGTCAGGTACAAGAGAAATTCTTGCTACTACAGAGAAGGTTATCAAATGATTTCACTATAGTTATTTGCTCCAATGGTCTATGAAGTAGATATGATTAGCCTCATTTACAGAGAAACAGACTAGCTTACGGAGGTTAGGTATCTTACCCAGGATCAGATATAAGGAGACAGAGCTGGTTTTCTATCTGATCTGTTGAACTCCAAAGTCAGACACACTCATTTCTATAATATGTTGTCAAGGCTAGCCCTCTAGGGTGAGTTCTAATTCTCGCTAACTATAGCACAGACCCCCAGGACTTCTTGCATGGGGTGTTACAGCAGATTAAATCCTGGCCATGCCTGGATCAGCCATGGCCATAGTAAGGAAATCGCAGAACAGGTGTCCCTAAGTCAGTGCTGGAGGAGGAAGTGAATTCAGCCTCAGAGACAGAAGCATTGCTCCCCAGGCTTAGCACCTGTCTGCTGGCCACTCTCACATGGAAGTGCTGCGTCCACCTGCTCAAGTCTGTGGCCAACATGAAGGGCCGGCTGCTTACGTGAGTCTCACCTTCTGGGTTCCGGTACTGCTGCAGAGCTGTGGAAGTGTTGGCCACTGGCGCTAGTGGAGGTTTTTTCACAGAGAGGTTAATTGGCTCCTCCAGTTCTGAATGGACAGCCAAGTCCTTGGGAGCTTCCAGACCAGGAGCTATAGGGCCTTGTCCCAGGGAGTCAGTGAAGCAGGTGGAATCCTCACTTTCCATCTTTCAAAAGTGAAATATCAAAAGGAATCAAAGAAATAAGACATTAGCAGTCTTAGAGCTGTTAAGCTATAGCCAGGATGAAGCTTTTGGTGGTTGAACTGTTGCCCAGTGATGAGCAAAGTGAATGACATTCCCCAAGACTTACCTTGCATAAGGCATTCCTCAGGGAGGGGTCAGTCACGTCTCCAGCACACAGGCTCCCTGCCATTTGGCCAGAGCCAAGACTGGAGCTGGACCCAGTTTCCAGCTGCATGTCAGGAACTGGAGCTATGCTCTGCAGAGGACAAGCTGACAGACTCGGCACAGCCTGGGAGTGACTAGACATTAGGCTGGGCCCAGGCTGACAGTGATCATTCGCTAGGGTCGCCATGGTCTGGGGGGACTCACTCATCAGGTTGGGCATGGACTGGAATGTGCTGCACACAAGGCTGGGCACAGTCTGTAGGTGACTGGTTGTCAGGTTGGGCGTATCCTGGGTTTGAACACTTGTCGGGCTGGACAGAGTTTGAGGGGGGCCACTCAGCAGGTTTGGTTCTGTTTGGTGGGGGGCGGCTGTCTGGCTGCTCACACTCTGGATCTGTGGCTCCAGGGTCCTCGCCAGCCTGGTAGATGACAAGTCCATCTCCAAGGTGTTGGAAAACCCCATGATGCTCACTGAGGTGGAATGCTGTGGGAGCAGAGATGAGGGTAGAGTCAGGCTGTTAGCTGGAAATGGAGGGACAGGGTAGACCCAGCCCACAGGAGACCCCATGCTCAGATTCCACTCTGGGCCGGGCTCAGTGGCTCAGCCTGTAATCCCAGCACTTTGGGAGGCCAAGTGAGTGGATTGCCCGTGCCCGTGCGTTCAAGACCCGCCTGGGCAACTTGACGGGACCTCATCTCTACAATAAATCAAAAATTATCCGGGCGTGGTAGTGCATGCCTGTAGTTCCAGCTCCTTGGAGGCTGAGGCGGAAGGATCTCTGGAGCCCAGCAGGTCGAGGCTGCATTGGCTGGGAGCGGCCACTGCACTCCAGTCTGAGTGACAGAGTGAGACTCCAACTCAAAAAAAAAAAAGAAAGATTCCACTCTGGTCTCAATCTAGTAGCTGCCAATGACTCAGACATCACCTGAAGTCCTGTTTCCATCCCTGACACCAAAGGGACTGCTAGGCTATGACACAGAGAGGGAGGCACAGGCTGAGGACACTGATGTGTATGTAGGGTGGGGAGGAGAGGCACATGTGCAAGTATGGCCAGAGAGCAAGAGCAAGAAAAAGAACTTACCACCTGACCTGAGGTGTAAGTCCTTGTTTTATGCTCTTGTACTTACACTTGTACTTTCATTCTCATAGCACAATCCATGATATCATTTGATTAATGTCTGTTTCCCCTACCAAGTTTTAAACTCCATTAAGGCATGGATTTTTATCTATTTTGCTTCCCCACTATATTTTTAGACCCAAGAGGAGTGAGTAGATGAATAAATGAATTAATGAGCTACTTAAACATGACTGTTTATTCTACAAATCTTAAGCCAAATGAACAATGGCTTAGTTCTACAAGCAACTTAGTCTATGAATCTCTCTAAAATAATGATTATTTTTATATAGGTAAGATTTATTGAGAATATATTATATACAAGGCAATTTTCTGAGCGTTTTACATGTATCATCTAATTTACTCCTCATAATAACTGTTAAAGGTTAAAAATAAATAATCCATGTAAACATGTAGAACAATGCCTGGCACACTGTAGGTACTTCATATACCCCAGCTGTTTCTACTGCTGTTGCCATTACTATTATTGTTATTATTGTTGCTAAGACCCTAATTTTACACTTGAGAAAAATGAGGCTCGGAAGAGCATCTTAAGTTATTTTGTCCTTCTAAAACATAATTTTGTACATTTCATGAATCCTTATTTCTGTTTGTATACAGAAATACAATTGATTTTTTAATATTGACCTTGTACCTTGCTGAAGTCATTTGGTGATTTTCTTCTGGATTTTCTGTGCACACAAACCATGTCATCTGTGAATAGTAAGTTTTCTTTCTTTTTATTAATTGTTTTACTTTTCTAGCTAAGACCTCCAGAAAAAGGCTGAATAGAAGAAGTGATGGTAGCCATCCTAGTCTCATTCCTGGTCTCAAAGGATTCTTCCAGTATTTCATCACTAAGTATATTCGATGTAGGATTTTCACAGATTTAGAATCCAGTTCTTTGGTACCAAAGCCACAATCTTAAATTTGGCCTCTATCCCTCTCTGGGTTTACTCCCCTTCACTCTCTCTCCATTCTCTGTTCTTTAGTTTCTTTTTCCTTACCTCATCTGCTTTCCTTTTCTCTCTCTCTTGACCTTCATCTCTCTCTTCCTCTCCTGTTTTTTATCTCTTCTTATCATTTCTTTCTCTTCTTTCCCTACCCCTTTTCCCTTATTATTTAAGTGCTTTAGGAAAGCTTATATTTTCTGTTCTTAATTTTCAATTTTAAAAGCAGATGAGTTAAATGCTTTTTATCTCTCCAAAGAAGTTTTCCTTAGTAGTTCAACAGTCTTCAATTAAATAGCTTCAATTTCCTCTATAGTCCAAGCTCCAGGATAAGAAAGACTGAATAGAAGAAGGGGTTGGAGGAATACATAAACCAAACTGGGTAAACTAGGACTGCAGCTCAGCTTAAGGGGCCAAGACCAGAAACCACTGGCAAGGTCAAACACGCCCAGGCCTGTATCCCTTGATATTCCCTTGTTTTCCTGGTTATACACTATCACATCTTTGTAACAGTCTATACTTCCTTATCTATGGACAAGAATATCCAATGGTTATTGCATTTCCTTCTGAAATACATGACAGTCTAATTCTTTGCACAAGACTCTTTACCTTTCCCCTACTTGACATGTATATTTAATACAGTTCTGGTGTTTATTTATCTATTGTGGACATTGAGAATTACATAGATGGCTTGTAGTGGGTTCCTTGCTGCCAAGCATTAAACCACCAGAATCCACCTGGGATCATCCAAACAATAATGACCAGGTGCTGTATGTCACAAGATGCACAAGATAAAATCCTCAAGGACAGAACTTCTCAGATTAGGGGTAGAGGTCACATTTATAGGACATCAGTGCTCCTGTGCTGATTACTTATTGCATACCATGCGATGTGAGTTAATAAAATGATAGGTGAGAGAAAGTCATGCAGACCAGGCTGTGGACAGATTGTGGGAATTCTGTCAGAGTTTATTTTAAGGTGAGCCTAATGGACTGGGTCCCATAACACTCAAAAGACAGCATGAGGTCAGTAGTAAGTCCCAAGATATTGTAAACTAGACGGATCTCTTTCACCTCCATATCCACAACCAACCAATGCTATCAGCAAGTGTGGTAAAGCTGTGGTAGTGGTAACAGAAATCTGAGAAACTTCCATGGGAGAAGAACTCAGAGGAAGTACCATGAGAAAGCCAATCCTACTCCACTTCTACAGGCTATTCAAACACAATGGCATTTCTGAAACCTATGCTAGGGGGAAAGGGGGCAAAAAACCAAGAATTTATTTATAAAAAATTATGTATCTATTCTTACATGTTTAAAATTCAGTCACCTTCAAAATACTCTCTGTTTGATGCAATACACCTATGGAGACGCTTTTTCCACTGCTCAAAAGAGTTTTTGAACAAGTCAGTTTTGATGCCTTTTAGTTCTTCTGCCACCTCTTTTACACTGGCAAAACATTTTCCTTTGAGGACTTTTTTCATTCAGGGAGACAAAAAAAGTCACTCAAGGCAAGACTGGATGAATAGGGAGGGTGGGTCATGCTGTTTATGGTCAAAACTGCCGAACACACAGCACAGTGTGGGCAGGTGCATAGTCATAGTAGAAGAACCAGTTATCTGTTTTCCACAGCTTGGGAAGCTTCTCCCACAAATCATCTCTCACAACAAGCCTAGCTGATACACTGATGCCCATGGGTTCCTAGAACACTCACCTAGTTGGGGAAGCCTGTACTACAAGGGGCCTGCTTCCAAAAGGTAATTCTGTTTTGCGGGGGTGTCCCCTCTTATAAGCTGTGTGTTAGTTATTCTGATACTCCATCTGGCTCTCTGGAGTGAAAAACTACAAAATATTAAAATCAAAGGTTCTTATTTCATGTTCAAAAAGAAGGTGGGAAAGTTGAAAGCCAACATGCTACTGTGCTGTCAATGCTACAAGATGAGTAGGCAGAAGGGCAGGGCCAACTTTCAGGGCAAGGAAAGCAGGCTGAGTCTCTAGGGCCTAGACAAAGGGCTTGGGAATGTGGCCAGGTTGTCTGACACTTGGTGCCTCACACACAGAAGAAGCTCATCTGCTAAAAGAGATGACTTTTCAGAGGCCAAAGGAGAGGAGGTGAAAGTGTATTTCCAGCTGTAAAGTCTGCAGAGGTTTAGTGAGACCCTGACACTCCCAGGCTGTCAACTATGTAACTGGCACCTTGACTTTATCTCTACATACAAAATGTCTGTGTTTCATGAGGGAAAATGTGTATTTTGAGGTTTATAAGTGAAAACAAACCATTTTCTAGTTCAGAGAGAAAGAGTAAAAATGCCAAAACCATTCACTCGGATAATCAGCTCAGGTCATCTTTGGGAGATGGAGACAGCCCTGACCCTAAAGTACCCTCCCTTACCTCCCCCTAACTAGCATCTCCTAATTGCTCCTCATTTTCCCTCCTTCTCCCAAGCTTTATGTCCCTGTTGTGTCCCTTTCCTCTTCTTGTCTCTTATCTCTTTATCTCTATTATCCTTATCTGTATCTGCCACATACCTGACTTATCTAAAATTACCTCACCTATAACCTTTCTAATCTACCTGTCTACCACCTGACTCACCTGACAACTTACCTGACCTACACAACCTCCCTGAATTGTCAATTTTCACCTCTTCTACTAGTCACCTCCACAACCCTGCACCCATCTAACCTGTATTCTGCTTGACCTGTGTTCTGTTACCTGTGCCCTCCATCTCCCCACCCTTACCACCCAGATCTCTTTCTGGAGTTAATGTGTTGACATTATTATTCTAATGACTGCCACATGGTGCTGTCAAAATTCAGAGAAAACACTGGTCTGTTTTAACAGAAAGGGAAATTGAGACACAGAGTGATTACCCAGATTTCCCAAGCTCATACAGGCCCAAGATTAGGAATCCGAGCCCAGTCTTAAAAATTCTGTGCCATTAGCTAGAAAGCTAATGCCCTAATAAGAAGTGATTGAGAAGTCAATAAACAGACACTTAGTGCACATGCCCTGAGTTTAATATAAATTTCAGGTTCTTACAGCAAGATAATATTGCTGGGGATAAAGTAGTGCAGACAGGGTAGTGTTCCACAGAAATTAATTTTCCAGATATCTGAAACATATCTCTTTCAATAACAAAATGTGATTGTCTTTAAAACATTATTTTGAGTGGGAGTACTTCTGAACATTTTACACACTACCCTGTCTTATTAAACAGAGAACAAGGAGCCTAATGAGACCATTTCTTAGAGATGTCAAGGAACTTCAGTGAAGTGATAAGTAGTTCAGTGATGATTTCAGGAACTTCTAAGAACACAGGGTTTAGCTTGTCCTTTTAGTGAATGATCTCATAATGTGATACTTTTCCAGGTGATAATTTTTGCCTTCTCCCTTTTTGTTAGCTGCTATTACAGAAATTCTGATTCTCTGCTTTTAATCTACTTACTGCTGTAATGTAGGAAAACTTAAAATTTCCAAAGAAAACCATATTCCTAAGGTGGTTAGATCAAGAATGCTGACTAGATATCTGCATATGGGTTTATGATCATGTACCAAATATAATGCATTGGTTTTGTGACATCTGTTTCTGTTGCTGCTCCAAAGCTTCACCTGTTCACTTCTGGTTTCAGATTTTTGTTCCAGTGGTTAAAATCATCAAACTGACTGACCACTGTGTAAATATGTAGTAGGAAAATGTACCAAAGATTTGGGAGCTGTGTCTTGGAAACACACTGAAGGCCTTCACTCTGGCTAAGGAAACAGATAAGGAGATAAGAAGAGAGGTAAATAGGTTTGTAAATTAAATCCTTGAAATATTTTAGTGCCTCAACAGCTTCAAGATTAAATAGACTAGTTTAGTAATAGTAGACCTTGAAACAACAGAATCAGATGGCTGAGAAAGGGACTAACTTTTCTGGTAAGTGATTTCTTTTTGTTGTTGTTTTTTGTTTGTTTTGAGTGGAGTTCACAGAATTTTTAAATTAAAACTTTATTTTCAGATAATTGTAGGTTCACAGTTATAAAAAAAAGTGATTTCACATGTTGATTTTCTTTTCTTTTTAAATTTTTTTGTAGAGATAGGGTCTCTCTATGTTGCCAAGGCTGGTCCCGAACCCCTGGGCTCAAGCAATCCTTCCACCTCAGTCTCCCAAAGTGCTGAGATTACAGGCATGAGCCACCGTCCCTGGCGCAGCTGATTTTGTCTGTTGATTTCCAATAGCAAAGTTGGCACTCTTGTTGACAGTGAGTGCTCCTCCATCTCAATGAAGAGCTCCTGTACTATTTCTATGAATGTAACTATGCTAATATATGCTAACTAACCAAAGTCAAAGGGGAAAAGGTTCATGGATGATGAAGAGGGAAGAACTAAAAAGTGCCCAGTGACCTGGTAATCCAATAAAGACAGAAAAGAATGAATGAAGAGAAAAGGAAAAAGTGGATTCCAGTAAGTCTGAATTGAAAGCCTGATGAGTAGAATCCTCAAAACTCAAGCTTTGGAGACTCAGGAGAATTAGGTCAGAGGTATTTTGCCCAGGACAGTATAGGAAACTTAATGCCTAGGAGAAGTGAGGACTTTCTTGTTCATGGGGCAGGAGTCCTAAACAAAGAACTTTGGTTTGGTCTGTGAGTTAAATCAGGATAGAACTAAGGAGACAGGCTTCTTAGAGGGTGCTAAACTCAGGGAGCTAGTGTTTGGCCTGACGCCTGAGTAGGACGTAGTGTAAAGTTTTGTAGATGCTGATCAGGACACAGGCTGTACCCTAAGAAGCCTCACCAGACCCTGGAATCCTTCTGAGCAAAAATGCTGTCAGGACCAGGCTTGAGGAAAAGGTCACTGCTGAGGTTGAGGAACCATAATGTGATCCACAGCAGTGGATCAGGAGACTACGAAGGCAGGATACCTGGTATTTCCTCACAAATGCCAGGGATTAGAGTATGAGTTTAAGCAAGTCATTTCCCATTTGGGGGCTTTAATTTTCACCCTCAGAGATTACTGTAAATCTCACTGCATTGTTCTGAGACTCAAATTGAGAGTTGGGGCATCAAAGTGCTTCGATAATGGTATAAATGCCATCTCCCTAGTTATCTTTTACTCCTCTACATCACTCTAAATAATCTGGATCACAGGAATTCCTACCGTTTCTGTATCACTTACTGGAAATAGCATCTGAGACTCCTCTTAGGCCATGAGCAGCATCTTGGTGGCCTCAAAGTCCTTTGTTGAAGATCTGAGCTGTACTATGAGCAGCAGAAGAGAGGTCCCTCTTGCAGGTGAACTGGGACTCATATAGGGCTTTCTGTGATGCCTACAGTTTTGACTCCATGAGAACTTTGAGGAAAGGATTGTAGTTTTCAGCAGTTAACTAGTTCAGAAGTATGAAATGAAGCTATCACAATGTCTTCTGGTTTCATTTGGGATATAAGGGTTGTGGCTGTAGAGTTGTAACCATGATTTTTCTTCAGAGTGGCTGAACCAAGATTAGGAAGCTTAGACAACAACTAGTGCCAGACAAATATCAAAATTCATTCAGAAATATCCTGCTGGGTTAAGGGAAGATGGTGAGATAAGCTGCTCCTGAGATTGTAGAGCTCAGGTCAGTAAAATATTCATTCTAGAACTTTTACATCTCATTTTCACAGAAATGTTTTCATCATCCAGCTTCTTTAGCACCATTTCCAAGATCCTTGTTGTGAACAGATGCTCTGCTTTACCAAAAGTCCTCCTTGTGGTGATACAGAGACAGTGTAGAACACAGACGTGCCTGTTCCCACAGGTTCCTCAGGTCGGTGACCTTCAGATACACTTTTGACTTCCCTGACACTCACAGGCCAGCACGGGCTGAGTGGGCTGGAAGCCAAAATACCTTTACAAGATAAAGGTAATCAATCCCAAACTAGGCTAGATCCTAAGACCACTCTCCAGCAAGGCATCAGGCTACTTCAAAGATTGCAAATTAGGAAAATCCAGCAGGTGAGAGGCCAAATAGAGTCCTATTTCTCCCACTGTGATGCAGAAACAAGCAATTTAACCTAGTCATTGAACACAGGGTTGAGTCAGGGACTTGTGCTCTGGTTCTAACATTGCCCATGGCCAGCTATAAGACTCTTACGTGGGTCACTTAACCTCTCTGTGTCTCAGTTTCCACATCTTTCAAAGGAAATAAATAAGTAGCTTCCTCATAGTATTGCTAGGATAAACAAAGAGATAAAATGGAATAATCTATGTAAAAATTTATTTTTTAAAAAATTGAAAGATACTATACTAAGTATTATATTTCGGTGGCAAGATGCTCAAAATGTTGTTTGGTATCCACAAGCTTCATTCTCTCCTGCCTACCCAACCCCAGGTCCAAGGCAACAAATTATTTCAAAAACAAAGAAGGACTCCTCCTTTCTTCCTTCCTTCCCCTCCCTCCCTCCCTCCCTCTGTCCCTCCCTCCCTCCTTCCATCCCTTCTTCCCTCCCTCTCTCCCTCCCTCCCTCTCTTTTTTTTCCTTCCTTCCTTCCTTCCTCTCTTTCCTTCTTCCCTCCCTCCCTCCCTCCTTCCTTCCCTCCTTCCCTCTCTCTCTTTCTTTCTATCTTTTGACAGTCTCACTCTGTTGCTCAGGCTGGAGTGTAGTGACACAATCACAGCTCACTGCAGCCTCGAACCCCTGGGCTCAAGCGATCCTCCTGCCTCATCCCCCAAAGTAGCTGGGACTACAAGGTGTGTGCCACTATGCCTGGCTAGAAAACCATTTTTCTTATTGCAGTAGTCTTATTTATAACTAATGCCTCCTTCTGTCAGAGTTGACCTCTCTGTCAACCCATCCTCTGAGCCAGGATGATAACCTTGAGGGTCCTTTTTCTTGGAGTCCCAGCCATGAAGAAACCTATGAAACATGAGAAATGCCAGGTCATCTGTCCCTCCAAACCTCTGCATGAGCCCCAGTTAACAAGGACCAGGGGAAGCCCAAAATGAGAAGTTAGGGTTCCTAGGACCTTCACTACGCCTGCCCCCTCCCAATCTGTAGCCACACAGGAGTGCAGCATCCCCTTGCTGCCCAGAGTACCTGCGGGCCATTCACAGGAGCAGCACAGATTCCATGCTTGCATGTGGCTTACCTCCTTTCCTCTTCACTGTGCTCAAGAACAGAACTAGCCCCAACAAAAGAGCAGCAGCATCTAAATGGCTCCCACCACCACTGGAGCACTGACAATTCCCATGCTAACATTGAGATCTAGCGGCTCATCATCTGCTAATGTATCTTCCACAGAAGAACATCAATACTTCAAAGCTTAACTTCTTCTTTCCCCCTAAATAATCTTTTTCCCATGCTCCCATCCCAGTGGGCCAAGACAGACCTAGATGTTAAGCCAAAGGACTTTCTCTACCTCGCCTCCTATCGTCAGTCAAACACTGGGGCCAAAACTCCTGTGATCCATTATCCCTTAAAATCCTTGCTGCCTCTTCATTCCCATCATTACTAATTTCATTCAACCTCCTATTTCTCCTCTCTACCATTCTGGTCTCCCTTGTCACAGCTAAAGTGACCTCTTAAAGTTAATTCAGACCACGTCCCTCCCTGCTGTAGATCCATCACTGACTCCTCACAGCCCTCAAGACTGACACCAAAGCATGATTTACATGGCCTTCTAACCTCTCTAGTTTCAATCAACCCCGTTTCCCCAATTCACCCTGTGTTCCTATCAAGTCAAATTATCTAAAACTCCCAGAGTCCCCAGGCTTTCTCTCACTTCTGGACCTTCTCTTCAATTATTTATTTCACTCCTCCCCACTTCTCCTAGCCCAACTTCTCCTCCTTCAAATCTCATCTTAAAATCATGTCTTCTAGGAAGTCTGTGAACAGCCCCCTCTCCCAGAGTTAGATGCTCCACTGAGTACACCCCAATGACCATCACTGTGCTTTATTACAACTTAGTAGTGTTGCTTGTTCAACCATCTCTTCTACTGGGCTATAAACTGCAGCGTGGGACTATCTTATTCACCAATGTGTGCCTGGCACCTAGCAGAATATGTGACACATACTAGGAGATTAATATACATATATATATTTTTTGTTTGTTTGTTTGTTTGTTTGTTTGTTTGTTTTTTGAGTTGGAGTCTCACTCAGTCGCCCAGACTGGAGTGCAGTGGCCACTCCTGGCCACTGCAGCCTCAACCTGCTGAGCTCCGGCGATCCTTCCGCTTCAGCCTTCCAAGTAGCTGGAACTACAGGCTCATGCTACCACGCCTGGTTAATTTTTTGATTTATTGTAGAGATGAGGTCTCGCCAAGTTGCCCAGATGGGTCTCGAACCCGCGGGCTCAGGCAATTCACTCACCTCGGCCTCCCAAAGCACAGGATTACAGGCTGAGCCACCGAGTCCGGGTAATACATATATTTTTAACACTGAATGAATAAATAAATGGATGAAAGGATAGGTGGTTGACCTAAGTATAAGAAGTTCAATCCTTAAGAGTCAAGAAGGGTCTCTTTATAGGAACTTTAGGGCCTCTAGGCCAAGCCATTTTCAATGGGGTAGGACAGGTCAGGCACAAACAAAAAGCTTCAAGAGTCACCAGGAATTTCCAAGTTAAGATTTCATTTTTTGCCATCCCTTTGTTTTCTAAACTCTTCTCAAGTATCACTGAGACCGATTGATCTAATACATATATGGCAATGATGTTGCCAGGGAAACTTGGTGAGGGGTAGGTACACATAGCAACTAAGCATGGACTACATGACCAGGGAAGTTATAGGGCTGAGAGTACAGGCTGGGAGGGTACAAAGTATCTGACAGAGTTTTGAGTCCAGGACTGGGTGGAGGCACCAGCGGGGCTGAGGGTACCAGGCCAGAGAAGGCAATAGGGTAAGTGGAACAAATGATACTTGAGATGAGAAGGGGGGATGAGGGCATGGTGCAGTACAGAGGCTCCAGCTAGAAGTATGACAGGGGTGGGAGGTGAAGAGCAGAGGTGGGAATAGACAACTGTGGGCTTCTGGGTTGTTTCCAGGGTAAACAAACACTCTTAGCAAGCTGGTAGGTGGGTGGATGAGAAGACCTCCAATAGCTCATCTCTAAGAGATCTCAGTGCCCCAGATGCTTAGTTACCACTGCAGAACATCCCTGCACACCACTGACTCAGCAAATTCCATTGATTCACATTCTAAGGCCAACCAACTTTGGGTTGCAGGGGCCACATAAAATATTTTCCCTATTTTCATTGCAAAGGAAAAGTTAAAGCTTTGAATTCTAACTGATCTAATTTTAAATAAATCTTAACTCTCTCTTCTACTAGGGGTAGAACCCTGGACTTTAGTTTGCTTACCTATATAGTGGAGATGTTCACTTCACACAACTGTTAGGGTGGTTAAGTGAGATAGTGCTTATAAAGCAATATGCACAGTTCCAAACACAAGGCAAGTGTTCGATAAATTGGCTTTCTTTTCCTTTCCCTTTCTACTCTACACAAAGCCCAGTAGACCCCTTTTATGTGTGTATTTGGGACTGGAAATCAGGGCAGAAGAAGAACTATATTGCTGACTCTCTAGGAGAGAAGGCATGAGTCAGGGCTGTGTGGCATCCAGGGATGGAATAGGGACACTCCTCCCCCCACCCTAGCATCCTCATCCAGGTGCCTGGAGTCTTGGCTGCCAGTGGGTCCCATGTGGTCAGGATAAACAGGCTCCATTAGTACCTTTCTCACCACATTTGGAGAGGAGTGCTGGATGGTGCTGTCCACTGGGGGGACACTGGGAGGGGTTTCTTCCCCAGATGCCTGGGGCAGGGCAGCAGGAGTATTCTTGTCAAGAGGGAGAGCTGGTTTGGGGCCCTCAGATGCTGGGAGCTCATCTGTAACCTGGAAAAGAAAATAAGAATTTGGATGCGTTTCAGTGCTGAGAGTAGCAGCAGCAGAAGCAGTGAGGGCTAATGCCCACCCTGCCCTACCCACTGTCAACACCTACACATTATGAACTGCTTAAAATTTTTCCAAAAAGATAAATACTTTCATCTAAACTCTTCCTAAGACTACATCCTAAAATGAAAAAGTCTTAGGATAGAACCCAAACCGAGAATTCTGAGCTAATTCTGTCACCTTTACTTTAACAATCATAACATAGTTTTGACTCACATTTAGCTTGTGGTCTTCTATGAGCCCTAGACACTTCTCTGCCATCACAGGGATTATTCTCCTCAAAGGAATTGAGCTTCGGGGGAAGGAATTTGAAGCATAATCTGAAGTTGCCAGTGCTAAAGTATAAACATGAGGCCTTCCATTTTGTAATAAAGTAAAAATCTATCACGCTGCTTTGCACGTATAAATGTGATTATAGGTTTAAAGGAAACAGCACTGTGAGAAAAGTGAGAAAGGATAGGGAGAAGAGGCTAGAATAGGAGGTTCTGGGAGGAAAAATGAAAATCAAGAACTAAGAATGAAGACATGGGATGCAGCAAAGATCCCAGAGGTACAAACTGCACCTCTTCTATGTCTTATAGCTGAGAAAAAAAAAAGGAGCAACATTCAATACGCCCTGAGGAAAGAACAAGACCTCTTTGGTGGCGTGATAGAAAAGTCAGCAAACCTGGATCCAAGTCTTAGCTCTGCCTCCCAATGTTGTATTACCTGTAGGCAAATTGTTTGCCTTTTCCAACCCACTAATGCGCCTATAAAATGCAGATGGTAATACCCACCAAACAACACTGTTGACAGGATAAATGATATAGCGCATGTAAAACCTAGCTCAGTAGACATAAAGTGTAAGTCTCTATCTATGCAGTGTTATAAAGATGCTGCCCACCAGCATCTAATGCATATCCTCACTTCACTCCTTTAGCTCTGCTCTTCCCCTTATCTGGATTCCCAGCAAAGGAGCTGGGGAGGTTACAAAGATAAGACACAGCTTCCCTTCTACCCTGGCACTGGCAGGAGTTCAGCACAGTTCAGAAAGTACCATCTACAGGCAAAGTCCCTAGTGTCATCCAGAAGACAGAGTTAAACCAGGACACTTTGAAGAGAACTGAGCCCAGATCTCTATTGGGACTAGGCACTATGTTTCTCTGGAGCTTTCCTGAAATGGGAGGTTGAGCTCAGGGCTGTTTTAAGATGAAGAAACTATATTCCTGTAACTGGGGAGCCTGTGTTCCCTGAGCAATCCTAGGATGGGCAGAATACATTCCCCAAACCCCCCTGAGGCTTACCTGCAGGGGCTCCTCCTGGCTCTGGGACTGGACCGGTGCTGGCTGCCTCACGATGTAGTTGATCTGCCCCACAATGGTTTGCTGAAGATGCTGAGGAGATTTGGTCTGACTCAGCTGCAAGCTGGGCTGTTGAGCCTGAAGGAGAAGCTCCAAGTCCTTCTGCATTTCCTCCAGCTCAAACTTGTGGTGCATTATGTCCACGTTCTGGGAACAGGCAGGCCCAGGAGGGCTCTCATGCTGACTAGAAGCCAGATGCTGGGATGGAGGAAGAGGTGGGGGTGGCTGCTGTGAGGGAGGAGGGGGTGGGGGCGGCAGAGGTGGCAGCTGCTGCTGTGGCTGCTGCTGAAAGTGACTGAGCTTCAGCTTCTGGTGGTGACCAAACTGGACTTGGATAGAGGGTGCCGGTAAGGTAGGCTGGACATGGGCTCCTTGCTGAACATCCTGCGGGGGGACAACGCACACCGGCTGGGAAGGCAGCTGCTGCCCCAGCCGCTGGGACATGCTCTCCTGCTCGGCAGGGGGCTGGGTTTCCAGCCAGGGCTGCAGAAGCTTTGGTGGATGAGGACTGCAGGTCAGCTCTTTCTCCCTGGGCAGCAGGGTGGAACACTGCAGGGACCCTAACTGTTGGGGTACCATCTCAGAGGGCTGTCTAAAGCTGTGGGCTGGGTGGATGCTGGGTGGGGGGCCCTGACCTTTGAGGGAAGGCGAGATTGGGGAGCAGTGGGAGCAGCACACAGATGAGCAGCACAGTGCTGGGGATTGGAACTTGTGGGAGGGGTGGCTAAGAGCTTCCTGCTGAGCCACTGCTGGGGACTGGTGGCTTTGATAAAAGGGTGATGGCCCCTGTAAGCCTCCGTAAGCAGGAACATCCGCACGGGACAGTTGTCCACCTTCAGTAGTTATGCAGCCTGGAAATTCAGAATAGAGTTTTCAGAGGGTCGTCTGCAGCTGCTCCCTCTTGCTCCCCCATACTCCTGGGATCAAAGGTCATCATTCAACAAGCCTGTACCAGGCACAGAGATTAAGAAATTCAACCCCTTATGTCCAAGACTTAGCCTAGAATGCTGCCAGTATTGGCATTTGTGTGAACCTGCTTTGGGAGGCTGGCATATTTGAGAAATTAGCTCAGCTTTTACCAGCCCTGACTCTGTTTCTGTCCCACTAGGTAAGCCATGGGCTCCCACAAATAGCAGGCACTCCTTTTTTAATGAAACAGCCCAATCAGACTCTGACAAAAAAGAATCAACATAGGAGGTGGGGAGGGAATATGCTGAAAAGAGGCAAAGGATAGAGAGCCATCTCTGGGACCAATGACCAAACCTCCAGATACAGGTGTGGGAACTGTGTATTGAGCAAGTAGGATAGAAGAGAGTGAGGAAGCTCTGACACCACATCAGTGTCAGCTACCAGCACTGCCCTCTGTGGTATGCGGGCCCTTGTGCACAGGTAGATATATTGTTAATTCTGTCTTATGGTTCCTTCACCTCATTGTTTTTTGTTTTGCAATAGGTCTCTCACTCTGTCATCCACTGTGTAGTGGTTGGATCATAGCTCATTGCAGCCTCAAACTCCTGGGCTCAGGCAATCCTCCTGCCTCAGCCTTGCAAGTAGCTAGGACTACAGGCATGTGCCACCACATCCAGCTAATTTTTAAAAAATTATTTTCTTTAGAGAAGAGATCTTGCTATGTTGCCCAGACCGGTCTCAAATTCCTAGCCTCAATCAATTCTCCCAACTCAGCCTCCCAAAGTGCTGGAAGACTGAGCTCTTTAAGGGCAGGGAGCATGTTTTATTCACCTTGACCCTTCTGTGCCCAGCATGGGAGCTAACCCTGAATAGGTAGCCATCAAGGTCTGCTAAATTAAATCACAGGGGAGAGAGAAGCAAAATTAAACCTAAATATCATTTATCCCTTTGCCAAATTCATAAAATGTTAATCAACGAGAGTAACAGCCTGAAATGAAGGCAGCAGTTGGTCATCAGTTTAACAAGCTCAGTAAGCTGTCAATACAGGCACAAACCTCAAGTTGTCCACATTCTGCCTAAAGACTGAATGCAAGCAAATTATCGCAATAGGGAAGAAAAATGCACAAAGCCATGGATTATCTGCTTATAGCTCAACTCCAAAGGATGTGTGTGATACACACACATATGCACACGCATCTCATTGTTGCTGAGACACTCCTGCTTGTGCCCACACATGTATGCCCTCTGTGACCACAGAGCCACATTCGTCGGCACTGCCATACTGCATTCTGGAGAGCAGAGCTACTGTCTCGTCACCTCTCCAGCAAGGAGACCAAGGTAACAGGAACATTTATGCAGAATGGTAAACGCAGATTTCAACTGGTCCTGATACAAAGTTCTATATTGCCATTGTTATTTAACCTCTTCACCAAAAAAGGTTTGCTGAATGACTCCATGACCATTGGCAGTCTCAGGCAGAGCTTTCTCTTGGGCATATGCTGACCTACGCAGTAAACTAAGCAACTAGGTCAAAGCCCACAGGGTGGGCCCTGGCTCACCAAGGGAAGCCAGCTGCTTGGTCCAGAAGTTAGGCTCCCAGGTGAATCTGATATTCCAGGGGGAACCAGGGTCTGTGTTACAACTTGTCTCCAGCAATCGCTGCATCTGAAACACAATCTGACAACAGCACTGAAAGTCACTTACCATTTATTTGGGTATCTTGCATCTGAATGACAATTTCCCTGCCCTCACTCTTTGGACAGGCTAAAAGGCTCCTTAGCCTCTAGTCATCTCCCATATTTTCATTTTCTTGCACCTTACTACCTTCCCACCCTCCCAGCTGATCTCCTTCCTCTTTTCAAGCTTCTCCAATGCCTGCATTATGATCTTTTCCAGGCCTCAAGTGATGTGTCATTCTCCCTCAGGACATCAATGCCTGGCAGTGCCATTCATTCTGCCATTACCTGCATGTAAAAGCCTATGGGGACAGACATTCTCAGGGGTCCCCACTGCTATGCTACCATCCTACTTCTTCCTTCCTTCCTCCTTCTTCTTCATCCTTCTTCCATTCTACTCAGTTGACCTCTTCCTGCCTCATTGTTTTCATCTTTTCCCATCACTAACTCCCTTGTATCTAGTTGCCAATGAGCTAACTAATGTCCTAACCAACATCTTAGCCTCTTACTCCTTTGATCTCTTTAATGTCAATCACCTTCATCTCTATTCTCAGTTTAGTCACCAGACCTAGACTCTATGCATCACCTAGAACCATTTTACCATGAGACCCTTAAACTCCAACAACCCACTCACAACCTGATCATCACAAGCTCTTGCTCTTTTAGAACATGTTCTTCATCTTCATTGAACTCTCCAAGCCCTGCTCCTTCAGTCCATAGGGTCTCCCAGCTTCCCAACATATTCAGCAACAATATCACTAGTATCCCCCCCCCATCACCAATTCCTAACCTTAGGTCAATTCAGCCATCCCAAAGTCATGTTATCTGGGACTGCTTCAGTGATCATTAATTTCAGTGGCAGCCCTCAGCCCTTTTTTCATTACTTCTTTTCTTGTCACTTTCCTCTACTGCTGTCCTCAATGGCTATTTAAAATCTCCACTTCAATGCCACTTACCAATGCTCAATCCTCTTATTATCACCTCCTAATTCACAGAGAAATAATAATTCACAAAGAGACCATAAAGGATACAAACTCCCCAAACTTGTATCCTTCCTGCCTCCAAACCTGCCTACATTATATTGCCCTCCTCCTGTCCTCCCATCTTAGAGGAAGGTACTGTCCTTGTGTTTAAGGTCAACCAACTCACTCTAGATCCCTACCTCTTCCTGCCTTTTCAGTGTGCTCACTCCATCATATCCTTCCTATCTTCAACCTCTTCTCCCTTATAAATGTGTACAAGTGATTTTCAAACTTAAAAAAAAGTTTTCTCCAACTCTATACCTCCTCCCCAAGCCTACTTTCTTATTTGCCTTCTTTTCATTTCTGTCTATTCTCATCTCCCATTCTCAGTCTCCTCATTCTGGCTTCTGATCCTTCTATTTTCCTGGAACTTCTTTCAAAAGATTACCTGATTCCCCGATGCCAAAGCTTTTCTTCACTATTCATTTTCTTTCACTAATGTAGCATTGGAAACATTGACCACTTAAAATTTGAAATTCTTTGTTAATTTCTCCTCCAAACTCTTACCGTTGCTTCTCATTCTCCTTCATTTATCTTCCTGTCTATGCTAAAAATGATGGTATTCCCTGGTTCCAGATTTGCTCTCCTTTTCTTTCCCCACACACTGTTCCAAGGTGATACCACTGATATCCCAGTGACTTCTACACCTCTATCTCCAACTCTAATTTTCTTTTGCCTTCCAAGACCCATATATCAAAAAAGTTTTTGGACATCTTCTTTCAAATGCCCTACAGGCACCTTAGAGCCAACATATCCAAATATAAACTCCATCAACTTCTCCAAAAATTTTTAGCCTTCTCCTGGATATCACCACCCTCCCATCATCTTCAACATCAACTTCAATGCCTCTTTTCCTCTTAGGCCCCTGTGTAGACCCTAGTAATTTTCTATGGGATGTCCAGCATACCGTTCATGTCCAGGATAACATCTGAATCCATGACTTAAGACAAAGAACTACAGATTTTCCCAGCTGAGTTACAGGGGGAAGGCAGGACTATTTCAGTACCTCAGTCCTTTGTGCTATGGGGTTTGGTAAAAAATGGCATTTCCTTGCTGACCCAAGAGCAGTGATTGAAGTTAAAGGATGGATGGAGCTGCTATTTTATTCCTCCTTCCATTCTTAAAACAAACAAACAAACAACAATAAAAAACACACTGCCATGAACAGCCTCATTGTCCTATGACAAAGGTGGTGCTCTAATAAGCTATAAGAACAGGCTGAGGAGTTGGAGGTTCCTCTTACCAGCTCTTTGCTGAAAAGGAAAGGGACGCTGGTTTTGCTGCAGACAGCCCAGTTAATGAAATTCTGCACATGCTCAAACTGACGGTTGAGAACCATGATGCTCTGTAACTGCTGTTCTAGCTTCCGCTTCCTCTCATTAGTGATGCCCTGGATATGAAGAGAGAAGACAGAGTCCCTGATCCTGTTCTTAGACTGCTCGGGCAAACTGATGGCCTATCAGTGTGAGCACAGATGGAATCAGATGAGGCCACATCCTGGGACAAGGACAGCAAAACAGAGTGTTGCCATGGGCTGCTGATGAATGGAGGAGGAGAGGGAGAGATGGTGGGAGATTTTATAGTGCAAATATAGAAAGAGTGATAAATGAATAAGGAAATGAATCAATGTCTGCATCTCTTGAAAATAACTTGCTAAAGAAAGTGGGTTGCTTTGTGACACAGCTGTCTAAAAGCCATAGCATTGATGGGAGTCTGAACTGATTTTCCAGCCCTTAATGAGCCACCCTCCCAAAATTAGACTGGACATTTTAAGACACAAGGAGAAGTAGAAAGCTATGGAAATGGCATATCTAAATTCTATCCCAGGCTGCTCTGGATCCTGGGACTAGTTTGGTATGTGTCTGGTTTCTGACCCAGTGAGAGTATAGAACCCATCCTTCTGATCCCTCTGGCCACATATACCTCCAACTCCTCTATGAGCCCATTGGCCTGTTTGTTCAGCTCATTCATCAGAACCATCTTGGCCATTTTGATCTGGTTTTCCACCTTCCTGTGCTGATGCTTCACTTCAAAAATCCTGTAAACACAATGGGACAGAACATAGTAAGACTTCTTTCATGGCCTATGAAGGCTGAGAGACAGCAAATATAAGAACCAACCACTTGGATGCTGCCTATTGAGATCAGAGCCCAGCAGAAACCAAATATAGAGAAACTTCCTCCACCACCCCACCTGTTGTACAACCCAGTGGCCCAAAGTTCAACTTGGTTTTCTCTAGGTAAACCTCAAGTCCATACCAAGGGCAACCTAGCAGCTCACCAGTTGGCACAGTCGTAGAGACAGGACTGAGAGAGAGACCATGAATATGATTTCACTCAATTTGTTGTCTTAAAAGGAGAATGGTCCAATAAATGGTACCATGAGGTAAGAAGAGCATAGGCAGAAACAGAAAGTAGACTAGAGGTTTCTGAGGGCTGGGGGTGTCTGGGAAAACAGAGAGTGATCAATAATGGTTTGGGGTTTCTTTTGGGGTGATAAAAATGTCCAAAAAGTAGACAGTAATTATACACAGTTGCACAAGTCTGTGACTATATTAAAAGGCACTGAATTATACAATTAAGAGGATGATTTTATAGTACGTAAATTTTATCTTAGTAAAACTATTTTAAAAAATAAGAGGATGGGCTTTGAAATCACTACAGACTTAGCTAGTACGCATACTCAGTTCAACCACTGGCTAGTTGTGTGCTCCCAGATAAGTCACCTAACCTCCCTGAACCTCAGTTCCCTCATCAGTAAAATGGTGACAACCCCAGTTTGAAAGAACTGTGAAGAACTGAACAAAATAATGTGTGTATGATGCCCAATCCAGTGCCCACCACATGATGAGTTCTTAGTACCTACTAATCCCTCTTTGTATGTAAAACACCAATTATTTCATATCATTTATAGATTTCTACAGAAAACACTGGCAAAAGGGGACTAAGAGCAGATTGCCACTGACTTGTTACACCCTACTTCTGTCTAATTGATAAAGCATATACTTTGGCCCAGACTCATTCTGATCATCCTGACCTAGCTTGGCCTCAGTCACCAAGTGATGACTTGAAGACCACCTTACTGGCCTTGAGACCTCTAAGACCAGGAAAGATGCCTGCTAGGACATATGTCCACATCTGTTTAACCATATGTCTTCTTCATAGGCACCACATCTGGAGACCTGGTACTGAACCCAGGATATAAAGAAACAGAGCATTTCCAGCATTGGCAAGGCACTAGCCTGTGCTACCTGTCCTCAATTTGCTTTGCAGATGCCTGTAGACTGGATTTCTTATGTGCCACCTGTGTAGTCACACTTTCCAGAAGCATCCTCTGGTTTTGCAAAACTTCTTCAACATGTCTGCACCTAGGGGATGAGGCAGAGAAAAAGCTGAGGAGGGCTGAGTCCTGTTCTGCATGTGCCAGGCAAGCAGGAATCCTGACAGTGCATTGTCTCAGTCAGGCCCAAATAGGCTGTGATCACACCTATGGCAAGTCTGAGGCGCTGCAGGCTCTTGGCCCATTAGGCCTTTTCCAGAGAAGTCCCACAACAGGAGCAGAGAAAAATTTCAGCCCAGGAGCTGCAGGTTGGCTCAGGTAAAGAGGATTCTGATGCAAGGGGAACCCAGAGCCCTCCCAAGCCCACTTCAGGCAGCCCAGCAGCCCCACCTGTGTTCTTTGTGTTCCACCATTAGGCAGCTATGGCATGTGAGCACATCACAGGTCTCACAGAATAGTTTGAGCACTTCCTGTGTGTGTAGAGGACAGAACAAGGCGAAGTCCCCAGAACCACCATTCATTCCTGCCAAAGAAGATGGAGAAAGTAGGCTTTTCTTGCTCAGGTAGACCTCTCAGTTAAGTTTCGTGGAAAGCCCTCAGTATTCAGTGGATACCGCAGAGACAGAGGTTAGGAGAAGGTGGTGCAAACAGGAGATGCCTCTCTAGGGATTCAGGCTTAGCATGGCTGGATTTGCCCAGCTGTCTAGACATATCACACCATCAAGTCCCAGCATCCCACCACCTGAGGAAAGTGCTTGCTACTGCTGCACGTGAATCTCCTACAGAATAATAATCCTCCAAAATTAACATAAGCCTATTCATTAATCAGGATTCTGCTATTAGTGGAATTAAAACCAGCGACCCAGTCTTGCCAGGCTCCAGGCTAGATTGCATAGTCCATGAACTCTGGTTCCTGTGGGTTTGACAGATATAAAACCGCTCCCACAATTTAAGTGCTTTGAAAAAGGACTTTCAGGAAGATTGTCATTTAAAATAGATGGTGGTGAATGGACACACGAATAAGCCCTGATTCAGATCGTTAAGTTAATCAAGTAACTAAATAGAAGTGAGGCATAATTGCTTTAAATAGAGGTGAAAGGTGGGGAACTCAGCTAGCTTCCATGATAATTGAAGACTAGGCTTCCCTGCACCATCTCAATCACACTCACCCACCCCAACTCCAACAGGGAAAGACTAGAGTGAGTCACCCCCATGATGCTGAAGGAGACTTCCCCTACCTTCTCCCCTAGGAGAGAAACAAGGTCAGAAAGCTATTCTCCAGGGATTTCAGGGTTCAGTACTGCTTTAGGGCATGGGAGTGAATGGGAGAGAGAGTATTGGTACCTGGAGATCCCTTCTGGGTCCGGGGAAAGAGTGGGCCCCCAGGAGCAGGGCCATGCCGGTGCTCCTCTGTGCAAGAGCTGCACAGCCAGCGATTGCAGTAGGTGCAGAGGATGTGTGCTGCCCTCTTCTCCTTGCATTCAGAGCAGTTCTGGAAGCAGAGAGTACTGGAGTTAATGACAATATCTTCATTTGGGCCCTCCTCTACAAATGGCAAGTACTCTAGGGACTGGAGTCCCATGGAGTTGTTCCTTCACTATTTTGGAGTGTAGTCTATTCTGGAGAGCTGTCTGAGAGTGACATAGGTAGGCTTGGGAAGGAAAGCACCCTTTGTGACAAAAAGTACAGTGGCTGCCTCAGGGGCTATTCACCCAAGTCCTATGCTGAAGTTAAGGCTACCCAAAATAATAAACCAATGACTGACCTCAAGATATGCCCAGCCCACAAAGGGTGGTACCCATTAAATGAGTAATGCTGTGATTAAAAAAAAAAAAAATGCAACAGGAGCTAAGGATGCAAAGGAATGTTTCCAGGAACTTAGTCTATGAGTAACCAGGAAAGTTTTCACAAAGAGATGATACTTGAGTTAGATATCAAATGACAAGTAAGTTCACCAGGCAGACAATGGAGGAAAATGTTAAAACAGAGGGAAAGCATAGGCAAAAGGTGAAAGCAGAAAATTCAATGTGCCTTCAGAGAAGAGAAAGCCCAGATGAAGGAGTACACAGAGAGGTGATCAAATACAGTCAAGAAAGAACAAGTCCTGGCCAACTTTCAGAGCTGTTTCCACAACTGGGGTCTACCTGACTTGAGAGTACCTAGGCCTCTCCTAGGCCAAATGTTCATCCAGTGGGTCAGCAAATACCTTTCCAGGGATGATATAAAACATCAGCAGAAGAGGAGATCTTTGAAATTTGGCCTGTCTGTGCCTGAATCACATAGGCAACCAAACTGATGTGGATTCTGAACGTTTTACTAATTAAACTACAAATTCCTTAAAGACAGAGTACACGGGTCTATCTCTCTAGCACGTGGCACAGGGCCTGGCCCATGTCAGACATTCAACAAGAATTAGATACAGGAACAAGTAAGTACATTAGTAAATGAATGAAATGTATTGGTAAGGAAACCCTAGTGGAAGGAAAAACAGAAGGGGTACTAGTCAGTAAGTGATATAAAGTTTAAGAAATTTAAAAGGTTATAGTTGTTAAATACAGGCAAGATTAAAGAGCCCATTTAATCCAGGCTGGCATGTGAATTTCAAGTCAGGAGGATAAAAAGAAAATAAAAGCCCAGTACTGATACTTTTCAGTAAGAGCTATAAGAGAAAAAACACCATACATTAAGTGATTCTTAATGTACCTTAAGATACATTCATCTTCTGCTAAAAGCACTGGCACTAAAAATAAAATAAAAAGAAGAATAAAAAGACAGCCTATAATTTTTACTTAATATAAAATCCCCTTTTTGCTTTTCCCAACTCAAACATTTTTATTTTCTTCTAGATAGAAGGATGGCTGGGTAGATGGCTGGCTGAATGGATGGATAATTAGGCAAATTGGTGGAGAAGAAAGAAGCCAGTTAGAGTGACCAGTGGATAGACAGACTTGTGAACAAGGGCCTCACAGATTTCTGAAAAGGATCATC
Organism: Cephalopachus bancanus; assembly: GCA_027257055.1. Lineage (NCBI taxonomy): Eukaryota > Metazoa > Chordata > Mammalia > Primates > Tarsiidae > Cephalopachus > Cephalopachus bancanus. Next base: position 604,432 of record JAPVLO010000207.1, on the reverse strand, counting down.
TGCTTCTTCCTTGTACTGACTTACCCTGGCCATCTTGGGTTGCCCAGTAGGAACACACTGCAAAAAGAAATGTTCAGTTACATCCCTGGTAAGACACACTCGCTTACACTCAGGACAGGAGATGAGCTCTGGGGGTGGGAAGAAAGAGAGCAGAGTCAGGGAAACATGACAGAGTATACATGAGGCCTAGACATGAGACTTTCTAATACACAGCACAAGATATGTGGCACTGCCCACTTGTGCCAAAATGAGCTCTGTTTTTGCCATGCAGGTCCCCTGAACATGACCACCCCACTGGGGCCTTCCCCACAGATTATCAGATCTTCTCATATCCTTGTCTTTACCTGGTCCTTTCTTCCTCACCTCCCCATAAGCCATGCTACTACAAACCCAACCCTATTCTGGTTCTAATAGGAGCCTGCTGCTCCCACTTCTCATTCCACACCCTGAGAGCCCAGCTTCCATCACTAGCCAAGATCCAGAGGCAGTTTAGCCTAGGGCACAGCTCCAATCATCAAAGTTACCATGTAGTAGGATTACTTAAAGATCCCAAAGCTAGACCTCCCTGCCTGATCACCTAGGAGGTATTTTTCTCTTGGTGCAGCCTATACCAGTCAGTCTGCTCTGAGGCTGAGAAGTCTTTTGCTAGACTATCTCCACCTAGTCTAAGTGGGTATACTATATATATGTACACTTTACCTATGAGTAGCTTGACCTACTGCCTCTTCCCAGAGAAATATAACAGTCTCTAGCACATTCCTCAGCAAAGTGGGCCTCTGAACTACATAAGTGACATGAGACTGCCATTCTGGAGATTATAGTGACTTTTCAGGCCTACCCTAGAGCAGTCAATCTACTGGGAACAAGAAAATGAGCGTCCTGAGTAGGACAAAGTGCCTGTGTCCAGGGATGACGATGACCTGGAAAGGGGTTGGCTATGGCAGTGAACAGCACAATCATCTTTCTCACCTCATCAAAATAGAAAAGAATGATATGATGGCAGTTTGCTTTAGAATTGCAGTCAGACAAATATAAGTCCAAATACCAGGTTTACCACTTAATGACCTTGGGCAAGTCACTTAATCTCACTTAATTCCTCTGTGTCCCGGTTTCTTCATATGTAAAACAGAAACAGAAAATAAGAATTGCTGTGAGGATTAAATTAGATAATACTTGAGAAAGTACATGGTCCTTCATGAATGTTGACTTTGAATTCCAAAGAGTCCTCATATCTCATTCATGGTAAGGCAATAACCTCAATGATCAACTCTCCCTAGTTGTGAAAGTTAGATAATCTGAGTGGCAGACTGAAAAAAAATTACTCCAAATTACTCCCTCCCTTGCATCCATACCATTGCAATTCTACCATCAAAAGATAGGGCTCTCTACCCTTTGAATCTAGGCTGACCTCAAGACTTATTTTGGCTAACAGAATGCAGCAAAAGTGGCCATCAACAATTTCTGAGCCAAGACCTCAAGTGGCATTATATAATTCTGCTCTTGCTCTCAGAACTTCAAGACTGCCATGTGAAAAATTCAACCTTGGCTTTAGATTGCTGAAAGATGAGAGACCATGCAGAGAGACCTCAGTTGTCTCAGGCATCCCACCCGAGGCCATCATAAATCAGCTAGCCCCAACTAACCCATTAGCTGAACACAGACACAGGAGTGAACACAGCCAAGATCAGTCAAGCCCAGCCTAAACCAGAAGAACCACTCATAGAATCCCAGTCCAAACTGCCAACATGTAGAATCATAAACTAAATAAAGGTTAGTTGTTTTAGCCACAAATCATATAAAATAATACTTTAATATTCTCCCCTCCGTCCCAAAAAAGAACTCCCCCAACCTTTGTAGAGCCATGAGTGTTAATAATGGAACTGTATCTAGAATTGCCTGGAAATTTCCTGCCTGTCAAGAACAGTGGCCAGAGGTGGAGAAGGATGTTCTCCGCAGGTGACATCATCCACGGGAAAAGGTGACTGTCCTTCCCTTCCACTTGGTTCACCCTAGGAAGAGACCCTCTCATCTACCCCCAGGACAGAAAGTGCTAATCTATTTGTTGAAAATAGACTTCCAACTCCCAGGACCAAATGCCCAAACATTAGTCATCACAATGCAGCATCATTAGCAGAGTGAAAAAAAGACAAAAAACTGAATAGGCTAGACAAGGTCTCATCATACATTTTCTACCTTCCTTGGCCTTAAAGCCAAAATTCTTAGCGTGGTAGGACTTTTCTCTCTCTAGTCTTATCTCTAACTTCATCTGTCACACATCCTATGTTTTTGCCATGCCAGATATCTCTGCTGTCTCTAGGGTACACCAAATCTTTGCATGACTCTGTGTCTGTGAAAATGCTGCTTCCTCTTCTTGAAATAATCTTCCTTGTTCCTCTCTTTTTCAGATAAACTCCTATCCATTCTGTCATATATGTTCAAATGTTCCACCTTTGAGAAGCAGAGTTAATTTCCCCAATATGAGTTAATTAGTCCCTCTTCAAGTTCCCACAGCGCCCTGAACATCTTTCTAGTATAACAAATATCACATTGCATTTTAACTACCTGTTCATATGTCTGCATACAAAAATAATTCACAATCAGTATGAAAGGAGATTGCCTGGTTTTTAGCAGACAACAATTATACAGTAAATCCTCACTTAGCGTTATCAGTAGTTTCTTAGAAACTGCAACTTTAAGTGAAATGACATTTAATGATATCAATTTTTTTATCAATGTTATAATGAAAGAACATTATTTGAGGACTTGTTGTACATTGTTTTGCCTAAAGTCACAGTTTCCAAGTCCTACTGACAATGTCAAATGAAGACTTACTGTATTTCTTTGGGTTTTGTGTGCTCCTTGCACTCACAGCACTAAAAGAAATAAGAAGTCAGCTGGAAGTTTTGGGGGTGAAAGGAAAAAGTCAGTCCAGGATGATAAGGGAAAGCAGAGGTGTGGTGCTTGGGAAAAGCTGGGAACTGGGAGATATGGGTTCCAGGCCCAGAGTTGGCACCATCTAATGGTGTAACCTTGGATCAGTCATCCCTTTTCACTAAATCTTATTTTCTACTTATTAAAATGAGGGGACTAGGAATAGCAGGGAAATTTGGGTTATCCAACTCTGTTATTCTGCCTACAGTGGCCAGGCTTCAGAAGTATTCCCCATGCCAGATGGGAAGGAATGGACAGCCAGGTGGCAACCTGGTATCATCCTTGTCAGAAAATCAGGGGACAGGTCTGTAGCTAAAAGGAAGCCTGTATTTAAAAGATCACCCTTTGGAAGAGGAGCTATGCCGCAGAGAGAGAGAATCATTGCAGTGGTGCAAGCACTGTCCCAGGGAGCTGTAATACGAGAGTGGACACAGAGGACACATGCTCTCTTTGTGTCACACCTTTGTCCAGAAATTCTTCTCTTCCCTCAGAAGGTCCCTAACTCTTCATCAATCTTGAGGTTTTTTTTAAAGAGGATTCCCCATCTTTCAAAGAGCATACCAAGAACAAAGTTTTATTTTAGACAATTTAAATATATCAACCCTTAAAGCCAAGGATAACCAAACATCTACTTACAATATTTAATATTAATTTAGTTATGAATACATGTTTAAATCTCATTGTGCATAAAATATTAGATATAGTGCTTTTTTTCTGTTTGAATAATTCAGGCACTTTTAATTTTACATAGAGGTACATCAATTCTGAAAAATATGGAGCCAGGACCCCAAGACCACATGATTATCTCCAGAATAGGTAGGGCTTCTGCTTCCAGAATGAGGTGGTCACAGGCACCAGAGGTGCTCCTAGGAGCCCAAGGGCCTAGGAGAGCAACTCTGAAAGCTGAAGACATTCAGTCCATCTATCCAAGAGCAAACACTTATGGTCCCTAAGAACTGTGGAATAAATTTACATCTGTTTAGCACCACTCTCTGAGCCAGGCATTTTACATGCGTAAAAAATTCCCCAGGTGGCTGGGCTCCATGGCTCAGCCTATAATTCCAGCACTTTGGGAGGCCAAGGCGAGTGGATCGTCTGAGCCTGTGGGTTCGAGACCAGCCCGGGCAACTTGGCAAGACCTCATCTCTACAATAAATAAAAAATTAATCGGGCGTGGTAGCACGCTCCTGTAGTTATGGCTACTTGGAAGGCTGAGGCAGAAGAAGCACCGGAGCCTAGCAAGTTGATACTGGGGTGTCTGTGAGTGTCCCACTGCATTCCAGCCTGAGCGACAAAGTAAGACTTCAACTCAAAAAAAAAAAAAATTCCCCAGGTAATTATAATGTACAACCAAGTTTGACACCCAGTGCCTTAGAGAGAGCAGCACCCCCTACCCCTGTGGCTAAGCCTGATAACTCTGGACCCTGTATCATGCAGCTGAGAATGGCAAGTTCATTCAGTTTTAGGAAGAGGCTCCAGGAAGTTAAGAAGGAAGCTGACTGCAGCTGTGATATACTTCTCCTCTGGCAGAGAAAAGGGCAGATTCCCAATGGACAGAGAGTGTGACCTGATGCCCAGGCACCCTGGGAATTAGCACTGATTTGAAGGACACATTGTGCCTCCCCAAATTCCCAGCTCAAGTGAAGGACCCATGAGCAGGCTTAAGGTGCAGCCTGAGGTTTGGTGCCACAATGGCTGCTGCTGGGGCCTAGAGAGTGTGCTGGGCCCAGGATTTAGTGAGGCAGCAAGGAAGTGGGGGTGGGGTCAGGTCACACTGGATAGTTTACCCTGCAGTCATGAATAGCAGGGTCAAGAAAATCTGGGCACCAAATGGCTGGGGTAGAAGATAAATCCCAAAGAGGTCTCAGAGAGGTGGTATTGAGCAACTTAGGCCACTAAGTGAAGACACATACACCCCCAGCACATAAGCATAGGTCCAATGCTAAGCAACCCTGTGAAGGTTAGGAAGCCCTTCATTCCACAGCTTTTGTCCAGGGCTCCATGAAACTCTGCAGCTGGGATCCAAGCTCTGACCCTGACAGAGCCGCAGCATCCTCTGGAGCAGCCTAATGTTCCTCTGCCAGTTCCTACCTGTAGGGCCAAAGCTGGATAGACCTTCACTGTGCATCTAGCCTGTGCACTGCATGCAGACAGTGACATGAAAGCCCTGAGAGAGGGAGGGACATAACAAAAAATCATATAGCTCTTGTAAAACATAGGTGGTACCTTGAACCAGTAAGAAGTCCCTGACAACCTCTGTAAGCCACAGGTAAGACGCTCTACCTCCCTATGTCTGTCAGGCACTAAATAAGGAGAAAAAACACTCTAGCTATACCCTCTGGCAGGCTGGTCACCCTCACTAACAATTCCTGCCCTCCCACCCACCAGCAGCCCCAGTATACTGAGCATCAGCTAAGGCTCCCACCCCCAAAGCCCCTGAAGCCTTCCTTCAGTCCATAACTCAGAGCAGCACCACCTGTGAGAAACACACTGCACTCATACCCCCAAATACCTAGCCTCTGCTAGAAAAACAGATTTTAATCCAAGTTACCCCTTAGGTGACTGCTGCTTCTGCCCCTGGCTGCCAGCAGGTTTGCCTGCAGCCCTGCTGCCCTGTGATTAAAGCAACATCTAGGAGAGAAGTCAGAGGAGCGACAGGTGAGACCACCACAGGTCCCAAAGGATGGTGCTTACCAGGCACCCAGGAACACCCACCCTGCATACTGCAGCCAGGCGGGCTGCAGGGCCTAAGCCTCAGGGAGTGGGGAATGGGTGGGATGGGGGAGCAGCCTGGATCCTCTCCTCCTTTCTCTGATGCATCCTCAGCCAGGGCTGCGTTTCTCTAGCTCACCTGAGATACTCCTGCAAGAAAGGGCTTGGTTGACTCCTTCTGTTCCCGTTTATCTTGAAGGCTCTGCAGCAATTTTCCCAAACTGAACAGCAAGAGGGAGACCTCAAAGAGGCGACTCTCTTCCTGGCTGCATCTCCTTCCTAATCCTCTGGGTGCCTTGGAATAGAAGCTCAGAAGGAAGAAAACGAGATTTTCAACTTTCAGGAACTAGCTCTGTCGCCCTCTGCACAGCTCAGGAGGCCATCACTCTCAGCATTTTAGGACTCGATCCAAAAATCCTTCAGCCCTCCATGTTCCCCAAAATGACAGTGCTCATGTGTGGCTGGAACCTGCCCCGATCCGGCAGCTCATTTAAATAGAGCTCATCACAACAACAGTGTTGGTGGAGAAGTGAGTAGCTGCAGGGCCCTGGGGACCCCCTGTTTATACGTAGGAAGAATGATGCAATCTGGGTATCAAAATAGCAATCCAGAATGGAATAACAGGCTCACGCAGCAGCGGTGCCTGCACAGCCAGAGCTCAAGTTGACACACTCTGTCAGTCCCACACTGCTGCAGCACGCAGATGCCAGGCACACACGCTCACCGCATCATTTTAAAAAAACAGCAGGAGCCCGAGATATCCCTCCATGCCCCCCAGCACTGAAGGAGGGTGTGGGAGGGGGGGCTTCGACAGATATTAAAATCTGTCTCCTACATACTCACCTGCTCCTGCCACTTCACCTGAGGTCCTTATCCTGTGACGTCACAGTCAGTTGCCATAGTGACCAATTGTCCGTCACAAGCAGAGTATTAGGACTTCAGATGGAGAAGACACACATTTATGATGCACAAAGGTCTTGGGAGGTGTCCCTTGGCAGCTAACACTACCCCCCAGGGAGATACAGTCACACACAAGCAGGAAGCAGAAAAGGGAAGGAAAAACAGGACTGAGTTGGAGAAAAGATATTAGGATGGGGCAAGACTACATGTATAAGATAATTTCAAAAGCACAGAGCAATCAGATAAGGGAGAGTGGAAGAGAATGAGCTTGGAAAGACTGGTAGAAGAGGAAGCTCCTGAAGGGCCCTGAATGCTAAGCTAAGAAGCTTGACCTTTATCCAAAAAAAAAAAAAAAAAAAGGTTCTGGAGAGGGCAAGGCATGGTGGCTCACATCTGTAATCCCTCCACCTTGGGAGGCCAAGGAAGGAAGGGTTCCTGAGCCCAGGAGTTCAAGACCAGCCTGGGCAGCATAGCAAGACCTCATCCCTACAAAAAATTATCCAGGAGTGAAGGCATGCACCTGTGGTCCCAATTGCTCAGGATGCTGAGGTGGAGGGATTGCCTAAGTCCAGGAGGCTGGGCTAAGCTGTGATTGAGTCACTGCACTGCAGTTTGGGTAACAGAGTGAGACCTTCAACTCAAAAAAACAAAAGGTTCATAGTGACTGAGCTGGGCTTTATGATTATCCTGATGGACTGAACATAGGGAGGTCGGGAAGGAAGCTTGTCCAGCTGAGGATTAATGAGGTCCTGAATGAGGGTAAAAATGGGAAGAAAGGGACAGAAGAGTTGTTTCAAAGAGAATTGAAAGGGCAAAACCAAATTAGGATATCAGGGGTAGTGGTGGTGTGTGAAGAGGAAGAAATCAAGTGGATAGTCTGTCCTGAACAGAGGTAGGTAGCAAAGAGGAAAACACCAGTTGCCAAATCCCATTTTACCTATGTCTACTTTCTCTGGCATCCATACCCTCTTAAAATCAGGCCTCATCCTGCCTTGCCTAGACCAGTCATTCCCAAATCTGGAGGGCTTGTTAGAAATCCTGAAGCTATCAAATCCAAATCCCTTGTGTGTGGGTATGGGACTAGGAATATGTATTTATAGAAAGTTTCCCAAATAATTCTTAGGCATCCAAACCAGCACTAGTTCAAGGACTGGCAATCAGGAACCAATGGCCTAGATAACTGCAGTCATCTAGCAGGCCTTCCTGTATCCAGTCCTGTCTCCTCCAGTTGTTCTTTTCAATGAGCTAGAAAGACTTTTAAAATACAGATTTGATCATATTCCACTGATCAAAAACCTTTAATATCTCCTCACTGTCCACAGAATAGCTTAATCAAGACCCTTCATAATTTTACCCTAATTTTCCTTTTGAACAGAGTTCTCACTTCTCTCCCTCAAGCATCCCATATTCCCACCAAAATTAACTCCCTTCTGTTCCTACTATTTGCCCTGCCCTCTCCTCCATGAGCCTCCTCCTAACACTGTTCCCCAGCTGGTATTCCTTTCCACATTTTTCTAACCTGCCTGGTTCCTTCACAACTATTTCTATTTGGCATCATCCACAAATTCAAACCCACCCAATTTCCCCAAACAGAACCTAAAACAGATCAGAAAATCACAGCCCACCTGTTTTTGTAAATAAAGAACACAGCCATCTCCACTCATTTCCAAACTGTGAAGGTTTTTGTGCTACAATGGTAGTTGAGTAATTATAACAGAGACTATATGACCCATAAAGCCAAAAATATTTAGTATCTAACCCTGTATGAAAAAAAGAAAAAACTTGCTGGGACCTCAAGCAACAGATAATTAAATTGTTCTAGCCTCATCCCTTGGGGTTTAATTCTGATTATGGTGATTCTGCTTGTTCCCAAGCCCACTCTCATCCCTATGAACTCTAGTTCTGATAGCTCTGTCACTTCTGAGCTGGATCTTCAAGTTTGGGTATGATGTTTTAAACAAGGATAGGCATTCCAGGAAGAAGGAACATTATAAACAGGAGATTATAGATGTCAAAGTGTGAGTCCTCTATAGGAAGACTGATAAGGCTAGAAAATAGAGAAATGATAGGAGATAAGGCTGTAAAGTTAGTTTGGAACCAGATTGGAAAAGGTTTAAAGGCCATACTAAGTTTCTGTTCTCAATTGTAAGCAACTTGACCCTTAGGTGGCTAGAAGTGCAAGCCCAGTCAAAGGGAGTAACCAGAATCAAAGCTAGAGCATTTGGGAGCATGACCACAGTGGCAATACCTGAAATGTGATCAGGAAAAATATCATTATAGGAAAAAATAGAGAATAAACTGAGGTCAGGCAGGGGTAGCCAGGGACTGTAGGGCAGATCTGAGCCAAGAATCAGAATCTGGGCATGAAAACTAGGTGACGGCTAGATCTAGAGATGGATGGATGCATGGTCCATGGCCTTCAGAGTCCATGCTCCCAGGGACCAAGTAGCTGGGACACAGGCTTCCAGGCTAAGAAAGTGCCCACAGTGTAATAGGATGAGTCCAGGTTCAACTCACTTGACAGATCCTCACTGACCCAGGTAGCACCTCTATCTCTTTTCACCCCAAATCTTAAGAGTCAATCCAAAAACTGACGCTCTGACATGCTCCATGCAAAGCCGTGGATACTCTCTCCAACTGGGCATGAAGAGAGAGAGAGCAGGGGAGCCAAGGGCAGCATCCTACTCTGGGTCTGCAGTTTCTACTGATCCTCAGACCCAGGCAAGCCCTGGGCTGTCAGGCAAGGAAGCTGGATTTTTTTTTTCCTGGCTCTGCAAGTGATAATTTATGTAGCCTTCAGCAGGATCCTAGCCCTTTCTGGACTCCTGATGCCCCATCTATGTAGTGAGAGATTGAAGATTACCTCTACAGGTTTTTCCTGCTCTCTGGCCTCCACGGTACTCAGTCCTGACTGGTCCCCTTAAATGAGAAGGTCCCATCAGACAAGAGTTCCCTCTGAGACCCTGTCTATCAATCACAGCCACCTTGAACTCCCTCCTTCAGCAAATCGATCCTAGCTATGGCCTTCTAAGCAGTACTGGCAGTAGCAAGCACATCCCCCACAGCCTGTCTCCTTTCACTACCAAGGGAATTGCTCTCTCAGTAACAGGTACTGTTCTGAGGTGCTCCCAGGGCCCTAGAGAGCCAATTAAGGTGAGGAAACTGTTCATGAACTAAAAAACCACCCCACTGATAGGGCTCCGGAGCTCCATTCTGCACCTGCTACACACCCAGCTTAGACCAGCTCAGCAACCTGCCCTCTACACCTGGGAGACTTGGGTCACTGCCCACAACAGACCCCACAAGCCTGAACACACCGTTCAGCACCTGGAATGAGCAAATAGCAGTCACCTGCTTCACAGGCTCCTGTAGCTGAGATGGTCCCTGCTGCCTCACATACTCACTCTAGACCATTAGAGCCCCTCCAGCTGAGCTGCTCATTAGAACAAGAGTTATTTCCCTCTCTGACTCTAAGGTTGTAGCATCTTGCATCAGTTCCCTCTCTTTAGATATTCCTAAAGCCCCAAGGCCTGCCCAGTGAGGAACAGTGATTGCTCTCCCTTTCAGCATTAGTGGTGTCCAAGGGATAGGCTATCAGCCTTCACTATTTCAGGAAACATGGGGCTGTGGTGGTTATTTGGTGCTTATAGAACCCATCAAGTCCAGCCTTGAAGACCAGGGAGTGCCTAGGATTGTCCAGTCAATTCGTGCTAGAGCTCTAATGTGCTCCAGGAGCTGTGACTTTCAGACCAGGCAGGGTTCTTCCCACATCTCAATTGCATCCCTGCACTTTGAAAATGGGAAAAGCAACCGGGCTCGGTGGCTCAGCCTGTAATCCACACCTTTGGGAGGCTGAGGTGAGTGGATTGCCTGAGCCCGCGGGTTCAAGACCTGCCTGAGCAACTTGGTGAGACCTCATCTCTACAATAAATCAAAAAATCAGCCGGGCGTGGTAGCGCATGCCTATAATTCTGGCTACTTGGAAGGCTGAGGCGGAAGGATTGCCGGAGCAGCAGGTCAAGGCTGCGGTGGCCGGGAGGGGCCACTGCACTCCAGTCTGGGCGACAGAGTGAGACTCCGACTCAAAAAAAAAAAGAAAAGAAAAGAAAATGGGAAAAGTAAGCTACTAAAGCAATTAGATTCTGCAATTTGCATCTCAGAATCAAAGTCTCCTAGCCTTGATTTGTCTCTTAGTTGATTCAAAGAGGAAAAAATAATGTTCCTTTCCTCACATGGAGAATGAAATATCCAATTAAATGCCACCCCTGCACCCAAAAACCAACAAATCAAAACCACAGAATGGCTGGGCGCAATGCCTCACGCCTAAAATCCCAGCACTTTGGGAGGCCCAGGTGAGAGGATTGCCTGAGTCTGTGGGTTTGAGACTAACTTGGGCAACTTGGTGAGATCTCATTTCTACAGCAAATCAAGAAAATTAGCCGGGCTTGGTGGCACATTCCTGTAGTTCCAGCTACTTGGAAGGCTGAGGCTGCGGTAGCCGTGAGCACACCACCACTCTCCAGCCTAGGCGGCAGAGTGAAACTCCAAGTAAAACAACAACAACAAACCACAGCAACCTGGAGAATCTTGAAGTCAGAGCCAGCATGTGGTAAATGTCAGTTTTAGAAATGCTAGCTCCCTTCAGAGCTTGCTACATTTATTCAAGGTAACATTTTGGTACACACTGTTTGACCTGGTACCATTTTCAACTAGGCCTAAAAGTAAATAGCCCCAAATAGATATTCTCATTGGCTGAGTAGATCTATTTCCAATGTCCAGCCTTTCTGTACAGACTCTGCAGCCCCAGTCATCCCACTGCAAGGTTAACCATTGTGTTCTCAGTCCACTCCTACCTTTACTCTGTCCCTGTTGCTAGCTTTTGAAGATCTTGCCCAGTTGATCTCCTAAGAGCCTGAGATCTGATACAGTTCTATTTTCCTAGTTGCTGGGGAGAATCTCAATGAGGCTATGGCTGTATTAAAGATTTGCACTTGATCCAGTAATCCCATTACTAGGGATACCGCAGTACTCTCTTATCCACAGGGGATATGTTCCAAAACCCCCAGAAGACGCTTGAAACCAGAGATAGTTCCAAACCATATATATGTTTTTCCTGTGCATATACCTAGAATAATGTTTAATTTTTAAATTAGGCACAGCAAGAGATTAACAACAATACAAAGTAAAAAATAGGACAATTATAACAACATACTGTAATAAAAGTTAGGTGAATGTGGTCTCTCTCTCTCTCTCTCTCTCTCTCTCTCTCTCTCTCTCTCTCTATTTCTCTCTCTCTCAAAATATCTTAATATTTTTGAACCACCATTGAGCATGGGTAATTAAAAACTTGAAAAGTAAAACCTTGGATAAGAGTTGGACTATTGTATTTCCAAAGGAAATGAAATCAGTGTATCAAAGAGATATCTGCACTCCCATGTTTATCGTAGCATTATTCACAATAGTCAGGATACAGTATCAAACTAAGTGTCCAGCAATGAATGAATGTCTAAAGAAAATGTGTTATATATACACAGTGAAATACTATTCAGCCACAAAAAGGAATCCTGTCATTTCTGACAACATGAATGAACCTGGAATACATTATGTTAAGTGAAGTAAGCCAGACACAGAAAGACAAATACCATATAATCTCACTCATGTGTAATCTAAAAAAAAAAAAATCTCATAAAATTAGAGAGTTGAAGGGCAATTACCAGGGGCCGGGAGTGGTTGGGGGTCAGGTGGCTGGGAGATGTTAGTCAAAGCATACAAAACTTCAGTTAGGTAGCAGGAATAAGCTCAAGAGATCCACTGTACAGCATGCTATACCATACTATACCCCCCCCACACACACTATATTCTTGAAAGATGCTAAGAGAGTGAATGTAAAGTGTTTTTGCCACAAAAATGATAACCATGTGAGGAAATGCATATCTTAATTGGCTAGATTTAATCATTCCAAAGTGTATTTATACTTCAAAACATCATGTTGTACACTATAAATACATATATTTTATCTGTCAATTTAAATTAAAATTGTAATAAAAAATTAAGATTTGCACTTGATGGCTAAGGCCGCAATGTGGGGTTTGTTCCTTCCTCAAAGATACTCCTTGGAGTCTCTCCTACAGTTCAGTATTCTAGGTGAATGTGGACTCTCCCCCAAGCAAAGTGCTGCAATGTAGATCATTAGCTTTGAAGACAGGTGAACCTGAGTTTAACCTGACCTAACACTTAGTAGTTGTTAGACCTTAGTCTGCAAAATTTCCAATCCCCAGGCTTCTCATCTATAAGGGAATAATATCTAACAGGGCTGCTTTGAAGTTTAGAAAAGATAATACAGGCACAAGTGCTCAGTACAGTGTCTGCCAACCAGTAAGTGCTTGATAAATATGATTTGTACCTCTAACTTGAAAAGTGAAAAGGTACAATATCACAAGTGAAAAAGTCTTCTTTCCAAGCTTCACTGATTAAGTCATTTATTCAATAAATATTCACTTAAGCCCCTCTTCTTGTGTTGTGTTCTGTGTTGGGCTGTGGGGTTGCAGAAATGAAAGGCTCAGTTTGGCTGAATGAAAAGATGCCCACCTCATGCCATCCTCTCACTTCCAAGCCCCAGTACAGGAGTGCAGACCTGGGAAGATTCTATTGAGGTATTAAGGTTGAAAATCAGGCCAGGCTCGTTGGCTCAGCCTGTAATCTCAGCACTTTGGGAGGCCAAGGCGAGTGAATTACCTGACCCCGCAGGTTCGAGACCATCCCGGGCAACTTGGTGAGACCTTGTCTCTACAATAAATCAAAAAGAATTAGCTGGGTGTGGTAGTGCGTGCCTGTAATTCTGACTACTTGGAAGGCTGAGGCGGAAGGATCGCCTGAACCCAGCAGGTCAACACTGGGGTGGCTGTGAGCATGCCACTGCACTCCAGCCTGGTCAACAGCGTGAGACTCCAACTCATAAATAAATAAATAAAATAAAACCAGCTGGATAGATCCTGAGCCCAGGCACAGACCCTCTCTTCCATTCAACAAACCAACTGCTCAGTTCTATCAGCAACCAGGAGAAATATATTTGTGGAAATGAACTCATTCCCATGCAATGTGGCCCCATCTGGCTGGAAACATTGAAGCTAGAAACCTATCTACTCCTCAGCCTCTATCTATTACCCCTGCCATCGCTCTACCTGCTTCCATATTTTACTTTTTTAAAAAAACATATTTCTGCCCATATTGGAAGAAAAAGGATAACCCTTCTAGGAAGTCTGTGTTCCTACTCTGATAGACAAAGTGGCAGCACCAAAAGCTCTTCTGAAAAAAACATACTCCCAAGCATGGCTTCTCAAACTTCAGACCAGAAATCTAAGTTCAGATATTAGGTATCTCACTAGACTTCCCAAAGATAGGTGACAGTTCTGCCTGTCATCAGACAGCTCATTTGGGTTCCTTCAGAAAATATTCCCAAGCAACTGATATCTACCAGTCCTGGTGCATGGAGAACTGCCCCCAACCCCCACTGAGTTATTGAGCCTTTGTTTGAACTTCAAACAATCTTCTCCTCACTATATTATTAGTTCATTAGAATATGAACTCCTTGAAGTCAATGGCCCTGTCTTTTCATTTCTATACCCTAAATGCCATACAGCCTAGCACATAGTAGTCAATACATACCTGTGGAGGAGACAGGCATACAAACCAACAAATACCACACCACGTAGAGTCCTACTAACTCCAAGTAATAAAGAAAAAATTTATTCTACTCTTCACCATAAGCACAAATGTGGAAAGTAACAATGGCCTAGTCAGACCGTAGGACCTACTAAAGAAAATAAGATGCCACTATTATACAAGAAATTTCCTCTCTGGTTCCAAGTCAAGCATGTTTTCATCAAACAAGGTTTGGGGTCCCCCCAAGGTCAATACTATGGTCACTATCTGTCCACTCCTAGAGCAGAGCAGTGTTTCTTGTCAATTAGTGTCAGCCCCATGAAGCTCATGTCCAAGCCCGTGCCCAGGACTAGGGCTTTTCCATTGGTATCCTCAGGTTCAAGCCTGTCATCCCAGCACTTTGGGAGGCCGAGGTGAGGGGATTGCCTGAGCCCATGGGTTCAAGAGCAACCTGGGCAACTTAGCGAGACCTTATCTCAACAATAAAAAGTCAAAAAATTAGCTGGGTATGGTAGCATGCACCTGTAGTTCTGGCTACATAGAAGGCTGAGGTGGAAGGATCGCCTGAGCCTAGCAGGTTGCCTCTGGGGTGGCTGTGAGTGTGCCACTGCACTCCTGCCTGGACGACTGTAGCATGTGTCAGAATTTCCTTCCTTACTAAGGCTGAATATTCCATTATATGTATATAACACATTTTGTTTATTCATTTATCTGTTAATTAACACTTGGGTGCTTCTACCTTTTGGCTAATACAAAAAAATGTTGTCATGAACTCGAGTGTACAAATATCCCTTGGAGTCTTTAATTTATCTTGAGTATAATTTCTGGATCACCTATTAAGTCAATTTTTAATTTTTTGAGGAACCACCATATTGTTTTCTAAAGAGGCTACATATGTATATTCCCTCCAACAGCGCATGCACAAAGAGTTCCAATTACTCCACATCCTTGTCAACACTTGTTATTTCCTATTTTTTGTTTGTTTGTTTGGCAGTCATCCTAATAAGTGTGAAATAGTATCTTATTGTGGTTTTAATTTGCATCTCCCTAATGATTAGTGATACTGAGCATTTTTTTCATGTGCTTGTTGGCTATTTGTATATCATCTTTGGAGAAATGTCTATTCAAGTCATTTACCCATTTTTTAATTGGGTTTTTTTATTGTTGAGTTGTAGGAGTTCTTTATATATTCCAGATATTAACCCAATAGCACTGGAACTTTTAAGACGTATTTAAGATTTACCATACTTATACATTTAACTCACTGGAATACCAAGAGTTTTTTATGTAATTAGGAATGCCTATTTTCTAGATGACTAAAGTACTTAAATTATATTAATTTATAAAAGCAAATATTAACAAACTGTGTGAATAAGTTAAAATATTATTCAAAGGTTCCTTAAAAGCTATTGCTAAAATTTACACCATTTATAAATAGAATAAGATTTGTAGGTTAAAATTAAAAGTTTAAGGGAAAACTAAGTTTAAGTTACAAGTTTAAAAATCATATATTAATGTAAAAAAATCAAAGTAGACCATATCTTTTCTGTGCTCCAAACTCTCAGCAGATACTGAGATGCCAAGCAGCTTACTCATGGATTCAGAGGGCTCAAAATCCAGATCTAAATCCCACTGTTAACAAAAATGCTATAATGCTGCAAAAGAGCTTAGATTTGTGCTACAAATTATTCGGAAATACTGCAGAGAGTAAAACAAACAGAAAAGATCAATGATGATGTTTCTAAGTGTTGTAACTTGTTTGATTTTTCATTGTACAATTTCATTCAATAGATACTTACTACCTCCTTTACATGCCCTGTGCTAGAATACTGAAATGCAGAAATGAAGGAAACTGACTCCTACTTCACAGTTCTCAGCATGATTGTTTCCTAGGAAACCTGACTTTCAGGAGCAAGACAGTCTCCTCTCTGCTGGGCAGCAGCATAAATAATGGCTCACTAGTCAGGATGATTCTGTTCAAAATCTGTTCTTGACTAACCTAGGAGGCCAGCCATTCTTCCTATGCATTAGACTTTTAGTGAGCCAGAACACATTGTCTCCATCTGAGGAGTCAGCCAAACCTTGAATCAAACCCTTTCCAGGCTTCTTAGTGTGCCATCAATTTAAGGAAATCCCAAACATGAAAAGTTATGGCTACAAAACAGATATATTAGGCATCAAGAGGATTTGCTTTGTCTCACAGATTCCTGAGTTGCTTTCAGCAATGGGAGTCCCTTGGGCATTTAAGTTCTGATTCTTTCTTCACCTGAAATTCAGTTCCTATGAAACAGGAAGAGACCTGTGATATAGAAGGAGATGGTGATGCCTTTGTACTTACCATCTGGGATAGTCTCGTGAGCCTTGGCAATCTGCTCTAGTTCCTGGATCAGGCCCTGAAAGCAGTGCTTACAGAGCAAATGCTGGCAGGGTAAAAGCCAAGAGCCCACACCTGGCAGATTCCAGTGGCACAGTGCGCAGGTCAATACTATGGTCTGCATCTGTCCACTCCTAGAGCGGTGTTTCTTGTCAACTAGTGTCAGCCCCATGAAGCTCATGTCCAAGCCCATGCCCAGGACTGGGGCTTTTCCACTGGTATCCTCAGGTGTGAAGCAGCGTGTACAGCGAGCAAGCTCCACCCCCTGCAAGTGAAGCACAAAGCAGAGTGATCGATTTCTTTTAGCCAGAAGTTCCTGGACAGGCCAGAGAGGCCTCAGAGAACAAGCCTTAGAAGTCTAGGCCATGTCCCTCCCCAGAGCTGGAGGCTCATGCCTCAGCCTCAATCCCTCACTTGGGTACAAAAAGAGGGCCTGACACCTCTGCCATGAAAAACAAAGCCTGGAGGTATCTGCTAGGTTGTGTGTTTCTACAGGGTTGTTTGCCTTCAAGCGTCCCATATAAACAGAGTTCCATGAATGGTAGGAACAACAACAAAACAAAAAAGTGTCCGAGACCTGTGCCTCTCTTTACTAATGGACAAATTTGATCCAAGTTTCAATTTTGGAAAAGGGAAGGAAATTATATTATTAAGGGCCAAATTGATTTCAGATACTTTATGTATTTTATCTCAATCCTCACAACCAACCTTGGAGATAGGGATTCTGATACTTTTGCAAATTAAATAAAACCTTGAGGGACAGGCTGAGGAAAGTGAGGCTCAGAGAAGTTAGGTCATACTCAAAGACAAATAGCAAATGGCAGAGTTCAAATTCAAATCCAGGTCAGTTTGGTTCCAGATTCCACATTCTTAATTAGAGCAATGTTCTCAAGTTGAGGTCCACACACATATTTTCATGCAGTCTTTCTAACACTTGCTTAAAACTAGTGTTTCATTTTGATAATAGAGCTTTTTAAAGTATAAATTTTTATTTTTATTTTTTTTTCGAGTTGGAGTCTCACTCTGTCACCCAGATTGGAGTGCAGAGGCCGCTCCCGGCCACCGCAGCCTCGACCTGCTGGGCTCCAGCAATCCTTCCACCTCAGCCTTCCAAGTAGCTGGAACTACAGGCGCACACTACCACGCCAGGTTAATTTTTTGATTTGTTGTAGAGATGAGGTCTCGCCAAGTTGCCCAGGCGGGTCTTGAACCCACGGGCTCAGGCAATCCATTCACCTCAGCCTCCCAAGGTGCGAGATTACAGGCTGAGCCACTGAACCCAGCTTAAAGTATAAATATTCTGTATCATCTACCTAGCTGTCACAAAAAGATTTTAGGGACAGTGTTAAAAGTTTAGGATCTGGTTCACACTAAGCAGTATTATTTAACTCAGGTTAATGAGCAGAGAAAAGGGCACACTCAATACATAAATGATGCATTTTTTGGTCACATGAAGTCTAAATGATACTGTGGCACACAATAATGAATGTTTTATTGTACTTGGAATGAGGGTGAAATTGAGCCATTACCACTGTGTCATATGTTTGCTGAACTTAGCCTCAAAGAATGAGCACCACGTTTTAGGTTGTAGTGACAATTTAGTTTAACAAAATATCATCTACATATGAAATTAATGTTGCTAATTTGATAGTTTAGTAGTTTTTTATAATTTGTATAGTATATTTTAGTATAAAAACTAAAAAGCAAAAGGAAGTCATACCTAGTTTAATATTTGTACTTATTAAACAAAATAAAAATCATTTAATCCAAGTCTGGGACTCTGCAATTATGCAAGTTTGATAAAAATTTCACTTCGGTCCTATGCCTTTGGGAGCCAACATATTATGGGGAAAGGTGATGGGGCTGGAAGATGTCAGGTTGCTTGGGGGTCCAAAAAAGTTGCCACTGCATAAAGCTATACATGGACTTTCACCTCCAACTTCTTCTGGGGCTCTTGGGGCAGTTATTTGGCAAAAATCAGCTACAAAAGCAACCCTAGTAGAGGTGAGGGTAATCTCTACTAGAAAGTTCAAGTATGGTTGAGTTCATTTCATTAGACCAGTAGTTCTCAAACTTTTTGGTCTTGGAACCTCTTTACATTTTTAAAATTATTCTAAGATCCCAAAGACATTTTGTTTATGTGGGTTATATCTATTGCTGTTTACCACATTAGAAGTTAAAGCTGGGAAAATTGTAAAATATTAATCAATTTTTAAAAATAGTCTGTTATATGTTAACATGAATACCATACTTTTTAGGAAAAAAATTAAACATTATTTTAAAAATCAATGTTTTTCATGTTGTTTTCTCATATTTACAAGCCTCTTTAATGTCTAGCTTAATAGAAGACATACCTGCTTTTGCAGTCACTGTTACATGTTGTTTTGTTTATAGTGTATAAGAATCCAGTCTCACACAGACACACAGTTGGAAGAAACAGGAGTGGTTTAACAGTCTTATCAGATCATTGTGGATATTCTTCTTTGATACTACACTAGTCTTAAATATTAATTGGTGGAATTTGAAACTACATCAATGAACTTTTCTTATTGTTTTATTAAAGTCCACTAATCTATCTTGCAATTTGAACTGCTCTTTTACCCAAGCATAATTTTATAATATCAAGTATTGGTCATTTGGAAAATGTCAATTCAATGACTCATGCAGATATTCCAAATATTGACACATATCATTATATAGTAAAAAAAAAAAATCACACTCTTTAATATCTTGAATTTTATCATGAGCTACAAATACTGTCACTTTACTTTTGAGAAAATATCTGCCACATTCCTAAACCTGAATAACCACAGTTTAATCTGTCAGTTGTTTTTCTCAGATAGTGCTGGTATTCCATGGGGGAGGGCAGCTAGTTAGCTTGTAACTCAATAGCATGAGTGCAGTATCTCACTTTGATATGTAGCATTAGTACCTTTTACATACATACAATTTCTACACATGGAATATAAAAAAGACATATATTTAAGAATTTAAGAATTGAGATTTAATGAAGTTTTTACTGCTTCATCATGGACAGTCTTAAGTTAAATTAACTTTTTTTAAAGTGAAAATTGCTTTGAGGCCAGGTGCAGTGGCTCACACCTGTAATCCCAGCACTTTGGGAGGCTGAGACATGAAGATTGCTTGAGCCCAGGAGTTCAAGACCAGGATGGGCAGCATAGTGAGAGCCTGTCTCTACAAAAATTAAAAAAACAGTCATGTGTGATGGAATAGTACTCAGGAGGCTGAGGCAGGAGGATCATCTGAGCCCAGGAAGTCAAGGCTGTGGTAGGCCCTGATTGTGCCACTGCACTCTAGTCTGAGCATCAGAGTAAGTCCTCAACTCAAAAAATAAGAAAGCAAAGAAAATTGTGTTGACTTTGTGGACCCCCTGAAAGGTTTCAGGGATCCCCCTATAGGGTCTGTAGGCCACACTTTGAGAACTGCTGCATTAGACCTCACATAACAACCCTGGGAACTCAGGGAGGTGGTATGGCTTTCCACCACCAGTGAGCACTACACAGGGTAATAATATAAGGGAACAAGTATTTTATTTCTGCCTTAGAAGAGCAGTTGAAGTAACTCCATGAGGTTAAAATGTTAATTTAAAGGCACATCCAAGCAATGGCTTTTTGATCTTTGGACAAGGGGGAAAGTCAAATGACCCAATTTCTACCCCTTTGCTCTGGCTGTTTTCACCATGACTTAGTTCTTTTCTCTCCTTCCAATCTCCCCTAACCTAGAAGAGTGGAGGGGATAAAAATTTCGAAGACCATACTTAAGCCAAGGGTAGTATAATAAAATACCTACAGGGCCAGGCAGCCTATATGAGTAAAGAGCTCCACTTAAGAAGAATGTGGGCTCAGTGTCTCCAAATTTTAGTTTTTCAAAACACTAAAAACTCAGATTTTTATTTAAATTTTAAAATGTTGGCAACTAATTAAATTTTAAAACATAAGAAAACGCCGTAAGCCAAACAACATATACCTGGAGCAATCAGTTTGTGACTTCTGTTTAAGTCATAGAGAAATTTAGACTAAACGAAACATCAATTGAAAATATAGAAGGACAGAAACCCTCATATATAACACTACCATGCCACAAACCATCCCTTTTAATATTACCATATCTGGATCTGAGAAAAGGGAAATATTTATTCCTTTTTTTTTTTTTTTTTTTTTTTTGGCCAAGGAAAGATAGAACAAGTAATTCCACATCACACTGGAATTAAGAATTTCAAATACCATGTGCATGGGTAGAACAAATTTTTTTAAAATTTTATTTGAATAGGAGAATTCTCACTCTGTCGCCCAGGCTGGAGTGCAGTGGCACGCTCATGGCCACCACAGCATCAACCTGCGGGGCTCAGGTGATCTTTCCGCCTCAGTCTTCCAAGAAACTGAAACCACAGACATGTGCCACCAAGCCTGGCTAATTTTTTAAAAAATTTATTGTAGAGATGAGCTCTTGTCATGTTGCCCAGGCTGGTCTTGAACCTGTAGACTCAGGCAATTCTCTCACCTCCACCTCCCAAAGTGCAGGGATTACAGGCATGAGTCACTGCACTTAGCTAGTGTAGAATTAACAAAATAATACTTATTTTAGGGAGAAACACTAGATAATGAGAGAGCACCTACTTTGCTATACTGTGTTGTATGTGATATATTGTTTACTTGCTCATTGTCTGAGACACAGTCCTAGGGCAGGACTCTTTTTCACCATCGTACCTGCCTCTCACCTGCCAGGAACCTGTGTATAGTACTAGAACATAGTACATACTCAATAAATATTTGTAAAATGAATAAATGAATCTCATTAATTTTTCATTATGCAGACAAGAAAACTGAGATTCAAAGAGAATATGCTGTTTGTTCAATATAATTCAGGTAGTAAAGACAGAACTAGGAAATGAACCTAAGTTTCAGTGTTCTTTCCACTAATTTTATCTTCTGAAATTAAATTAAAACCCAAATATTTAAGCTCCTTTTTTTTTTCTGCTACTGAATGAGCTGTTCCTAAAATTCCTGTCTTCACAATTTGCTATTCTGAGTTTAATGGCAGCAAGGTTTTCCATCCTAGCTTCCAACAAAGATTTTAGGAATATAATTGCCATGTAGAAAAATGAGACTTTAAAAAAATCTATCCAACACAGGAAAGAAAGACTCCTAAAAATCCCCAATCCTCAAATTAGATTATTTTTACTTTGTGCAAAGAAAACCCCACCTGTGATTCTATGGATTTCCCCCTAAATGCCATATATCAAAAACTACTGGTAAAAGCAACAAAAAACCCTGAGCCCCAGGAGACTGAAATGAAATTGGAAACTGTACATATTGCTAGTGCATAAACTGATGCAATCTATTTGGAAAAAAATATATAACAACATAAAATGAATCATAAAAATGTTCATATCCTATAATCCAGCAATCTCACTTCTGGGAATTTATCCTAGACAATTTATTCAACAGAAGAAGAAATATATATATATACACACACAAATGTTCATTGCTTCATTGTCTCTAACAGCAAAGAATACAGTAATAATAAAAAACTAAAACACACAAATAGTTGGTTTAATAAATTATAGTACATGCTGAAGATAAATTACTCTTTGGTTGTTAAAAATAATCATGAAGACTGAGTAGTGATACAGGAAAATGTTGTGGTATTAATGAAAAGTAGAATACAAAAGAATTTATATACTCTGATCAGCAACTTTGCAGTCAGCTATTTTTCCATGTAGACAAGAGCTAAAAGGTGATATTCAGAAAACAGTGGAATAATTTTAGGAGTGTTTATACTTACATTTTTTTCAGAATTTTCTTTAATGCATTTTTTATTACATATAATTTTTCAATTATTTCTGAAATAAATTTGGATTTCTGAGTTTTTCTCTAATTCTCACTTAGAAAAGAGTAAAAACACTTGTTTTCCCATCTTGAATAAACAGTTCTCTACTTAAAAAAGAAAAGCTATATAAAATCTCCAAATGTCCACTTCTGAAGATGGACAACAAGGCAACAGGGCTATATCTATTCATGCTGTTGTTGCTGTTTAAAGGACTGAAGATGAACTCAAGAATTCAGAGAGGAGAGAAAGGAAGAAGGAACACCGGGGCCATCTTCAGGGTGGTGGTATGTTCCAAAGTTCGTCTGGAGAGAAGCTTGGAGTAGCAAAAAAGCACCACACTTCCCTGCCTCACCTTGATGCAGTATCCTGGCATCATCTTCCCTCTGCTCATTTCACAGGTATTTTCTGAGACCCTGATATCTGAGGAAGCCCAGATGCCTGAGATGTCACAAGGCCATGCTCTACTTCAGAAGAGATGTCACAGAGGACATCCATTCAGGAGTCATGTCCCATGTGCCTGGTGGGGAGGGACAGATCAACTAATGAAAACTATCTGACTGCTACTCAACTTTGCAGATATAGAACTTAGCTTTGTCTTTTCTCTCAGAGCTCCACTGACCTAGGGAGACCCACACTGAACAAATACCACATGAGCTGTATGTTTCAGCTACATGGTTGTCTTGTGAAGAAGGAGCTGGCTAGAAAATCAGAGCCAAGTCAGTCAACTACCCAGGGCACTCGCTCTCCACCTCGAGATCAAACCATTGATGAGAAGAATGTCAGGTGAACACCGAACTCAACATGGAGTGCTGGGTCCACTCAAGGAAGCCTTCTCTTCAGCCAGGTGACCAGAGGGACAGAATGGCACCCTGAACCCTACCTCTACCCCTTGCATAATCTTGATCCTTGCTCCAGGCCCCACTTACAACATGCCTGATAGTTACCTTCCATTTCCAAGGCTCTGCCCATACCTTCATTGACAGATCATCTTTCCAAGGGTAGTTTCCAGGTAATTGAGCTCACCTCTTTTGCACTTACTGGTCAGTTTCGATGTCAAATAGAGGATAATCTCTCCTTAAATCTTGCCTTCCACTCTCAAGACCCCTCTTTCTGCTGTTCACATGCAGTATGTGATTAAGGTTGAAGGAGTGGTGAAGACCATAATACTGTGAGGTCAGAGAGGGAGTGGTCACTGAGGTAAAAGCAGGAGATCTGGAGAGAGACTAAAGGGTAGGCCCAGCTACGTAGCCTCTGGCAAGTCACTCAACACTTCTGTGCCTCAGTTTTCTAATGCATAAAACGAGGCTGGTAGCATTGAACTCTAGGGCAGATAGATGCATTTTGCAAAATGCTCTGGAAATGTTGGCTATTATCATTGTGAAAGCAGATTATAAAGCAGGCCTTAAAGATTAAGATTCAGGATATGTGCTCAGAAAGAGGGTGGGCACTCCAGGCAAGAGCAGAGGCAAAAATGCAGAAGAAATGGACCAAGTGCATCTGCAGTGGAAAGCTTATATAGAGGAGAAGATAAGGTAAGGCTGGAAAGGCAGGTGGGCTGTATTCTATTGGCCATGAAGAGCTACTGAACTTTTAAATCAAATAAGTAAAAACATAAAAGTTATGTTTTGGGAATACTGAATATTAACCTGGTGGAGGTGTGAAGGATAGAGAGATTGGAGGAGGGTTAGAAGGCAGGCAAAATAAGCACAGGAGGGTGTTGAAAACTCTAGGTAAGAGAGAGTGAGGGCCTGAATGGAGTGGCAATAGAGCTTAAAAGGAAGAAGCAGATTTGAGTAATAGAGAAACTAAAGAATATGGCTGTTAGAAAAAAAGAGGGCTTAGGGACAGTTTCATTGTCTAGGTGGAGAATGGTGCTATTCACTACAATATAGAATAAATAAGAAGGCACCAGTGATTAGGGAAGATTGAGTTCTTTGGACATGTTTGTCTGTAGACTCTCCAAGGAATACTAACCAGTAACTAAGTGACTATATGAGTGTGGGACTCAGCAATAGAGACATGAATTAGTGAGTTAAAGTCACTGAAGAAGACCATGTACTGTGAAAAGATAAAAGAGACAAGGACAGAAGGCTGAGGAACATCAACATTTAAATGATAGACAAATAAGAACCTGAAGACTGACAAGTGGCCAGATAAGTAGGAGAAAGGCAAGAGTTTCTGTAGAAAAAGAAGTCAAGAAGTAAAGTACAACAGAAAGAACAGGTGGTTTTAAGAATGGGAAAAGTCCATTCAATTTGGCAATTGGTTCACTGATGACTTTACTAAGAGCAATTTCATTTGAAGCTGGGTTAATATCTAGATTACAGTGGATTACACAACAAATGTGAAGGTGCCAATGGACAGGATTTGTAGTTTACTGTTTTGGCTGTAAAAGAAAGAGCAAGGAGCCAAGCACAGTAGCTCACACCTGTAATCCCAGCACTTTGAGAGAGGTGGGCTGGATTGCAGGCATGGGGCATGCCTATAGCCCCAGCTACTTGGGATGCTGAGATGGAAGGATCACCTGGGCCCAGGTTGAGGCTGCTATCATGACACTGCACTCCAGCCTGTGCTACAGAGTGAGACCCTGAGTCAAAAAAAAAAAAAAAGAGGGCTGTAGAGGTATGGGAGAATTTAATTTTAGCCAAAAAAGGAACTAAACAAAGGAAAAATACACACGCTCACATATACACACACAGGTTAACTGAGGGGATGGGATTTTGAATACAGGTTGAAGGAGTTGACTTAAGAAAGGAGGGATGCCTCTTCCACTAACTGTGAAGGCAGGGAGGTGAGAATAAGTTCATTTATTCGATCAACAATCATTTGTTGAATATGAACTACATGCCAGGAACTGGAAGTGCACAGATAAAAGAAAATCATCCTTGAGCCCTAAGGAATTTGGTGTAACAAGGAAGGCAGACGCAGATCAGTAATTACACGAGAGCTATGGTACAGGTGGGCAAGTGAGCAACTGTGACTGCATGGGTCACAAAAGCTTCAGAGAGATGTTTGCAGGGGTTCCAAGTTGGGCAGGGGTTTTCTGGTCCAAGAAAGTAAAAGGTCACAAGATCACGGGCACGTCATGTAGGTTCAGGAGAAAATTTCAATGTGGCATTTAGAAACGTATTTACAGGGTCTGGATGAAAAGGACCATAAAGCAACTAGGAATACAGGTCCCAGAAGCATGGCAGGTTGCTCCAACTCGGGAGGACACCCAAGATGACAGTACAAGGGCAAAAAAAAAAGGAAAGCGGATGTGCACCCTCGGGAGTGTGGGCGAGCAGTTCCGGACGTGGTGGCGGCATTTCTTTCGGGGTGGGGGGGCTCAAAAACTGTAAAGGAAACGGAGATGCCGGGTGGGCATACAGAGGGTTAAACGGTGCCTCGCGGCTCCGCACTGCGGCCGGGAGACAGGCAAGCAGCCTTCCACCATGCCGGACAGACCCTAAGAACAGGGGAGGCGCGTGGGGCCGCCTAGGGCCGGGCATTTAGAAAGGGATGGGCGGCCCGGAGGCTCCTGGAGCCGGCCTAAGCGGTTCCGGTCAAGCCACCAGGAAAGGGTCTGGCCTACGTCGCCGCGGCAGCGAGCACCACAACGTCACAGCCCGGGTTCCTCAACAGTTCTGAACCTGGCACAACGAGCTGCGCCGAGAACCACTCAGGGCGACCAAGATTCCGAAACGAAGTCGACGACTAAGCAGGAAGGGGAAGCTGGTGGCAGACGAGCAAACCAGCGACACCAAACACGCCGCGTCCAAGGCCCGGCCCGGCCCTCTGGCCGGAAGTGACGTTTGGCCCCGCCCCGTGTTCGATACCTCGCGAGACTTCGAGGAGGCCTTCCTCTTTCCTCTCTGCCGCCACCATGGTAGGTGATTTCTTTCTTTTCTCTGCTTCCTTGCTGGCGGGGCCCCGAATTCTACTCCCATTGTCCCCAGCCACCGACCTCCCGACCCTGACCGGGGCTTCCTGGCCGCATGTAACCGGCTGCAGAGCGGGGCTGTCGGCGTAGGCCCAGGGCTGGGATTCTGGGTCCGCGTGTTCAACCCAGGGTCGGGTCTGTAAGCCGCGCGGGCCCGAGCGCCATCCTGATGAGACCGCGCCAACCTGGGCCGTTGGGAGGTCACCTCGACTTGGCTGAATGCTCCAGAGAGCCCGTCTTAGGCTGGCAAGCGTCGCTCCCTGCCCATTCTTACTCAGTCCTTACTTATAAGCCTCTTTTCCACACAGCCATCCAGACTGAGGAAGACCCGGAAACTTCGGGGCCACGTGAGCCACGGCCACGGCCGTATCGGTAAGTGCCGGCCTGCTCTCCTGGTCGGCCTCGAGCTCTCCTGGGTGTTTGGTTAGTCAGGAGTTAGGTAACTTAGAAGTGGGTTAAAACAAGACCTTTCTGTGGGGCATTTAGACAGCTGTTAATTTTTTCCTCTCTGAGGGTCCTTCAGTACTGCTGTTTTCAGAGAATTTCACATCAGCGGGGGAATAAAAATGGAGCAGGTCACAGTATTGCATTATTGACGTGGAGTACGTAGGACTACTGTGATGGGGGACACTGAAAAGATGTTTCCCCATAATTTTCAAGGAACAGTAATACTGAAAGCGGTGTTGTAGGCTGGGAACAGCATAAGCAGGGGCTCAGAGGTGTGGGGAAATGCTCTGATTTCGAGAGAGGTGGTATTGAAGGGCAAGAGAAGGCTGATGTTAACCATGAGATTTGCATTCCTGCAGGCAAGCACCGAAAGCACCCCGGAGGCCGTGGTAATGCTGGTGGCTTGCATCACCACAGGATCAATTTTGACAAATAGTGAGTGTCTTTGGACTGCTTTTACTGATAATTGACTTATCAAGGTAGAAACTTGATAGAGGTGGGGTGCATTGGGGGCTGACACTGATGGCTTGGGTGGTAGGAGCATAGGAGTCTGGCTTAGAACATTTAAAGTCTGGAAGCAAGCCTCTTACAAACCTTGCTATTGCTGGCTTTTGCCAAGTTAACACTTGATGGGAACTGAGAACCTGTCATCGAGGCTAGAGTCACGCTTGGGTATCGGCTGTTGCCTTAGTGTGCTAGAGTCCTCGAAGAACAACTGCTGACCTTATTCACTGGCTGTGGGCTTTATGGCACAGTCAGTCACCAGGTTAGTGACATGGTTCAGACTGACCTAGACAACTGGTAGACTTATGTTCGCAAATTAGGGAATGATACATTCTGTCTTTAATTTAGAAGACCTCTATTACAGGAGTGTGTAATTGTTTTTTGTAAAATGCAGTTAAGTGACTTGAATTTTAGCCCTGGCACTGTACATAACCTCAGTAACTTACTCTGGTTCCATGGAATAAAGCTAGCCTTTTCCTCAAAATAAGTCTTTGATGGTTTTTAAACATTTGTTTAATTAAAAATGTATTGTGTACCTGTCACTGTTCTACGCCACTAAACAATTTACACTGCAATAAGGGAAGATAACTATAAAGAAAGTAAACGTTACTTCTTAATTGGAGTGAGGTTATGAATATGTATGGTTGTTTTCTCTTCCCAGTCACCCAGGATATTTTGGGAAAGTTGGTATGAGGCATTACCATTTAAAGAGGAACCAGAGCTTCTGCCCAACTGTCAACCTTGATAAATTGTGGACTTTGGTCAGTGAGCAGACAAGGGTGAATGCTGCTAAAAATAAGACCGGAGCTGCTCCCATCATTGATGTGGTGCGATCGGTGAGTGAATTGGGTATTGCTGTTATATGGTTCCTTGCCGTCCCTTACAAAACAGGCTTACTCTTATCCACAGAATCTATACTTCCCAGTTAATTGCCAGACAATTCCACCTTTTGGTAACACACAACGGCCACAATGGAACTCAATCTACCCCCTACCTTGTTCGTGTTTTCCCTCTCAGAAATGAAAATAAAGTGTTTACTTTCTGATTCAAGCAAAACATTTGGAGAGTGATACTTACGCTCCCTCGTTTCTGTGTTACTTTATTTTTGCTTGAATGTCTTTCCTTCGGTAGCAGTGCCTAATGTCTTTGGCCTGATTGTAGCAGGTAGGCCTTTCTTTCTTTTTTTTTTTTTTGAGTTGTAGTCACTCTCACCCAGACTGGAGTGCAGTGGCTGCTCCCGGCCACCGCAGCCTTGACCTGCTGGGCTCCAGTGATCCTTCCGCCTCAGCCTTCCAAGTAGCTGGAACTACAGGTGCGCGCTACCACGCCCGGCTGATTTTTTATTTATTGTAGAGATGAGGTCTCGTCAAATTGCCCAGGCAGGTCTCGAACCCGCGGGCTCAGGCAATTTACTCACCTCAGCCTCCCAAAGGCGCGGGATTACAGGCTGAGCCACCAAGCCCTGCTTTTCTTTCTTTTTTGAGTGTGAATCTCACTCTGTTGCCCAGGCTGGAGTGCAGTGGCATACTCAAGGCCACAGCAGCCTCTACCTGTTGGGCTCAGGTGATTCCTCTGCCTCAGCCTTCCAAGTAACTGGAACCACAGGCATGTGCCACCATGCCCAGCTAATTTTTTGATTTATTATGGAGATGAGGTCTCACCATGTTGCTCAGGCAATCCTCTAGCCTCCACCTTCCAAAGTGCTGGGATTACAGGCGTGAGCCACCATGCCTTTCGAAGGTGATCTTTTTAAAGGTCAGAACCCTAGAGAAGCTTTTAGTTCATCATTAAACTGTTTAATGTCCCTTGAGCAGTTTTGGTGGTCATGCTTACAGCACTGCTGGAAATGTGTTTGTCCTTTTATTTATTGGGGTAGTTGGGCAGATGAAGGTTTGTGCTTTGCCGAGACTAGAGTCACATCTCGACACCACTCTTGTCCTGGTGTGCTAGAGTACTCGGAGAGAATTTGCTGGTCTTGATTCACTGGTGGAGGCGATCAGTGCTCCCATTAGTGCCCAGGTCAGAAACATACCCTAGTTAGAAAGTGAGTTGGCAGGCATCTTTACTCAGGGTTGGCATCTGGCCGTGGTATGTTATAAACTTTTTTTCTCTTCTTCTAGGGCTACTACAAAGTTCTGGGAAAGGGAAAGCTCCCAAAGCAGCCTGTCATCGTGAAAGCCAAATTCTTCAGTAGAAGAGCTGAGGAGAAGATTAAGGGTGTGGGGGGAGCCTGTGTCCTGGTGGCTTAAAGCCACACGGAGGGAGGTTCATTAAATGCTAACAAATGCTTTTTTCTTATGGTCTCAGTGTAGGTTCTTTGAATCTCTACATCCTTACCTGTACATTGGGAACCCACCTAACAAGTTCTAGGAGTTACAGGTTATGCAGATGTGGGCTCCTGATTCACCTCAGAAAGCATATGGTAAAGATAGGACCAACATTTTGAGGCAGTGATTAAACACTTTCATTTATAAAGTGAGAATGATACTTGTTGATAATTGTAATACTGGTTGAAAGGCCTGTTTGCATTGTAGTCTAAATTTTACAGTGAGTGGGAGAATGTATCCATAACTTCCGTGGAACTGAAAAGGGAAGATTGAGTTTTAATGGGTCACATTCTAAAGAGGGACAGTGATAAGTCTGAGGCAGTTTTTCGGGACTTAATTCCTCAAGATTTTTTCATTGTGGCTTCTTCATCTTGAACCAAATTCTTTTAGTTACTACCAGAATATGCAGAGTCAAAATCCTGACTGGATCCAGCAATCTGAATTTTAAGCATACCAGGACTTTTTTGTTTATCAAAGTGGGTTAGATTTCAGAAAGCAGTTGTGAGGGATTTATAGGTCCCTGTGCATAGGGGTCTTCGTGTTTAAAGAAATCATGAGGTTACGTTTTTCTTCTAGTCTGAAAAGTGCGTAAAATTAGAAAATTCTTAAGGCCAGAAAGGAATATTTTGCTACAGCTTTATAGCTCTTCCCGAGATTTTGAATCTTTGATTCAGAATAAGGCAGCCTGCACAAAGAAATAATGAAGATGGCACTTACACTACTGGGCTTTGGCTAGGTGTGGTGGCTCATACCTGTAATCCCAGCACTTTGGATAAGAATAGAGGATTATAAGCAATCCTGAAACCTTTATTTGGGTGGACAGTCATTGAATGTATTATTTGGGTTTGCATCTTTATGTGCTGATGGAGAAAAGTAAATTAATAGGGGCTCACCTATAGAGGCTTTCTAATAAGGAAACTGAGTCCTAATACCTAACAACAGGTGATAATGAGAGATTCCATTTAATAATTTATACTCAATATCTGTATAACACTTGGATTTGATGCAGTTTCTTCATCTTTAAAATGTAGGTAAAAGTGTCTACCTGAAGATTATGTAGATGAAATAAAATGGAAAGCATGCACTATTTTGTTTGACTTAGTAATTTAAGTGCAAGCTATCATAGGAGCAGGTGGTGGGATCAGTTAGTCTTCATGTGATTGATCCAAGCTGAGGGAATAGCAAAATTATGAGTTTTAGGAAAACTTAGAAAAAGGGGTGCTATGGTGGGAGATGATTCTGGAGACAAAGCTTACTCTGAGCTACAGTGGGAAGCTGCAGGAAAAGGGGTAGGATTCAAAAAGCATATAATAGGATTGGAGTAGAGCAGGCCACGAAGTTAGCCATGGAAGGGGCTAGAGTTCTGGGGAAGGTGATCACTAGTTTCTTTTTTTTTTTTTTTTTTTTTTTGAGTGGGAGTCTCACTCTGTTGCCCAGACTGGAGTGCAGTGGCCGCTCCCGGCCACCGCAGCCTCGCCTGCTGGGCCCTGGCAATCCTTCCGCCTCAGCCTTCCGAGTAGCTGGAATTACAGGCATGCGCTACCACGCCCGGCTGATTTTTTGATTTATTGTAGAGATGAGGTCTCGCTGCCCAGGCGGGTCTCAAACCCGCGGGCTCAGGCAATCCACTCACCTCCAGCCTCCCAAAGGCACGGGATTACAGGCTGAGCCACCGAGCCCGGCACTAGTTTCTTAATAGCTGTGGCAGATGCTGCTAAGAGCTGCCTTGTTGCTGGCTTGATTCCCTAGAATATACACTCTGGTTCTTCCCCAGGTGGTACTCTTATCAAAGAAAGCTGGGTGACATGGGAAGCCCGATGTTCATGTCCCAAATGAGTGCATGAAACAGACCTAGAGTGGCTGCTTAGCTCTGCTTTATAGGACCAGAAACCTTAAATCTTGATCTTAATTTCATTTTAAGAGTGAGGGACACAACATTGCTGAAAACAGACACTGTTCTATGTGATGAGTTTTGAACCCCGATCCACCTTGATGCCAGTGCTTTCTTGAACTCATTCACTAACTGCCAAGTTTTGACTAGCCTGCCCTGTAGGCGTAGAGGCTCATGCTGCCAATCTCTTCAGTGGCTGACTAGTACATAGTGTTGCCTAGATCTTCCTAAAAAAGATTGGAGCTTTCAGTTACCCTCCAACTCAGTGGCCTTCAAGCATTTGTTCATGTACAGTACTGAAAACGTAACACCCAGCTGGTAACTGATTTAAGAGCATGGAATGGAAATGATATAGTTACTGGCTTGGTATATTAATGTGCTTTAAGTATATTTTCGTCCAGACCTTGAAGTTGCAAGTGTCTGCAACGAAATTTGCAAAAGCAGACCTCATCAAAATCAGTTAAGTCGGATTTATAGGCGTTTTTTTTTGGAGTCTCTTGCCCAGGCTGGAGTGAAGTGGCATGCTCACAGCCACTGCTGGGATTAGACGATCCTAATGCACCTTCCAAGTAACGAACTCGGGCAATCCTCTTGCCTCGCCTCCCAAAACGCTGGGATTACTGGCGTGAGCAACTGTACCCGGCGGACTTAAAGTTTCAGTTCAATAAATGCATTAATACTGGACGCGGTGGCTCACACCTATAATTCTAGCACTTTGGGTGGCCAAGAGAGGATCACTTGAGCCTAAGAGTTCGAGACCAGCCTGGACAACAGACCTCTACAAAAAATTTTGAAAAACTTAGCCTGTACTTCCAGCTACTCGGAAGGCTGAGGCGGAAGGATCATCTGAGCCCAGGAAGTCCAGGCTGCGGTGATCGTGCTACTGCCTGGGCGACAGTGAGACTTCGACTCAAAAATAAATGCATTCCTATTCAGTGCTAACTAGCCCAAAAGCAATCACCCCTGTGACAGAAACCGAAGCCTAGAGACCTTCAGTGCCCGGAGCTCCTGCGGCCGCTTTCCTTGGTCGGCATCACCAAGTCTGGTGTTCTCACAGCACCCACCAGGATTTGGGTCACTCCTCGGCCGAGAACCACTTCCGGGGGCCGCGAGGTCCTAGTTCCGGAGACACTGAGTTCCCCGAACCCGGAAGCCGGCCCGGCACTGTCTTCGGCCTCTAGCCCGGCCATTTCCGGCGCGAGCGCAGCCGCTTCCCCAGTCTCGGCGGGAGGTTCAACTCCGCCCCCGTTCTTTCTGCGGCCGTGGGTCCCTTTCATGGCGGAGGACTGGCCAGCTCTGCTGCATTTCGCAACCCGCTTGGGGTGCGTTGACGAACGGGAAGCATCGGCCAGGAGCGGTGGCTCACGCCTGTAACCCTACACTTTGGGAGTCCGGGGCAAGAGGATTGCTTGAGCCGAAAACTTCGAGACTAGCCTAGACAACATAGTGAGACCTCCCAAAAAATATATATATATATATTTTAATTAGGTGGAAGGATCGCCTGAGCCCTAGGAGGTCGAGGCTGCGGTGAGCCGGGATTGCGCCGCAGCGCTCCAGCTTGGGCGACAGAGTGAGATTCCGTCTCAAAAACAGAACGATGCACGTTCGTTACCTACACTCTCAAAATGGGAATTTCTAAACCTCTAGAATCAACTTTGTTTTAATTATCTGAAAGGCCAACTTGGGCTAAAAAAGGACTTGCACACACAGGAAAATGTTCTGGAAGAACATAAAACTTAGTAAAAGCAGTTTCATCTTATGAGCTTGGGGGAGGCAAAACTTGTACACTTTTTTTGTTTTTGTTTTTTTTTGGGGGGTTGGAGTCTCACCCGGTCGCCCAGGGTAGAGTGCAGTGGCACGCTCACAGCCACCCTAGCGTCAACCCACTGCGCTCAGGCAATCCTTCTGCCTCAGCCTTCCAAGTAGCCAGAACTACAGGCGCGTGCTACCACACCCAGCTAATTTTTTGATTTATAGTAGAGCCTTGCCAACTTGCTCAGGCTGGTCGCAAACCTGTGGGCTCAGGCAGTCCTCTTACCTCAGCCTCCCAAAGTGCTGGGATTACAAGCTTGATTACAAATTGGTGCCTGGCCAAACCAATTTTCTTTATAAATTACTCAGCCTCTGGAATTAAAACTAAGATGGGCCCCATTGCCACATACTATCCAATGTGACCCACAATTTGAATAATATTTTCTAAGGGCACTCCTTCAAAATATTGCCTTTTAAAAGCCCAGAGTACTTATTTTGAGTTTACAAGATCATGGTTATTTAATGAAAATGGTGTATTGGGGCAACCTACCCTGCATTAAAATTTACCAGACTGATGACAGGAGAAAACCCAGGGCCAAGAAAAACTCCAGAATAGAAGAGAGCTGACACCCCTGTAGGCGCTGGGACTGCACTGGAGGATAGCCTTGTGTTTCCCCTGAGCAGTTGCCCCAGGGCTGTCAGAAAGGCACTGTTATCAGTTGGTGCAGTTGTTCATGCCTGTTGCCCCAGCACTTTGGGAAGCAGAGGTGAGAGGATTGCCTGAGCCCAGGGGTTTGAGACCAGCCTGGGCAACTTGGTGAGACCTTATCTCTACAATAAATAAAAAAACTAGCCAGGCATAGTGGTGTGTGCCTGTAATTCCAGCTGCTTGGAAGGCTGAAGTGGAAGGATCACCTAAGCCCTGCAGGTTGAGGCTGCGGTGGCCGGGAGTGTGCACTGCACTCCAGCCTGGGTAACAGAGTGAGACTCCAACTCAAAAAAAAAAAAAGGCAGTGTTATCAATGGTGGTGATACCATCCTTTGGAAGTGGATGGGGGGTAGGGGGCAGGAGCGGGAGCATGCTCTGGAATTTTTTTTGACATTTTTGTCACAATCATGGAGGGGAAGTGACCAGGATGCTAAATATCCTGTGTTCTGGATGGCTTAGTCCTACACAACAAAGAAAAATCTAGCTTAGACTCTTAATTCCATTTATAGATGATCAAAAAGCCGTTTTTTCCCAAGTTTTCATACAGTTTTTTAGGATTCTAACTGCTGTTACTTATTTGTTCATTTGTTTGCTTATTTATTTATTTAATTTTAGAGTCTCTGTCACCCAGGCTGGAGTACAGTGGCTTGATAACAACCATCATAGCTCATAGCAGCCCCGACCCACTGGGTTCAGACCATCTTTCCACCTCAGCCTCCTGAGCAGCTGGCACTACAGTTGTGTGCCACCACGCCTGGCTAAATTTTTTTTATTTATTGTAGAGCCGAGGTCTTGCCAAACTGCCCAGACTGGTTTTGAACTCCTGGGCTCAAGCAATCTACCTGCCTCGGCCTCCCAAAGTGCTGGGATTACACATGTGAGCCACTGTGGCTGGCCGTAACTGCTGTTTAATTCAAAGGATGCTCATACATTATTTTGTTAAGAACATTACCAAAAATTGTTTATTTCAGGAAACTCAACAGTGATAACTTCTCAGTAGGATCTGAGTTGCTAATACAACACACTTTACTGCCTCTATATGTAGCTGTTGCATTCACATTCATTCTGTGTGTAGAAATAGGCAGGGGTCCCCAACCTCTCCCCGGGCTGGGGACTAATACTGGTCCACAGCCTGTTAGGAGCCCGGCCAGCACAGCAGGAGGTGAGTGTGAGGGGGTGTGGGGAGAGCAGATCTCTGCCTTCTGTCATATCAGCTGCATTAGAATTGCATAGGAACGCCATCCTTATTGTGAACTGTGCATGCGAGAGATCTAGGTTTGCATGCTCGTTATGAGAATCTAACGCCTGATAATTCTCTCCCCCCACTCCCCCTTCCCAGTTCATGGAAAAATTGTCTTCATGAAACTGGTCCCTGATGCCAAAAAGGTTGGGGACCTCTAGGTATAAGTATCTGACTTAATTGAATCTTCTAGTACAGTTGTGCCCAAGCATGCACATATTTAAACACATGTTATTTTATAACAAAATCCTTTTTATTTCTCCCCTTTTATCTTATAGTTAAGGTATGTTTAGGTGGGTTATATTATCTATGAATTTCATTCTAGGGTAGTAAAGAGGGGAGGAGTTAGAGTATTTGCTATTTTTATAAAAAGAGGGTTGAGGTGACAAGAGTTGAGAATCATTGGTTTAGAGGTCCAGAGATCATGTGAAAACAGAACTCGGAAAGAAGTCCTGAACACTTTTGTTAACCCCAAACTAGGTCCACTGTGCACACATACTCCTCTTCCCCCATAAGGCTGCTGTGTCTTGATCATAGCAATCACCGTATGGTCCCGTACAGCTTATTCTAAGTCATTATGTGCCAGTATCAGTTTTCTGAGTTGGGATGAGGGCTGCAGCCTTAGTAGGAGGAAGAAGATATACCCCTCTGGGATTCACCCGAAGGCACACTATATTTTCAAGATACGTAAGTGTCAAAATTTATTAAAAGAATTTATATCTATACATATTGTGATCTGACCACATGTCTGGAGGTTCTTTGGAGCCACATTAAAAAGGAGAGTATAGGCCAAGTGTGGTAACTCAAGCCTGTAATCCCAGCATTTTGGGAAGCTGAGGCAAGTGGACTGACTGAGCCCAGGGGTTCAAGATCAGCCTGGGCAACTTGGTAAGACCTCATCTCTACAATATATCAAAAAAATTAGCCGGGCACGGTAGTGTGTGCCTATAGTTCCGGCTACTTGGAAGGCAGAGGCAGAAGGATCACCTGAGCCCAGCAGGTCAACGCTAGGGTGGCCATGAGCATGCCACCGCACTCCAGCCTGGGTGACAGAGTGAGAAGAGTCTTGCTCACACACACACACACACACACAAAAGGAGGGTACAGGGTAAAGGAAGCAAAAAGAAAGAGTATTTTTATTATTATTATTATTGAAGAATCCACTACTGTGACTGTTACAAAACCTAGGCTCAGTTAACAGTGATGAATTCTGGAGGTAATGGCATCCCACTCTGGTTATTTGGTTATAATCCCTCTTTTCTCTTGACCTCAACTGAAAACCCAGACTCATGGGGCTTCAATCCCTGCTCTCCTTTTCCTGGAAAATAAATGGCAAAGCCAGCTACATAGGAGACTTTTTTCAAAGGAGAAAAAGACTTTGTCTTTCCAGAAGACACACCCTCCACTTTGCTTTATGAGACATATAGCAGCCTCATGGACAGGTTGAGGCCTGCACAGGTCTCAGTGGAGATAGGGGGAGGAAAGTTGGGATGGGATCATCTCCCGCTTAAATAGGCTAGGGTAGAAGGACAGGTTATTTCACAGTTTGAATCCTGCCAGACTCAAACCTAATACCAGTGAAAAGAGTTCTGGTTTAATGCTTCACCTGGAAATTTTCAAGCTCTCTGCTCTACCAAGGCCTTGGTGCACAGAAAGCCTAAGCCACCCCATTCCCCACCTTGCTTCTCTCCTTGCTCGTCCATATAATGTGGCAGAACAGAACGTATGAAAACCTTGGGTTCCAGTGGAAAAAACTTCACAGAGTGACATGGAAGAGTCACAGGCAACCAGTCAGGACTATGAACAAGGCCTGGGTTGGTGTTAGCTGGGTGTTCACTCCACCAGTGTCAGGATACCCAAAAGACGTCTTAGGGGCTTCAGACCGAATAGGAGAATGTTGAGATTCACGTTACACAGTAGCCAAAGGGCAAAGAGCATTCTTTCCACCACTGGAAACACTTATGTAGTGTCCAAGTAATTGGCTACTAGACTAGAACAGTGATTGGGATCCTCCTAACTCAAGACCAGTCAGTGGCTCACACTGACGGTAACCCTTTCATCAAGTACTCGATTGCCTGCATCATGGTGTTTTATTTCTGACTGGCCAGTCTTAGCCCATTCCCAGGAGAGAGAAATCTAGATAATGAAGCCAAGCAACACATGAGGCTCTGGGCCCAAATAACTGTACACTGTTTATTGAGAACACCCGTAGATGGGAAGGAGGGATGCCCTGTACCGCATCATGGCCACCACTGGCTGGGAGCTGGGCCCAGAGAGTGCTGGCAGAGCTGGGGGTTGGGCTTCCCATGACTCACTGACAATCCCAGAGGGTGGGAGGAATGAGAGGAACAGGCTCAAGAGCCTGGAACCATGCTGCAAATGGGGACCGACTGGCCTTTGCCTTTCAAAAACAGGGTTAGGGGAGGGGGACTACCAGAAAAAAAAATAGAAACTCTAAGATTAAAAAAAAAAAAATAGTCCTCCTGTGCATAACAAGACAGCATCTGCTCTCCAGGGCCCGAGACTGGCAGCAGGGGCCTCAGGCAGGCAGGCAGGCCAAAAGCCTCCAGGGAAGATCAGTGGTTTGGCTGAGACAGTCAGCTGCACATAACTGGCCAGTCACGAGCACCCAGCAAAACTTCATCCATGCTCCGGCAGGACAGGAAAGCACCCAGCCCCTTGGGAACATACAAATATTTACCATATTCTCTTTGCTTGTTATAAAAACAGTTAAGAAAGCTTACAGCAGATTATTTACAAACAGTATCCTGGGATATGAAGGCAGAGGTGTGCTGGCTTGGAGGATGGGGTCTGTGGGGGCCAAGCAGCCACAGCAGCCCAGAGGGTCCCAGGCTGGGCCCTCTCCCCAGGCTCCAGGCTTTTTGCAAGGCACTGGACTCTGCTACTGAGAAAGGTTTAATTCTTCTTGTGGAGGAACTTCATTTTGTTGCCTGTGGGCCAGAGACAGCAAGGGTGAGAATGTTTCAATGTCATCTCCAACTTCCACTCCCTCTCTGTCTTGCAGCCCTAACCCTCTCAGTGGGAGAGAGAAGATTAGAAAGACTGGATTATAGCTGTGATAGATCTGATCTAGGATAGTGAAAACACTCAAGAGTTCTAATTAGGGAACTGCCATTACTCACTGTGTGGCTTTGGGCAAGCCACTTAACCTTGTTGGCCTCAATTTCCCTATAAACTGAGACGTGCTATGATTCTGTGATCTGGCTGGCAGAGCTCCTTGAAGGGAGTGGAGCTTTGCAGGAAGGGCACTTAGGCACCCCTGCTTTTGTAGACCCCGTACAGCCGAGAGGAATGCTCAGTGGCTCTAATGGCCCTCATATTCACTCAGGAAGGAGTGCACACAAAAAGACTGGACTTGTGTGAGAACCTGAGATTTCTCTTTGTTCTGCAGTTTGGTAAATACAGTCGGTCCTTTATATCCATGGGTTCCACATCCATGGATTCAACCAACCATGGATCAAAAATATTTGGGAAAAAAATGAACGGCTGCATCTGTACTAAACATGTACTGACTTTTTTCTTATCATTCATCACTAAATACAGTATAACAATTACTTACATAGCATTTACATTGTATTGATATTACAAGTAATCTAGAGATGATTTCAAGTATACAGGAAGATGTGCATAGGTTATATGCAAATACCACACATTTATATAAGGGACTTGAGCCACAGATTTGAGCATCCCATGGATACTGAGGGAAGACCGTGCTGTGCTACATGCCCTTGGAACACTGGCTGGGAACCTTTTCTTCACCAAGGCATCCCCCCCGTTCTGTCTGTAGCCCCAACAGAAACACCTATTGGCATTGATTTAGGGTATTTGGGGGCACAGATCTCTCTCTTCTTGCCCAACATCTATCTCACCAGTAACAAGGCTACTTACCCAAACCTCGGAGAAACTTATTCATTCCACTCTGCTCAGTGTCTGGGAGTTCCTCTAAATACTGCTCTACTCGCTGCTCAAAGAGGCCTGAGTGAAAAGAGAAACAGTCACCAGAGGAAGGGCCCTATATGAAAGAGACCGTGGGGCACAGATGCCAGAAAAGGAAAACCTAAGCATCTGGGATTATAATTTATAGGAGCATCTTATTAGAGTTCAGACCAACTCATCAAAACTATCATTCGAAGCTGGGCGTGGTGGCTCATGCCTGTAATCCCAGCACTTTAGGAAGCTGAGACGAGAGGATAGCCTGAGCCCAGAGGTTCGAGACCAGTCTGGGCAACTTGGCAAGACCTCGTCTCTACAATAAATCAAAAAAATTATCAGGGTGTGATGGTGTGTGCCTGTAGTTCCAGCTACTTGGGAGGCTGAAACAGAAGGATCACCTGAACCCAGCAGGTTGAGGCTGCAGTGGCCGTAAGCATGCCACCACACTCCAGCCTGGGCGACAGTGAGACTCCAAATAAAAACAAAACAAAAAAACTATCATTTGTGACATCTTGTGGTGTTCACTGTTGATGGCCAAGAAGCCCCCGATACCCAGCCTCCAGGGCACATTCCTGAGCTACATTATAGTGACGATGCCACTCTTTACTTTAGGGCTGCCCCAAGTGGACACCTCTAGCTTCTTTGAGACTACCCTACCATGTTTTTTCAAGGTTTGTTCCACTAAAGGGACAGTATCAGTGGAGAGAAGAAATAATAACCATGAGGTTAGACAGAAAGATTTTGATGGACTGATGAAACAACTGAAGATAAGATAGTCACCTGCCTTAGATGGGGACTGCTGCCAAACTAGGCCAGGTAGCCCAATCCTCTTTAAGGGACCTCCCAATCCCGAGGTTCTCAGAACCCTCCATAGTGCTCAGTCTGGTCTTTATCTCTGAAGAAGAAGGGCATCTGAGAAGGGTGGGCAGACAAGGGCATGCTGCTCTTGGGGAGAGATGAGTCCACTCTCAAGCCACATGGACCCAGCCTATGCACTGCCTTGTGGAAGCACTTGCTGGACAGGAGGAAAGCTCTCTTGGAAGTTTCTAACCGAAGAAAAGTAGAGTTGAGAGGCCGAGCCATGGCTGATGCCTAAGAGTTTCCATTACAGTTCCTAGTTATTCAGCCCTGCTGGTGGCAGAAAAGTTAGAGAAGAGGTCCATAGCCCGCAACTCCAAGCCTTACCCTTTGCCCGGCACTTTCTTAGCTCCCTGTCTTGGATGAAGCCAGCAAACATCTGAGACTCCATGAAAACCTCAAGAAAACGGCGGATGCTTTTGGAAGCCACAGACTTGCGGAAGGCCTCCCGCTGAAAGGCCCTCTCCCCCTTCTCACTCTGAGTCAGAAAGAGGGAGTAGTGTCCAACAGTCTCCACAAAGAACCGGATAAACACCTCCGACACCAGCCCATTGAGGGTATTACATTCTGGAAGGGAAAAGAAAATCTTTGAGAGGCTCAGATCAAGAGCCTGCAAGGCCTTCCCCAGTCTCTGGCTGGTATAGTCTTCCTCTCCCCAGCAAAATTTTGGCCAGCACCACTCTTCTGTTTTTGATACTTTACCTCTCATGCTCACGGGCTTATAACTAGTCCACAACCTTCTGGAGGTCAGAAACTATGATCTGAACATGCAAGTTGGCAAATAATTGCTGGATGAATGAAAGTAGAAACCAGAGTACCACTTTCCTCACATTCCTCACCCTAGGTGATTTTTCTGGCTTCCCAGGAAGAGGAAGTTTCTTCCATCTCCTATAATGGCTTGAGGCAGGGCCCGAGAGGGAGAAATAGTTTCCTGTCTGTAAGAAGAGTCTTTGCCACACCTCCTGGTGTAGAGGAGGTGCTAGAGTGAGACCAAGGTTCTATACCCGGAGCCTCATCGGCCAGAAAGGGTATGGTGCCCAGAAACAGTCCTGGTCCTAGAAGGCCCAGCCCAGAGCAGGGGCTTTCTGGACCAGAGCTGATTCTGCCTGGCAGGCCTCCCTCACCATCATCGGAGTCGCTGTCAGAGTCCTGGGAGATCAGTTCATTCTTCCTCTCTAGAGCCTGCTCCAGAGCCGCCTGTAACTTCCTAGGTAACAACGTGTCCTCGTCATCCATCTGCAGGAGAAGGAAAACACAGTGATACAAAGAATAGGTGACAGTGAGCATTTACTATGTGCTAAGATCCGTTTGAAGAGTTTAAATATATAATCTCATTTAATTCTCCCAATAACCCTGATAATTATTATCAACCTCATTTTAGCATGAACTGAGGCAGAGAGAGGTTAAGAAACTTGCCCAAGGTTACACAGATAAAAAGTGGCAGAGCTGGTGGCATTCACTGCTTGTTGTGACCAGGCCTAGCTGAGAGTTCCTACCCCCACCCTGATGAAGTCTCCCCAGTTCTTCCACCTTCAGCTCTAGGTGGGAAGTGCACTGGCTCGGGGCAGGGAGTCTCTCAAGCGGCCCAGTCAGTGTTTCAGGTCTGAGGTTAGGCTGTTGCCCCAGTCTCTACATTCTGTATCATGAGGCCTTGTACTTGAGAGTCCTTGGCTCCATTGGTGTATAACAGACAGTATATTCTCTAGGGGATGGCACTGGATTGTGCTCCTCTGTAGAAGGCAAGGAGGATTTTGATTTCCATGACTAACAAAGGCGTTTTGCGGTTGACAATGACTGCAAGCCTGTACACTACACAGCACTCCCTCATTATCTGTGTAATTGTGCAGCAACATTTCAAGGCAGGCGTCATCATCCCTGCTCTAGAGATGAGAGCACTGGTTCAAAGCAATTCGGAGGCCTGCTTTGAGGGGTCAAATCTATGGACTTCCAAGCTGTGTTTTCCAAATTCTCATACTGTCTTCCTGAAGCAGATGACGCCAACAGGAAAGGCAGACCCTGCTGAAATCAAGGATCGACAGCCAGCTTCTACCCACCCCTGTCTATTCTGCGAGTATGGGACCCAGAGACTCAACAAATAGGCTGGGAAGGTTGAATAGTATGTGTGATAGGGCGGGGGGCTCAGGAGCCTGAGTCTAACAAGTGGCCACCCTAGCACAGGCCGCTGTTCTGCAGCAACTCTTACCTGTCGGATGAATCGGTCCGATCCCAGATTCACCATCAGCGCCTGAGAAAAGGAATTATTAGCAACAGTGGCACAGGGCATGAGTCCTGCAATGCCCTCTACCAGACCTCCAGACCTCCCAGGTTCCCAGAGTCAGATCACAGGAGTAACTCCAGCCAGGCGCAAACCTCTCAGCGAGAGAGGATGAGAGCCAGTAGAGAGGCCCAAAGTCCACAAATAAGAACCTACCCCCACCCCAACCTTTTTCCCTTCCCCCTCTGCCCGTTTCTCCTCCAACCTTCCCCAGCTGGTTCCCCAGGTGGCCTACCTCCTCCACAGGCAGCTCCTTCAGTTTGGGGAGGGAGCTGGAGAGCAGACCGACCAGGAAGGGAGTGGGGCAGCAGACGATGTCAATCATGGAGGCCGGGAGGACAGGAATGAAGGTATGCTGCCAGGAGAAGGGGTAGAGCAAGGCCACCACCGCATGGGAGCAGCTGGAGAGGGTACTGATGGGCAGACAACAGACAGAGCATCTGAGCCCAGGACCGTAGAGCTCACAGGGGACTTAGGACATCCTTTGACAGTAAACTTCCCAGTACAACGAAAATGCTAATGGGGCTGAGGGGCCTGGACTGGACCCTGCAGACTGGTGAAGCCCCCACCTTCCCATTACTTAGGGCCTCAGGGACACTGGTATGATCTTTGGGGATCTACCTACAAAGAGTCATGAAGATATAGAGCGACACTGAACACACAAAGGACTCTCTCTTAAACACACACACACACACACACACACACACACACACACACACACACACACACCACAAAGGGCCACCCGGACGCACAGGCAGGCCTGACCTAGTGTGGGTGTCAGCTCAGGCTAGGAAGTACAAAGAGAAAGAGGAGCTAGAGTTAATCTCAGATCCACAGTGCGTAAGAGCTGGAAGGCCCTCACAGGTCCACTGATCAATCCTGCATTTCACAGCTAGGGCCAGCAATGCCCAGGGTCAGTTTGGTCAACAGCGGCAGAGCCAGACACAAGCAGTTTTGCCCAGCGCTTCTTGTACTGCTCACTCTCTTGCTTTCCATTCCTTTCTCTCCTCAACTGGAAGCACTGGTCTGACTGAGGAGGACTGCAGAGAAATGTGACGGGGAGGTGGCTGACTCCCTTCTTACCAGGTTGAAGGTGCCCACTCTCACCTCTCCTCTCAGGCGCCAAAGCAGCCACAGTCTCAGTGGGCCATTCCTCTCGACCCAGGAGCCCCACAGGGCTGGCTGTCCAAGCCCAGTGACCAATGGGAGGCAGGGAGGACAATTCCTAGGGTGTTAGCTAGAACGTGAAGAAGTGAATGCACATTTCCCATGGATGCTGAGGGCTGGTGTGAGCACCAGTCAACACAGGAGGAACACTTGACCTAAAGGACCCCCACCCACCCACTGTCAGGGGGACAGACAGAGGCCCGGAGCCCAGCTCATTTCCAAGCTGGACTTGCCCCCTGTAACCTCCTGGTTGCACCTACCTGAGCTCCACCTCAGCAGCTCCAGTAGGGATTCTCACCCTAGTGCCCCACCAGTGAGAGGACATGGGTCCTGTCTCTGATAGCCGCAATCCTCTTTTTTTTTTGAGTTGGAGTCTCACTCTGTCACCCAGGCTGGAAGTGTACTGGTACACTCACGGCCACCGCAGCCTCAACCTGCTGGGCTCTGGTGATCCTTCTGCTTTAGCCTTCCAAGTAGCTGGAACCACAGGCGCATGCCACCATGCCCAGCTACTTTTTTTTTGGATTTATTGTAGAGACAAGGTCTTGCCAAATTGCCCAGGCTGGTCTTGAACCCCTGGGCTCAAGGAATTCTCTCGCCTCTACCTCCCAAAGTGCTGGGATTATAGGCCTGAGCCACAGCGCCCAGCTCAAACCTCTTTTCTAGAAGGACCTCTGTATGCTCACAAGTGCTAGTCAGTCAGGGCCCGGCTTAGCTGTCCTGCCACCCTATGCACACCCCAAATACTGTTGGGTTTTCTGACAGAGACACATGTGTCCTGGTCCTGAAAGCCCCTACCCTGGGGAACAACAGCTTCCCACACCCCTGGAAGACTCACCTGAAAAAGATCTGGAAAAGGGCTGTCTTGGGGATCACACTGA
Organism: Cephalopachus bancanus; assembly: GCA_027257055.1. Classification (NCBI taxonomy): domain Eukaryota; kingdom Metazoa; phylum Chordata; class Mammalia; order Primates; family Tarsiidae; genus Cephalopachus; species Cephalopachus bancanus. The sequence goes on along the minus strand of JAPVLO010000207.1, from coordinate 560,076 downwards.
TCTCCATAAGCCCCTTCAATGGGCCTGGGGCTTGGGAGGCAGAAGGCTTTGTACAACTTCTAGGGCCCATGAATGTAGAGCCTGGGAACCCTTCCCCCTCCACTGTATTAGAATCAGGCAAAAGGGACAAAGGAAAACCCAAAACACTGAGTAATGCAATGTGAGCAAGCTGGAGCTCCCCTTCCCTCTCTAGTCACAGGCAGACCTCGAAGAAAGTAGAAAAGACATCTCTTCTGAGACTCAAGAATGACAAACCTTGAATACCAGGCCAGGCCAAGAGCAGGATCCTGGGAGATTTTGTCCCAGAATGGTCCTGGAATGTGCTCAGGCAGCTGCAACCACAGTAAACAATAGCTGCATTCATAGTCCCATGGGAGCTAAGCTGGGGGTGGCAGTGGCAACAAGGAGGCTGGGTGAGGGGATGGAGCCTTCAGAAAAAGAAACCTTGGGGTCCAGGCTCTCTTAGGGGCCACTAAGGTCAGGACAGGCTGGAGCACCATGCCGGGTGGTCAGGGGCTCTACTGGATGAAAACAGCCATGACTGGCAGAAGCAGCAGGCGGGGAGCCTCTTGAAGCGGTCTCACCCAGCTAGTTCCAGCAGCTAGGCTTAGGGTCCCTTCACAAGGGTCTGATGGGCCTATGGAACACCTAGAACTGTAGAACACAGAAGCACTGGGGTTGTGACAGGGACCAGAGAGGGAGATTTTCATTTCTAAACCCTGGCACTCTCTGGAAGAGTCAGCAGCTCTAGGCTTTCATCTGCCTTCCTTCTCCTGGGCTGATGGTGAGCCTGGGCTCCTGCCCTGATAAGTGCAATCGGGAGCCCATTTCTCCTGCTCCTCTGATTACTCCCTCATACATACAGAGGGAACTACCCCAGGGACCTCAAGACTCATTGGGGGACAAACCAGAAAAAGGCTTTTCCTTTACTCCCCTCATCTCAGCGCCTGACCTATGGCATACAGCAGGTAGCGTAATTAACTTCTAAATGACTGGATTAATTCCACCACCCTAGAGAAACCACTGCCAAGAACCCATCCTCTCCCCACTGTCCCATTCCCCACTACATACTTTTTTTTAACCTCAGCTGCCTAGAAGAGTCCCACCTTCTTTCCTAGTATGCCTCCTGTCCAGTGACCATCACCTTGCCATCCCTTCCATGACCACAGCAAGAAAGAAGGTCTCTTTAGAGGCACCTCTACCTCTAAAACCCTAAATGCCAAATTTCAAACCAAGACCTGCGATCCATCCAGCTCTTGTTTTTCCTAAACCAGCTCCCCTACCTCCCTGGCACCTCCAGGCCCTAGGTATCCTCTCCTTCCTGGTTTGACTGACCAACTTTCCTGTAGCCATCCTCAACACCCTTACCTCATCCTTGTTTACACTCCCCAAGTGCCTAGCCCCGGGTCACTGCAATCAATTGCCTTCTCCAGGGGACACCCTCAACACTGGTTGGCTCAGCACCCCTCACACTGTTTCTAGTCAGTGCCCTTGTCCCTTCCTCACGGCGGCTCTTCCTAGAGTTCATCACTCTCCTCAAGCTCAGCATCCCACAAAGACAGCCTTACTTCCCCCTCCAGAAAAAATGCGACCATCAGCCAGAAATCGCCTTAATTTCTTACCTTTCTCTCTCTCTATATATCTGCACCTGCATGATCTTGGCTGTTGCAAAGGAAGGAGTGTCCCTCCTCTTCCCTCAGGCCATAGCCTCCACAGGGTTCTCAGTCTTGCCTTCAGTGTGCCCTCAAACCCTGCTCCCTCAACCACCCTCTCTTCCCTGCGTTAGCTGACCTTTGACCTTATCTCACCACACACACACACACACACACACACACACACGCTAGTACCACAGTCTGGCATCCACTAGGGCTCGTAAGTACTTGTTGAATGAGCCGGTGGATATACCTTTCCCTCCCATTACTTGTCCTGCTGGGCCTACCTGAGCTTATCTGCCACAAAAATGACCCGGCGCTCCAGCAGCAAAGAGGCAAAGATTCGGATGAGCTGGCGCACGCTGAGGCAGGTAAAAAGGCACTCAAAGTCCACGTGCTCCAGCCGGGAGTCCATGGGCCGACGCAGCTCCAACACCTGCAGAGGAACAGTGGGAAAGTGGGTGGATGTGGGCCAGGTGGGGGCCACCTTCCATCCCTACACAAAGCTAAGGGAGGCTAGTTTCCCCTTCTCACTCTTTCTTTTCAAAGGTCTCTAATCTACCCCATGATGCAAGAAGACGCAGACTCCCCTCAGACGACAGCTCTGCTCCCACACATCCAAACATCCAGCCTGTGGGGGCAAAGGGCTAACTCTGAAAATGGGGAAGGCTCCAGAAGGAAGGAGCTGAGGGACTACCCATCAGGATCTCAGGGAGGGAGGAGAGCTGACTGCTTTTACCGATAAGAAGTGGCCTCATCTGCAGGGTCCTTCACATACTCTCCTGCCCATCTCCCCAGACAAAGGTCTTGGGCCCCACGCTGACCAGACCCCACAATCCACCCCACTCTCCAGGCCACAGGAAGAGCGACATCTCCATATCACAGGGCACTATTCTCAGCCATCTTTGGAAAGGCAATGCTGGTGTCCTTGTTGCCATGTCCCCTCCCTTTCCTGCTAGGAAGAGTTTCCTTCCAGAGGCTATGTTTATCCTGCCATCCTGGCCTTTATCTCCATCGCCCTAAGACCCGTGCCAGGCACAAGGAAAACACAAGGAAAGGGCAGGTCATTCTTCAACCCTGCCAGGAAGCAGGACTGTCTTATCAGGGCCAGGCTGAGCCCTCTTCCCTCTAAAGGCTGCTCCCAAGATCAGTTACGGCTCAGAGAGTCACTTCTCTGGGGGCCGTCGTGGAGGTGGAGGGTAGAAACTGACTCCAGCAGTAAGAGCAGGAGGAATTCCTGACACTTAAGCCGAGTCACAGCAGCTGTCTCTGCCCAGCCCCATCCTCCGTCCCTCAGCGTCTGTGGGCATCATGGTTGCTGCAAGCCTCTCAAAACCAGTTCTCTCGTACAGTCCTGTGTATCAGAGCTCGTGCTTCTCAAAGGGCTTTCACCCCCCACCTCATTTCATTTTGTCCCCAGTGTCTAAGCAAGTGAAGGAGTTCCAACTCCTAGCTCAGGATTCTTCCTTCTGGGCTCCAGAGAAGCAGCAACACGGGCACAGCCTGTGTAATGATCCGTTTACAGTCAGTCTCTCCTGCTGGATGGTGAACTCCCAGAAGGCCCAGTGATTAGCACGCCACTGGGTATAACCCCAAAGCTCAGTGAATGTGGGCTGAGGGCACATCGTACCACAATGATGCAGAACCCTTTATACCTGGCTGCAGTCCCTGTCCCCACTCAGCAGTCACAAGCCCTGCATGCAGCCAGGCTCTACTCTCTTGCAGCCAGGCTCTACTCTCTTGCACCCAGCTTCACACTCCTACTAGGCCCTCCCCACCCCCCCAGGGATTAAGAATCCACACAGGCTGGATACATGCCCCAGGCCTCTTTTCATTCATCCCAGCCTTCCAGGAGAACAAGCTCCCCAGTGGGGCTGAAAGAGCCTAGTCAGGACAAAGGGAGGGTGTGACTAACATCTGCACAGGGGGCAGGCAGGACATGCAGAAGGGCAGCCACACTCTTCCGGGGTAGGGAGAGGTCAGGGAAGCATCAGAGCACAAGATGCTGGACTTGGATTCCCTAAAGAGAAGAGAAAGGAAGTGCCTCCTGGGTTGAGGAAAGAGTAAGCTGTTGAAGTCAGAATGTCAAGAAATAAGGCCCATGGGGTGGCCCGGGCCACATCCTGAAGGGTTCCAGACACGGTGTCAGGCTATCAGGGCAGGGTCAGCTGTCCTGCACCCCAGGCCATCCAGGAAGCCTAAAGTCCCCCTAAATGAGGATGGAAGAATGAGGCTTAGGGGAGGCCCTCACCGGGGGCCTCTTGCTGCTCAGCAAGCCTGGTATGTTTCTCTGGTCAGTCCCTCTCCCACCCTTGGCAACAGCTCATTTACTTCTTCTTCCCTCTCCTAGAACCCAACACCCACCTTTTACTCCCAGAGGATGACCCTTGCTATCTTGAGAAAATCAAAGCCACCAGATGAGAATCCAGCATAGACTAGCCACCACCCGCCCCTCCTCTCCTAACAAAAGCCAAGCCCTCCTGGAGTCATAGCCCCACTTTCTCAGGCATCTTTTTTTTTTTTTGAGTTGGAGTCTCATTCTGTCACCCAGACTGGAGTGCAGTGGCCGCTCCCGGCCACCGCAGCCTCGACCTGCTGGGCTCCGGCGATCCTTCCGCCTCAGCCTGCCAAGTAGCCAGAATTACAGGCATGCGCTACCACGCCCGGCTGATTTTTTGATTGTAGAGATGAGGTCTTGCCAAGTTGCCCAGGCAGGTCTCAAACCCACAGGCTCAGGCTATCAACTCACCTCAGCCTCCCAAAGCGCGAGATTACAGGCTGAGCCACCAGCCCGGCTCTCAGGCATCTCTCACTTCCCTGGGGGCCATTCCCACCAGCATCCAAACAACAACTCCACATGTCCCTTCCACTGCTGCGCCCTTCCCTGTTTCTCTCCACAGCCATGCCTCTTGAGAAGATGCCTGTGCAGGCTCTTTCTGCTTCCTCACCCCCACTCTGCCTGGGGTTCTGGGCCCCTGCACCCCTTCTGAAATCTGCTCTTGGCATTCCTCATGCCAACCTGTCGGTGGTGTCTGACCTCCCAGTCACTCCTTCCCTCGAGGCCTCCCTTCCCTTGGCCCTCTCCTGGTGTTCCATCTCCTCATACTTCAGGGCTGCTGCTCCTCTCCCGTACATGTTGGGGCCCCACAGGACTGAGGAGGACCCCTTCTCTCTTCTCTATCTCCCCTCTTTTCTACCCAGTGTCTTCTCTCGGTGTCTCATGGGTGTCTCTAACTTGACATGTACACAGTGGAACGCTTCCTCTTCCTCCTCATCCCCAGCTTCTCCTTCAGGTGCCCCCTCTCAGTATATGGCTCTGTCATCTACCCTGTTGCTCATGCCAGAAACCAGGAGTCTGCCTTCAAGTTTCCATAACCTCCCTTTTCCCAATCAAACACAAAGTGCTACTGATCCTCGTTCTAAGACACATCTCCAATCCATTGATTTCTCTTAACCTTTTCTATGACACCTTAATCCAAGCTGGCATCATCTCTTGCTTGTTCTGCTGCAGTTGTATCCCAGCTGGTCTCCCTGTTTTCACGCCAACCCATTTACCTACGTAGTAGCCACAGTGAGCTTTTAAGACCATACATCCTGGCAGGTATGATGGCTCATGCCAGTAATCGCAGCACTTTGGGAGGCCCAGTGGGAGGATTGCTTGAACCTGTAGTTCAAGACCAGCCTGGGCAACATAGTGAGACCTTGTCTCTACAAAAAAAACTTTAAAATTTGGCCAGGTGTGGTGGCACATGCCTGTAGTCCCAGTGACTAGGGAGGCTGAGGCAGAAGGATTTCCTAAGCCCAGGAGGTCAAGGCTGCAGTGAGCTGTGATGGTGCCACTGTACTCCAGCCTGGGTGACAGAGTAAGATCCCAACTCAAAAGAAAAAATAAATAAATGAATGAAACCATATATCCAAAATTCTTAACTTGGCTTATAGGGACACTGTGAATATGTCCCTGCCTGCCAATCCACCCTTTCCACCAACTTGGCCTTTTCTTAGCTCTTTGAGTAGCACACACGCTTGCCCAACTATTGCCTTTGCATATGCTGTTCCCTCTACCTGGAATAATCTTCCATCCACGTCCTTCTCTTTGAATCTCTCTCTTCCCGCTTCATTTAGTTGCCTCCCAGTCACTAGTTGGGTCTCTGGTACAATGCGACTTTCTCAGAGGAGATCTTCCCTGGTCCCTAATCCAAAGCAGACCCCTTGTTCCACTCTCATCAGATCCTGTACTTTCTTTTGACTCTTAACATATTTAGGAATTATCTACGCATATGCACAAGTACTTATTTAATATCAGTATCATACTCCCACTAGACTATAAACCATGAGGACAGAGTTGTGGCCCTCTTTAACTTTTTTTTTTTGAATTGGAGTCTCACTCTGTCGCCCAGGCTAGAGTGCCGTGGCACAGTCACGGCCACCCCATCATCACCGGCTGGGCTCCAGCGATCCTTCCACCTCAGCCTTCCAAGTAGCCGGAACTACAGGCACGTGCTACCATGCCCAGCTAATTTTTTATTTATGGTAGAGACGAGGTCTCGCCAAGTTGCCCAGCCTGGTCTTGAACCCGCAGGCTCAGGCAATCCACTCGCCTTGGCCTCCCAAAGTGCTGAGATTACAGGCTGAGCCACCAAGCCCAGCCCCTCTTTAAATTTATGGCTCTGCCTCAAGGTCTGGTACTGTCCCTGGTTATGGTTATGAGAAAGCACATATTCAGTAAGTATTTAACAAATAGAGGAGGAAGACAGGTGAATGCAGTTTCATCCTGTGGAGGAGCAGAGAGCTGGACAACATTTACGTCCCATCATTCTCTTTTTTGGTCCCTTTTGGTTAGCCAGGTCCCACTGCAGCCCCAGCCCATAGTCTGAGAGAAGAGGCAGCAGAAATCCCTACCTCATTACCAGCACCTGGCAGGAAAGTCTTCACCTTGATGGTCTTCCCTGGGGCTGGGAAGGGCGACTCCATGAGACTTCTCATGAAGGGATAGACCAACGCAGCGGAGATCCCACGCCGGCGCTCCACCTCGTCAAGAACCTGTGCCCATTGCCAGCAGCCCAGAGAGGAAGGGTGTCACGCCACTGCCCTTCCCCACTTCCCGGGCAGAGAAGAGGGCAGTCAGGCATCAGACCAGGCTAGGCCAGAAGCTGGGAGGCAAGACTGTCTTGCCAAGATCTTCACACCCTACTCTTCTGGTTTTCCTCAGGGGTCAGTGATGACTCTGTCCCCGACCTGGCCTTGCTTCAGTCCCCAAGAGTGCAGTAGCCGGGCAAAGGAAATATCACCCGAGAGTCGGCTCCCTGGGTACTCCTATGTTCCCCAAGGACTCGGGCTTTGCCCATGGCCCAGGGGGTGGGGGTGGGGGCTGTGACAAGAGCAGATACTACCAGCAGAGGAGCTGGGGATATGCCAGCTGGCTAGGTGGGGAGCCAGGCTTGGGAATAAGGAGGGAGTCCAAGAGCTTGATGGTCCTTGCTCCTGCATTTCCTCGCCCTTGCTCACACACAGGTGGTTTTCTCATCTAAGCTGGCTGCAAATACTCCTATGGGGCTGTCAGCTGGGAGGGAGGGAAGGGAAGCCAGCCAGAGTCTCTTACCTTGGAAAACAAGCCGAAGCAGCCAAGGCGGCTGATGACACAGTACACCTCTGGCAACCGGGGCCCTTTCCCACTTGGCTGGGCCAGGACAGGAGGAGAGAGAGACAGACACAGAGAATGCATGATTACCATATCTGGTTCCCTTTCCTTGGGAACTAGGGACTAAGGATGGCCTTCCTAGTGGAGGAAGACTTTAGGCCCCTTCTAAACCTCTTACTCATCCAGGCCCCCAAGGAAAGGCTGCCACTCTTCAGGGCAGGCCCTCGCCTCTGTGGGGTCTTCCAGCCCAAGGGCCAGGCTCCTGCCATGCTCTACACAGGTTCCACCTTTCCTCCCAGGAGAACTTGATGGGGGCTGGCAAAGGACGAGGCAGTTTGGCAGAGGCTGCAGGGCCATTTGCAGACTCACATCCCTGGGACCCAGGAGACGTGATGGTGATGAGAAGGACTATGCACGTTCTTAGGAGCAAGCCACACAGCTTTCTACCCCCCACGGGGGACCACTGGGCATAACATCTCTTTCCTTATTTGCTTTTTTCTCCCTTCCTTGACCCACCCCTGTTCTAAGAGGGAAAACTGAAAACAGACAAGAGAAGGCAGTACTATTTATTGAACATTTACTATATCTGAGTCCTAGGCTTGAAACTTTACAAAAAACGTGTGAGAGAAGGATTGTTATCCCCATTTTATAGATGAAGCAATTGGGTTCCAAAAGACTGAGACATTGCTTAAGGCCAAGTATCTAAAAGTCTTGGAGCCAGGAATCCGTCTTGGCCTCTGTTTTTGCTGTCTGACCTCGGGAGTACACTGCTTTCTGACGGGAAGGAGGGAAAGGAGACAGATGCAGGACAGAGGTATGCTATGGAAGTGAGGTGAACAGAGAAGAAAGGATTTAGAAGGGGGAAGCTGGGGAAGGAGATATGCCCCGAGAGCTCCCCAGCCTGGAGCCCCCTCGTGTAGGGTGGAGTGCATTCTCCAGCAAGGGACTGGCAGGGCTCTGTGGCGGCCTCAGGTTCAGAGGCCTGGAGTGCCTGGCAAGGCTGAGTGGGAGTGAGCAGAGAAGCAGGTGCTGGCCCCTTGTGCAGGCTGCTAAGCAAATGCAGATGGGGCTATTTCAGTCTCCAAACCTGCTGGCCCACACGTCACAGATCTAAAGAGAAGGCAGAATCTGTTTTTGTCCATATTAGGCCTGAAACTCACTCCTCTCTCTTTCCCTCTCCCCCGCCTCCCCTAAAGCCCCAAGTGATTAAATCAAGTATGTGGGATTTGGGTTAGAATCATTGTGTCCAATCTGCAGGAATGCCGAGCTAGTGCCAGCCCCCTTGGCAGGGACCCAGCCCAGGCCCTCTCTGAGCACGCCAGGACAAACACGCTCTTCCCTGGGGGCAGCGGGCCCACTGCAAAGGAGCAGCTCTGCTCCATCTATGCCCCAGCAAAGGCAGCCTTTGGAACATGGTTCTCCAGGCCCAGGGGAGCCTGGGAATCTGGGGATACACTGGCCTCTCCCTGGCACCCCAGCTGGTATCCCTACTGTTCCACAAGCCCCTCACTGGGCATTCCATAGCCAAATGTCCCTTCTCTCCAGACCATCCTTTGGGGTGATCCAAGAGCACCAGACTGGTGATAAAGGACTTGGAGTCACTGCCAGCTCTGTGTGACCTTGGGCAAGTCATTCTACCTCTGAGTCTCAACTTCCCAATCAATAGATTAGGGATAATAATACCCCAGGGGCTATTGTGAGAATTTTTTAAAAAGACGCACTTAAAAGCATCTAGCTTGGAACATGGCAGGTCCTAAACAAAAGTTTACTCGCTTTGCCCTTCCCTTCCGTGTTAGAAGTCTGACCCTTCTGCTAGGCTATCTGAAGTTCCTCGAGGGCAGGATCAGACTCAACTTTATGTGTCTTCAGCACATGGCCTGACCCACCACAGGTCAGTGTTTCTGAAAAATGGTAAGTGTTTATGAATGCATGAATGAAAGGCCCGGAATCCTTCCTTTAGGGATCCTGCTATACATTATGGCTGCCTAGGATCCCCCTCATTTACCCCTAGGCTGGTATCTGGTGAGGCTTTCTCCCACCAATACCTGGAAACCCCAAAACAGTGTCAACAACCCAATGTCCCCCAGGGGAGAGTACAACAAGGGCCAGGCTCTGGCCTTGCCCTCCCCCAGCTCTCTGTGCCTCTACCTCAATCTATTTCCCAGGACCAACGGGAAAGGATATGGGGAAGGACTTCTCTTTTCACAAATTGCATATTTTTAAAACCCTATCCCTATCCCCTAAGATCTCTCCTAGAATTCCAGAGAGAAGGTACTTCTCTGTTCCTGCTCAGTCTCCAGACCTGACGGACCACAGACGGGACTCCACTTCAGGCTGGTTGGGTACTAGGGTGAGAAAAGTTGTCCCCTACCCAATCTAACACATATATATACTGCTGGGGTGATATAATGCTACAAGCAGAGGTCAGTAATCGGAGCCATAATTCCAAGGAAAACGAATGAAAAGGAAAAGTATAGAAAAGCTAAAAAGTTACAACAACCAAACAGATGATCCACTGACTCTCCCCTTATGTAGATAATCTTAGGATTAGGTATGCAATCCCCCAACCCCGAGGGGCCATTCTGAACCCTGTTATCCCAGGGGCACCTCATCTGTGAAAGTGTTGGGGGGTTGTATACCTAATCCTGAATTGTACCCCACATCTTTAAAATAAAATAATTAATTAATTAATTTTAAAAAGCAAAAATAAAATATTAGATCATAAAAAAATAAAATAAAAGAGGCCAGGCATGGTGGCTCAAGCCTGTAATCCCGGCACTTTGGGAGGCCGAAGTGAGGGGATTGCCCGAGCCCACGGGTTTGAGAACAGCCTGGGCAAGTTGGTGAGACCTCATCTCTACGATAAACAAAAAAATTAGCTGGTCATGGTAGCGCACATCTGTAGTTCTGGCTACTTGGAAGGCTAAGGCAAAAGGATTGCCTGAGCCCAGCAGGTCGACAATGGGGTGACCATGAGCGTGTGCCACTGTACTCCAGCCTGGGCGACGGAGTGAGACTCCAACTCAAAAAAAAAAAAAGAAAAACAAAGTGTTGGGGGTGGTATGGGAGATGGCCTCAGGAAGCAGAACATAGGATTTTACATAAGCTTAAATTGCAAAAGGGCACACATACCCTGGCTCACCCACTGCCTGCCGGCCCTTCAGAACCAAACCATCCTACTCACCAGTAAGCGCCTGCAGTAGCCAAAGCGTCTGCTGCCATCTTCCCCAGTCAGCATGAAAGAAAAGGTCTCACTGGAACAGGGAGAGGTGTGGCATCAGGGAGGTATCAGAGGACCCAGGAAAAGCCCCCAAGCATAGGGACCGTCATCTCAGGGGTGGGATGAAGGGCCAGGTTGCTGTAGGAGAGTAGGTTGCAACTAGGGTAGGCCCCACTCAGCAGCCCACTGCTATAGGGTGAAGAAGGCCACACCCCTTCCTCCCTCCAGCCAGGCCAGGCAGGGCCTCACCTGCTGTACTCTGACACAGGGAGCCAGTCCTTGGCATCAGGGAAGCAAAACTGGGGAATAGCTTTGAGCCTTTCCTCTGCCTCCCGCATCTGCTTGGTGGGTCGGTCCAGCTGCAGGGGAAAGGAATACTGGAAGATGTAACCAAGAGATCATATAGCACCTGAGGGTTGGGGGTGGTGGCTAAGAAGCATCTCCACCAGAGAGAGCCCAGATGCCGTCCCACCAACTAGCATGCTTCTCCGCAACCCTTGCCCCACTCTTAGTTCTTACAGAGGTCTGAGTGTGAGTTGAGTCATCGTTCCTCCATTCAATAAATGCCAACGGAGCACTTTCTGTGTGGCATCTGACACTGTGCTGTGTGTTGGGGCTTCCGATGGAAAACAAAGTAGACAAGGTCCCTGACCCTGCACATTCTGGTCAGGAGAGTGAGGTAATCAACCACAACGTTTCAGAGGGGGCCACAGAGGAAATAAGCAGGGTGATGTGACAGAGAGAACTGGGCAGGGGAAGGGGCTGCATTAGGGTATCTGGACAGACCTCCTGAAAGCGATGCTACTTGAGCCGAGACTGAGAAGTGAGAACAAGCCGGCAGCCATGCAAAGAGCTGGAGAAAGAACATTCTTGGCAGAAGCAACGCAGGGAGAAAGGGCTTGAGTGTTAAGGGAAGAGAAAGGAGGCCCGGCTGGGGGGGCCAGTGACAGGCAGAGAAGGAGTGGTAAGTGACAGGGTAGGTGGGAGAAGTGGGGAGTGACTGCTAGTGGGTATGGAGTTTCTTTTGGGGGTGATAAAAATGTTGTAGAATTGATTGTGGTGATGACTGTACAACTCTGTGAATATACTGAAAACACTAAGTTCACCCATTAAGTGGGTGAACTGTATGGTACTCAATGGTTTGGGGCTTTATTCTGAGCACACTGAGAGGTACTTTGTCAGTCCTCATCCTCTGAACAAACGCTAGCCCAAACCCACCGCCTCTAAAATCCTGTCTGCCCTGCTGTCTGTAAGGAGGCCAGCCCAGGCTGGTGCAGCTCAGTGAGTGACTATGACGGAGCAGGATCTCTCTTCTTCCCCTGAAGGGTCAGGCAGACCAAAGATGGAAGAGGAGGGAGATGGAGAGGGAGAGAAGGAGAGAGGTGGCCTCACCTTGGGAAACTGGTAGGAGACTTCAGGGAGGTAGGTGTTTCGCGATGGCTTCTTCTTGAGGGACACCACCACAAAGTACTCGAACAGCTCCCTCTCCTGCCACTCAAGCAGCTCCAGCTCCAGGGTCCGATAGCTGGGTGCTCGCTTCAGCATCGACTGGATGTGGACTAGGCGCTGCGTGTGGGCTGGGGGTAGGTCACACATCAGGGGACAGTAGGCTCACGGTCTCACAGTCACCCCTCCACCCCTGGCTCAGGGCTCCATCTCTAAGGATCCCCTCTAAGTGCATGAGCCTAGTCTGACACCGTCCCCCAGCTAGGTCTGAGGGAGAAGCAGCAGGCACAAGGTGTCTATACCCACACAAAGGCTCCACCCTAGCACAGGAAGCTGCTGGCCTGGTCCTCCCGGAGCCCTGGAGACTGAGCTAGGGCAGGAGGACTGCCTAGGCCAGGTAAACCCAGGGGTGTATTAATAGCATTGGCTTCCACCCCACTCTGTCCCTAGGCCAAAAGGACCAGAAGATATGAACATCCATGAGTATCTCTGGGCCCCTATCAGAGTCCTTGGATTTGAGCCTTTGGTCTCTGCCCCTAGATCCAGAGTCCATTTGCCCATTTCCCTGGGGGATCAGTGGAGGAAGAGAGGAGGGAACAAAGCTCCCATATACTCTAATCATCCAGGAAGGTCTAGGTAGGGTTTCCCCGTAGAGAAAGCAAAGAGATTTGTCCACAGACCCTGGAATGTGAAGGTCCCAGAACCTTTTCAGGGAGGTAGAAGTCTCCCCTCAGGATCAGGAAAATGGATGGCCTCAAGGCCTTTGGAGGACCAGTTTCCTCAGTCTATGGCACATTTCTTGCCAAAAGAAGTACTTATACTCTTCTGAACCCGTCTCTGACCCTCCAGATTTACAACACTTACCAGACAAATAATCTAGCACGCAGCTTCCATGAACAACAGTTTGGGAAAGTGTGAGTAGTCCCCAGACTTAAATTTGGCAAAGGGAGACATCTGGATTTAACCTTGCAGGGCTGAGCTCACATCTATAAGAATGGACTTCCCTATGGTTCCCTGCTCTGTTGGCCTGGCAACTCTCCACACCAAGCCAGTCTAGGACACTGGCACCACACATGCAGGGGAAGGGAAAGTTGAGTCTCTGCACCAGGACCGGGAGGGTTCCACACTCCTGGGGACCCGTGCCTCACCTTTGAATCTGTCGTCAGAGTCGCTCTCACTCTCACTATTCTCATCTGAAAAGTAACAGCAGGAGTGCATGTTGGCTGAGCCGCTGCACCACAGCAGATGTTTTCTGCACCCCCTCCCCACTCACGGAAGATGGATCTGTACCTCATCTGGGCCACTCTGGGCCCATGGTCGGACTTCTGTGGGCAGGAGCTGAGTGACCTGGGGCCAGGGTCCCTTAGAGCTCAGACTGCGATGTCAATCTACATACAACCCCCTGGGCCATGAGGGCCTGCGTTGGAAACCAGTCAGTAGGGAGGCCTAAGGGCCTGAAACATAAGGGCCCTGCCTCCAGGAGGCCAAGATTTGAAATGGGAAACAGACCACAATGCTCAGTAAGTCTACCCTTTCCTCTGCCAGAAGCAGATTCTCACACCCACCTCTCTACTCAGGGCCCTGGAGTCCAAAGCCTGAAGGACCCATCCCAGACCATTCTTATCTCTCTAGCCCTCGCTCCTGTGTTGGCCATTTCCTGGCAGGGCTCTATCCTCCTAGAAGGCAGGAAGACTCTGTGACTGGCCCACAGAAGGGTAAACTGATGCCTCCCCTCATTGCTAATGCTTGAAGGCCCCAGATGCTTGAACCAGCTCAGGCATCAAAGCCTACCTCTCAGTGATGTTGTCTCAATGCTGGACATAGACAGCTTTTTTAATCTCTTCTTTCCCCTCTTGGCATTGTAGATGGAGTTAATTCTTTGGACAAGCTGGGTGAGAAGAGTAGGGAGGGTAAGGTAACCCTACCACCAGTTGCCCCTACCACCCCTACTTCTAAGAAGGCTGAGTGGGAGCCCATCCTTTCCCTTACTGGGGCAAGCCTTCTGCACTCCAGGACTGGTCCCAATACTGAGCTGATTCCAAGTGGAGACTCACCAGCTATGTCTGGTAGCTCTCCATCTACCTAGTCCCCTAGGAGTGGTCTCCTGCCCCAAGACAAGGACACTAAACTTAGATCCCCAGAGGAAGGAACTGTGATCAAACTAGACAGGATGGGAGCTCCTGGGTCCCAAGAGTCATTGAACCAACTGAGACAAAGAGCTTCTCAGATGCAATAACAGGAACAAGGACTCTAGCCTTTCCCCTCTGGGCCATAACCTGGGGCCCCAACAGGAAGAAGCTAAATTCTCAATATACCCAAGCATTGTTTTCAGGCTAAAAATACCATTGGCTAAATCCTGCTGCTTTGGGCTGGGGATTTGGGCTTGGCTGCCTATATGTGAAAAGCATTGCTGAAAACTCTTCAATTCTGAGAGTTATAGAAAGGAAGACCCTTATTCAGGTTCTAGGACCTTGAAAGCTTGGAAATGCTTATGTGTGCAGAAGCCCCCAAATTCATATACCACACTCATTAACAGGGAGCCTCAGCTAGCCCGCCCTTCCTCTAGCATCTGAGTACCAAGAAAGTCAGTTAATATATCTTTATCTGTAAGAGAATTACCCAGATGAAAAAGAGGCCAGTGCATGGACCCAGAATTTGTTCAAAGAGAATTGAGGGAGCAGCCCAGATTAGAGAAGGAAGGAAAGAGTGAGAAAGGCTAGCTGCTTGCCTCCCCACACCTGCCCAGCCCCAGTGGGCTCCAGCTGAGGGTACCTTGGGAATGCGGCGGGCCCGGCGGCTGGACAGCAGCTCACTCGTGGTGCTAAGGCTGTCTTCGTTGAGGCTGGAGGGTGAAGATGGTAGACTCAGTTGAGCCAGGAGCAGCATGTCGTCATGGCTGTGCCTTTTAGGTAATCGTGGCAGCCGGTGGCTCTTCCTTTCTGACCAGTTCCCACTGCGCAGAGACTGGCTGCTGGGCTTCAGGGAGAGCTGGTGTGGGGGAGAGAACAGGGGAGAGGAGCTTGCCACGATGCCTTGGCCACTACCTGTCTGCCAGGACCTAGACATAGCAGCCACATGCCTAGCTCCCCCAAGTCTCGCCCTGAAATTTCCACCCCTCTTTTAACCTTAGCTGCTAATCAGCCAGGTCTGGGCTAGATTAGATACTTGCTTCCCCAGAGGCTTCACTGCTTCCGCCAGAAAAAAAGAAAGCAGAGGCTAAGAAACCTATGCTTTCATCTGATTAGAAAGAGAAGGCAAATCAGGAATTCTGAAGGCGCCTCCTGAGCTCTGAGACAAGGACCAGTGAGCCTGGACAATGGACCCAGCCTTCCCCACCTCAGCCCCTGAGACAGTCCTAAGAGGTTTCTGTGAGCAGAGTTCGCAACCCACTTGCCAGCCTGCTCTGCTGGGTGATGCTGGCAGCCTGATCCTGCTCACTTCTTCCAGGGAGAACACAAGGGCTCTGGGCTCTGACTACCAAAGCTGGGCCAAGCAGGCCTCCCACTCAGCTGGCTCCTGCATCCACGAGGCCCCCAGTCCTGATCCGCTCACTCCCTGCCTCTCCATCTATGCTACACCTTTAGGCACAGGACACGTTCCTAGCAACAGATCTTGCTCCCTGTGGAAAGGCAAGTGCCCCCGCAGACTCCCACCCGCTGTCTGGATCTGGAATTGCCTCTCTTCACTCTCCAGCAAATCCTCCCTCCTCCACAGTCCCCAATTTCCTCTTCCCACCCAATCAGGCTGGTGATACAAATTCAATGGAAACTTGTTTGAACACAGCATATTAAAGGGTACACCTTTTATTTTTAAAAAATCACATTAGTCCGAAGCCAGAAGAAATCATTTTTATATTCTCTGGCCAATGTTATTACATACCCAGTTCCCTCCACTTTGCACAGAGAATTAGAGTTACCTGGGGAGGTCACAGAAGCCTCTCCATCTACCTCCTGTCACCATGGGCAAGACCAGAATGAGCTTCAGTCCAAGAGCTTCCTTTGACTTTTCACCTTTCCCCTCATCCTGCCTTCTCTTAGTCTATTCCTCAAAGACTCATTCTTACTCCCTCCAACAGGAGTGGCTCTGGGTGTCACAGACACCTGCATGGCTCTCTAAATCTGGTTTGTGGATCCTACAACTGGCCTCCCAGCACCAGTACTGACATAATTTCTGGCAGAGTTTCAGAATACCAAGACTCCAACCAGGGCCCTGTTCTTTTGTTTCTCACAGAAGGGGAGGAGAAACAGTAAGAGAGGAGACTGCAGGGGCTCCTGGCTGACTTTTGCAGCTGAGCTTGGATAGCGAGGAAAAGGAGACAGAATGCCCTGGGAGCATGTCCCAGTTGTCCACAGGGGTTTCAACATGGCAGAAGTCCCTGAATGCAGAGTTGTTTGCTGAGGGGACCTCCTTTGCCAAGTACTAGTGGGGGGAAAACCCTGGATTGAAACTGGGCCCAAGCTTTGAAAGAACAGGCCCTCACCGTGGCCCTCATGCTGACCCCACTCACGTTGGGGCTGTGTTACCTGCGTGGGTGGGTTGTTGTACTTCCTGTCTTGAGGACTCCACATCCTGTGCAAAGAGTCCAAGGAGTTCTCAGAGAGTTGCTGGGATTTTCGTCCTGCTCTTCTGCTCTTTAAGTCCACATCCTCATATGGATTCTCCTTGGGCAGATCTCCTGCAGAGACGGAAGAGTTAGAGAAGGGGGAGAAGGGAAGAAGGAAACACACAGACTCACACACACACACACACACACACACACACACACACACAAATAAACAAGCAGAATTCCTGTGAACCAAAGAGAATGGCTTCTGCCTGGCCCTTTCAGCTCATGAGTCATGCTGCTGCCCGTCTGCAGCAGGGAGACTACAAACAGATCCTGGCTCCAAGTCCAGAAGAGGAGCCCCCCCACCCCCAGCCCAACTCAGCTCAGCTTCGTCTGGCCTCTGCTTTATAAATTCAAGGATTGCACAAGACTGGCTCAGCCACCCCTGCCTGTGCCCAGCCAGAGGACACAGCCAGCACCAGGAGTCTTTCCTTGGCTCCAGTCCCTCTGCTGCTAAAGCCCCAGAAATGTACAGTTCAAGGTAGAAAAGGCTTTCAGAGATTACCCGCTGTCCCCTTCACCTAACTCTCTGTGGTTCTCCCTGGGGAGCCACTTTGGAGGGTGGGCATGGAGGAACTCAAAGAACTCTAGGGAACAGGGTTGTACTGAGCCACCCTCTCACCGATTACACGTTTCAGCAGGGCTTTTAGGGCAAAGTTTTGTCTTGTTCACTGAGGCAACCCTACGACCAGAACAGTGATTAGCAAGTATACGTGTTTAGTAATTATTTGTCCCATGAATCTCTCTTAATATAGTGTCAATCTGTTTCCTCCACTGCTGAGCTCAGCAAAAAGAGAATGATCATCACTCCCCTTTTAGAATAAATTCTCCTGTTGTGACACAGGGGAGGTGTGAAAGGCTCAGAAGGAATCTGGGCCAAAGGATGGGGTTGGGGGGAAGTTCCTGCTTCTCAGGACTAGATCTAAAATCCTTGGCAGTGGGCACCATAATGGCACTACCAGAAAACCCCAGGAAAGCCCCATACACAGCCCCTGCCCTTGAAGGTTTGCAAGACACCCCTTTCCCCAAGCTATACCTCCTGCTCCTTCCCCTCCATCACATACCTAGACTTATCTAAAATATTACAATACCATTAGCCATGTCAGTCCTGGCACAATCCTGGCAGCAGAATCACAGTGGTGACAAGGGCCATGGGGACTCTGAGTAAATACAGTCTTCTCTGCCTCCGTCCTTTGTTTTTCCATATCCTCCCTGCTGCTGAGCAGGACTCACTCCAGCATTTCTCTCCTGAGCAGCAGGATTGAGTCTAGATGACCACTGAGCCCTACACCTGACCTACAGGTGCCAGGATGTGCCTTACACCCCAGAGGAGCTTAGACCCCCACTTCTCAGGGAGCAGACAGAAGGAGGAGCTGGAGGACTAGAAACAGAGGCTGCTGAGCGTGCAAGCTTTCCTAGACAGGGCATAGGAGAACCCCAACCCCATATGCTTCTAGATTTCTCAATTTCCAAAGCTGAGGTTCCTCCAACTTGTGGCATCTACTTATCACTATCATGAAAATCCACAATTAATTTAGGAAATGCTTTCACAGAGGTGGGGGAGGAGTGTGAAGAGAATTTCAGCCACAGCTGAAAAGACTGCAGTAGGAGCAATAGAGATCTCTGTAAACGTATGAGTCAAAGAGGGGTCACTGGGATTTGGGACAGGATTAAGTGATTCCCAACTCCAAGCAGAGTCCCCAGCAATTGAGCAGACCTTTTCCTGTAAAACGGTCATGCTATTAAAATTGTCTCCATTCCAGATCCCTGACTAAGCAGAACCCGCCCAGCGACCCTGCCTCAGGAAGTCAAATATCAAACCCAGTGTCCCCTGAATTTTTGCTCCAGCCTACCCACCATGGGGCACTTAGGGAGGTGCTGGGATGATTTCTCTACTTCTGGTCCCTCCCCGGCATATATCTTGCAGTAGTGAGGCGGTGAGGGGGATTAAGAATGGGAGAATGCCAGGCTATAGTCTTCCTGACCTGGTAAAACAGGACCAGAACATCACTGTCCACTGGGGTAGGGAGAACATTTATTCCAAGCTCATCAAATCCAAACTGCCTTTGGCTGGATGAGCAGCCAGCGTCCTTATTCTCTAACCTACAGAAGACTTGTCTCAACTCCTTTAGATCAGGGTTTCTCCAAGCTATTGACATTTTGGATTGAATAATTCTTATTGTGGTGGACTTGCCTGTCCATTTATAGGATGTTTAGTGGCAAACCTGGCCTCTAGCCACCAGATGATATTAGCATACCCTCAGTTGTCACAACCAAAAATGTCTCCAGATGCTCTCTGGGGGTAGATGTATGGAAGAGAGGAAAAAAGCGAGGGAGGGAGGGAGAGAGGGAGGGAGGAAGGAAAGGAAGGATGAAACAGCCAACCACTGCTTCTTCTGAATACCACGACCTAAGTCACAAGGCTAGCTCTCTTTTTTTGCCTTCTTCCCTCCTGCTCAATCCCTCCTTCCCCCACCCCCCACAATCAGAGCTTTGAATGTTGATATAAAACCCAAAGCTCAAAGAAAAGGTGTAGGATATTGACACCCAGCGGAGCAATAGTGTTGATGCACTTCATTAACAGAGGGTGGGAAACAGTATTCTCAAGACTAGTGCTGCCTTTGGAAACCAGATTTCAGGAAGCCTCAAATAAAATACCTGCTTCTCTGGCCCAGCTCTAATGCCAGCCTCTTTCTTCTCCAGCAGTGTTTAACATCTTCTCTGATGCAACCAAACCACTAATCACTTCTCCAGGAAATGACTGCTGGCCTTAGCCCAAGTCCTGCCTCCCTGGCCTCAGGTTGGTCCCTTCCCAGACCCAATTCACCTGCCACCCCAACTTTCTAGACTACTCCTGACTGCCTTTTGGGACTGTCTCACAGAGACTCCCAGTCATCATCTCTCCAGGCAGTGAGGATGCGTAGAGACCAAGCAGATCCTGAGTCCTAGAGTCACTAAACGAAACCTGCCAACAGCCAATAAATATCAAAGCAATGGCTCAGAGTGGGGAGAGAAGGCAGGCGGTGGAACAGTGCTCAGAACTCCCTAAGGGAACAGAACAGTGCTCAGAACCCCCTAGGGGGAAAGAGCAGAAGCTGGAGCTAATGGCAGACTTCATTCAGCAGGGGCACGAGTAGGGGGCAGGAAACCCGGCAGACTGCAAACTTTCACCTGCATTCCTTCCCACACAATTTTCTTGGGTCAGTCCACACCACCCTTGGAGAGGGACCAAGAGGTAAGCCCTCTTCCCTGAAGGCCTGGCCCTGAGCAACCCCAGCTCATCAAGTACAGCTGGGGAAGCCAGAGGTCTCAACCTTTCCCAGCTTTGACAATGAAACAAGAGGCAAGGGCATTTGTGCTTTGCAATTTTCTAAAGGGGGACTGTCAAAGCCCAGACTTCTCATATCCATCCTCTTGAAGGAAGAATCCAGCCCCACTGGGCCATGTCCTCACTTCTCCCTGCAGCTCCTTTGGTCCTTAACCACATCCATAATGCTCCCTCTACCCACTGGAAGAACGAGTTAGGGAAGGAGTGTGTGTGTATGTGTGCACAGTCCTAAGCTTCCTGCACCACACCCATTACTAGGGCCCTAGGTCTGCAACATCCCTTCCCAGCCCTCCTCTGGCTCCAACCAGCTGTTTGTCCTGGTTCTCATCCTTTCTCCTTCTCACACAGCTGAGAAAGGGCCAGGCTAAGAGCCCAACTCTGGCAATGGATCGGACTGGGACCTCTAAAAAGCTAGCTGTTCCCTGAGCTGCACCTCTCAGCTGCTTTGTTTCCTCTTGCAACTTCCATCCTGACGGGCAACCCTCTGGCCCTTACTGTCTCCCATCCTAAGGGCAAATGAGAAAAGAAGCCCCAGAGAGGGGAAGCTCAACAGGAACTGGCCCTGTCCCCAGTTTGCATCCCACTAATGTTCCTGGAAACTCTCCCTCAACTCTAGCTAGCTGACAGGAGTGGGAATCTGCAGGAATGCAGCCCAGGCTCCTTGGTCAGGCGCCGAGGCCACTCCACAAAACTCCCTAACAAGCTGCTTCCTTGGGTGCATTTTTAAGTGTCAGGCTCAGAATGCAAACATAAGGCTTTGTAGAATAGCAGCATCTTCCAGGGACAGATGTCAAATTGGACAGGCGAGAAATAACAGCCCCAAGAAGCAGCAAGGCTGCAATTTTCTTTTTGAACCTCTTTCTTGCAAATTAGCAGGATAAACCCCAACCTGTTTGCAAGTATCCCACCCCAGTTCCCCAGGCATCATGCCTGGTATGGGCAGGAGGCCAGCAAACTCCCCAAGGCCTCTTGTTCAAGTCTACTGCTCAAAGAGAAGACATGACAGTTTCTGGGTCAACTGGCCCTCAACCTCTAACAGACCATGACTCCAGTCCCATTGCTAGTACCCAAGATGGACATTTAGTACGGGTGTTGTCTGCCTCCCAGAACAAGCTCTGTTCGTCCCTGAGGAAGTAAAACAGCACAAGAGCTGGATGATCCAGCTGGAATCAAAATCACCCTTAATCCCACAGAGCACAGAGAGAAGGCTCCAGGGAAGTCAGAACCACTGACCAACCCAAGGCAAAGGTGAAACTGACCTTCAGAGTTCAGCAACACGAGACCCCTGAATCCTCTAGGAGGGTTCCAAATTCTTGGACCTGTCTCCAGGAAAGGAAAAAAGGGATAACCTGACCAGAATCTAACAGAAAAAATATTCTCCCTTGTTTTTACCTCTAGCCTCCCAAATCAGGTCCCAGAAATTCAGCCTGGGCTGCTGTGGGGGATACCGTCCTAACTATAGCCTCTGAAAACACTCTCATCTCCACAGCACAAGCTCCAAGCAAAACCCAAACATCCAATGCAGTACATTCCACAACAGGTGCCTGGGTCCTTCCCCTGCCCTTTCTCAACTGCACCATCCCACTCTTCTCTTTCCCCTGCTCTCTACACAGTGGTTGGAAGATCCAGAAGCCAGGCAAGCAGCTAAGGAAGATGTCCTAACTCCAACTCCTCAACCCTCACAGTCCTTGCCCCTAGCTCTACTTGGCCATCCAAGAGGCTGCCAAGCTGCTCCTATATTTTCTTGCCTCCTCATGCAACATCCCAAAGTGGAAGAGAATCCTCCCTGAGGGAGAGGCCAGCTCTGTTTCCTCATTCTCCTCCCTGCCTCTGGTAGCAGGATACAGCCCAATTTCCTCCAGCTGGCAGACATGTAATGTGTCACTGCTGCAGTGAGCAGAGTAGGTAGTTTTCTGCAGTCTCTCCAATGTGTCAGGCACTGCCAATACTATGATCCTCCCCATTCCCGATTCTCTGACAAGGCTAGGGCAGCCCTTCTGTGCAGCCCAGGAGTTTCCAATGGGGTATGTTCTTGCATCAATGGAATTGAAATTAAGAGGCACTGTCCTGGGCAACAGAGCTGCTCCCTGGGCCTTCTTAGGACAGGATCAAGAGAAAGGGAAGAGGGAGGCAAGTATGTCTGAGTCTCTGCCTCCTCACTTATCAGAAAGGACTCCCTTCCACTCTGGGATGTTGTGTGAAGAGCAAGAAAATACAAGAACAGCTTGGCTACCTCAGGTGAGGGGCTAGGACTGTGGGCAAGCTGGAGTCGGGGTATCTTCCTTCACTGCTTGTCTAGCTTCTGAATCTTTGGCTCTGATGCCCACAGCTCTTGACCTCAGCTCTGGGTGACCTGTGGGCACAAAACTGTCTTTTTCTCAGTGCTAAGAGAAAAGACCTCCCTCCCCAAGCTATTGCTGTTCTAGAGATCTCACACCCACAGTCTTCCTGCTGTGACCCAGATTTGCATGGCTACATACTATACACACTGTTCCTGGGAAAGTGGTGTCCCTGCGGGTCTGAGCTCGGCTGCTGCCTCCCCAGAAATGCTGGCCCAGCAAGTTGTAAGGAGAAAACTATGAAAGGGATGGCTCAGCTCAAATGAGGGAATAGATGGCCCTCTCTTCCTAAGATTCCAGTCTTCTAGAATCTGGAGGGTTCTCTCTATAGGGGCTACTTCTCTCTCTGCTGTGATAACTAAGACTATGTTCTCCAGCTTCAAGGCCTGAGACAGAGACAGAAACAAGACAGGGACAGAGACGGGGAGCAGGCAAGCACAAAGTACACTGCATCTCTCCTCCTCATCAACTTACACTGAGACATACACTCTGAGTGGAATTAAAGGCCTCCCTGAAGAGGATGAAGACAGAATTAAAATGAATGCCAAAAAATAAACCCAAATCAAGCTAGACCATGCATCTTTTGTCTGACCCTTGAACTCAAGTTTGCCAACACCATGTCCTCCCACTTGTTGGAAGACAATTCTTTAACAGAGTCTTGCATTTCTGCCCTTCTGAGCAAGAGGATTTGGCAGTTCCAGTGTATATTTTAAAGGATGTTTATATAGCAGACAGTCTTGGAAGGCAGAGATAGTGTCTCCCTGTAGGGCAGAGGCAGATTTGTTTCCTGACCAGTATGATAAAGACGTTTCTTTGCAGGACAAAGGTTGGGCAGGTTTGCTTGCAGCTCCTGAAAACACTGGAGTTTCCTAAGTGTGCACTCCCTAGCTGGTACACAGACCCACAGCGTGTGCAGTGTCTATGCAGCCCCCCTCCATACTATCCCACAGGACTTGTGGGCAAGGGGAACCCTTGTGAATAGGAAGCTCGTGCTGCCCACTGTACCATGAGTAATAAAGTCCTTTGTCTGTGAACCAGGGGTTTCGTGTCTTCTGCCACAATCTATGAAACTTGCCAGCTTGTGCTATAGACTGAATGTTTGTGTCCCCTCAAAATATGTTGAAACCTAATCACCAGTGTACTGGTATGTGTTGGTGAGGCCTAAAGGAGGTAACGGACTTATGAGGGCAGAACCCTCGCAAATGGGATCAGTGCCCTTTTAAAAGGGACCCCAGCCAGGCTCGGTGGCTCAGTCTGTAATTCCACGCTGCCTTTGGGAGGCTGAGGTGAGTGGATTGCCTGAGCCTGCAGGTTTGAGACCCGCCTGGGCAGCGAGACCTCATCTCTACAATAAATCAAAAAATCAGCCGGGCATGGTAGCGCACACCTGTAATTCCAGCTACTCAGAAGGCTGAGGCGGAAGGATCGCCGGAGCCCAGCAGATTGAGGCTGTGGTGGCCGGGAGCAGCCACTGCACTCCAGTCTGGGCGACAAAGTGAGACTCCAACTCAAAAAAAAAAAAAAAAAAAGGGACCCCAGAGAATACCCTTGGCCCTTCTGCCATGTGAGTGAGAAGACACAGTGAGAAGACAGCCATCTTTGACAATAACACAGGACTTCACCACACACAAAAGCTGCCAGCATCTTATTCTTATTTAATCCTAATGATAACCTTGTGAAGTATTTGTATTATCATTGTTAATATCATCATATCATTTTATAAGAGAAAAGCAGTCTTCCCAAAAGTTAAGGGATTTGCCTAAGGACATGCAGCTAAGCAAGAGGTCCTGGAGGACTCCAAAGCCTTCCAAAAGTAAAGAAGGAATGATGCTGTTTTCTGGCTCTCATGGCCTCAGAGCCCCTTTGACTCAGATCATCCAAGCCAGGCTTTAATCACTCAGCTGCTCTTTGCTAATGTGCTTCTTCCAATGCCCATTTCTGGGATTCAAAAAGTGGGGCCATGTCCTCATAGTAAATTAAGTGAGGCTTTGAGTGTCTCCTCCTGTTCCTGTTCTTCTGCAGTCCCCAGGGATGACCCAGCCGCCACCCCTGCCACTGCTTACCCACAATGTCTTCATAGGCATTTTCTTCTAAAGTGCTTTTGGATCCAAACTTGGGTTGGTTCTCAGTACCATTCTCAGTGGGAGAAGAGGGGTACAGGGACTGGAGACTGGATGCATCCTCAAACTCAAAGGATTTTCTGTGGATAACAAGAACAAGAGTCATTCCCACTGACCCAGATCTCTGCTGCCTTGCTAGGGAACATCCATGGGCAACAGAAAAGACCAGAGCCCTCCTTATCAAACCAGCTACTAGAAAAGCATCAAGGTAAATCCAAAGTTACCAACCAAAAAAAGAGACAGATTGTTTGAAAGTCCCTAGCCTGGATGCCTGCAACACGCCTTATCCCTAATGGTACCAATAGCTTCAAAGCATGCTATTATTACTTTATTCTTCAAGACTTTTAAATAAAAAAACAAAGGGGGGGGGAAGCATGCTATGTGTCAGATGCTATATCAAATGCACCTTTGCATCTGTTATCTCATTATGTTCACAACAGTGCTACCAGATATTGCACTGTTTTACCAATGAGAAGATTAAATGACAAAGGTAGGACTCTCCCATGCTATGTGACTCCAGGGTCTGTGCTTTAACCACAACTCTGGCCTCTGTGTCCTAGGAATTATTCTCCTGGAAAAGCATCTGCCATCGCCACAGAAACTAAGTGTTTGATCTGCCTCTGGAGTCTCACGGTCACAGGTGCACCCTGGCCAGTACTCCTGCCACTGCACTAAGCAGGTAGAAGAGCTCCACGCTGGAAGGGTCCTGCTTGGGGATGTCAGGGGGTTGGAGCAGAAGTTGGTGCTGGGGGAGTTTGTTGAAACAGGAAGGGCTGAGCCCTCAAAACAGATCAGACCACTACCGAGGTGGAGCCGGGAGGGCAATTTACAGCCAGAAGCTCCTGCCAAGACCCAACTCCCCTCCAGCTAAGCATCTGCTCCTCTTCATCCCCCAAATAACCTTCCCCTCTCCTGCAGAATTTCAAGACCACAGCTTGTTGGCTCCGAAGATGCCATGTGCCCACAGCAGTCTCTCCTCCTCTCCTTCCTCAGAGACCCCGACTGCAGCCTCTCCCTCTCCAAGGCAAGTCTCAGCAGGCTCCTGGAGAGGGAAAGGAGGAACAGCACTGACCGGATACCTCCTCTCACCCAATAACACCTCCTTCTCCCTTCAGGTACCATCAGACCTTTCAGTCAATGAAGTCCTTTTTCTCTTGTTTACTGAACAAGAGAGTCCTGGGTGCAAGTCAAGGGCTAAAGGTGTCCTCTAAAGGCCACATCTTGCTCTTGGCTTGCCTGGTCTTCCTGTGGCACGCAACACAACTGAACACACCTTATATTGCTGTTCTCTTCCTGTTCCTCTTTGACATCATCTGTCCTCGTTTTTTTTTTTTTGTTGTTGTTGTTGTTTTGAGTTGGAATCTCACTCCGTCGCTTAGGTTGGAGTGCAGTGGCACGCTCACGGCCATTCCAGTGTTGACCTGCCAGGCTCCGGTGATCCTTCCGCCTCAGCCTTCCAAGTAGCTGGAACTACAGGTGTGTGCTACCATGCCTGGCTAATTTTTTTTTTTTTTTTTTTTTGAGTTGGAGTCTCACTCTGTCACCCAGACTGGAGTGCAATGGCCGCTCCCGGCCACCGCAGCCTCGACCTGCTGGGCTCCAGTGATCCTTCCGCCTCAGCCTTCCAAGTAGCCAGAATTACAGGCATGCACTACCATGCCCGGCTGATTTTTTGATTTATTATAGAGATGAGGTCTTGCTGCCCACGCAGGGTCTCGAACCCGCGGGCTCAGGCAATCCACTCACCTCAGCCTCCCAATGGCACAGGATTACAGGCTGAGCCACCGAGCCCGGCTAATTTTTTTTTTAATTGTAGAGACAAGGTCTTGCCAAGTTGGGCTCAGGCAATCTACTTGCCTTGGCCTCCCAAAGTGCTGGGATTACAGGCTGAACCACCGAGCCTGGCCATCCTAGTTGGCCACCACTCTTCAGGCTCTTGTGAGGGATTTTCTTTTTTCACTTGCCTTTTAAATGCCAGAGTCTCACAAAATTCTGTCTTCAAGACTCTTTTTCACTCTGCACTTTCTAGGTGTCAAATATCCATAAGCTATCACAGTATCCGCCGTCTGTTTTTTCCCCTTCCTTCCTTCCTTCCTCCCTTTCTCCCTCCCTCCTTCCTTCCTTCCTTCCTCCATCACCCAGGCTGGAGTGCAGTATTATGATCACAGCTCACTGCATCCTCCAACTCCTGGGCTCAAGCAATCTTCCTGCTTCAGCTTTCCACGTAGCAGGGACCACAGAAGTATACCACCACACCTGACTAATTTTTTTTTAAATTTTTTTGTACAGACAAGGTCTTGCTATGTTTCCCAGGCTGGTTTTAGACTCAAGTGATCCTTCTGCCTCGGCCTCCCAAAGCACTGGGATTACAGGTGTGAGTTACTTTTGTACCTCGACGACTTAGAAATATCTGTCTTTGGCCTAGCCTTCTCAACTAGTTAAATATCCGAAGGCTGAGCACAGTGGTTCCCTCATGTCAGCCCATGAACTGCAGTGAGTGTGAGACCAAGTTTTCACTGGCATATACAGTAGAGTCAGCATCTTATGCAAGTAGTCCTCAAGTCAGCACACAAGACACAAGCATGTACAAATTGTCCTTGAACATCCCCCAGAAAGATGGTGCGCTGAAGACCAACATACTGTCCCTCATTAAGACTGATTACAGTTTCTCTCCCAGATATTTAAACAGATTTCTTTTTCTTAGGTTTAATTTTGCATTTTTAAAATAGTTTTTTTTAAAATACATTAATTACAAGAATCGCACTAGGTGTAAAAGACACAAACTTACCATCTCATACTCCTTGGGGAACATGCTCCCTGTGTGGAAAGGCATACAGAACAGAATGCGCTTCTGGAACTGCTTCTCTTTTTCCAAGAGCACAAAGTCAAGTTGGCTAAGTTAATTCTTACATGAAGGGACTCCACCATATATGGTCTATGTGTGTATATATTATATATAAATGCAATGTATGTAAAACCTCCAAGACTGATTAACTCTCCCCCCATCCCTTTGGTCACCTAGTTAACTGCTCTTTGCTCTTCTAAACTTAGCTCAGAAACTGCTTCTATGAGGATTCCATCCCCCCTCGCCCCAACACCCATGTCTAACTTAAGATTCCTCGCCCTTGGTTCTCTGCAACTTCCTGTAATGACATGGGTCACGGCACATGTGATGATATCTATGAAGTCCTTGAATGCACAAACCATGTCTTAGTTGCCTCTGTGTCCCCTTGACCAGCACAGAGCTTGGCGCACAGGAGGCTCTGGATGGGGGTTTATAGAAAATGGAAGAATAAGGACAAAGCAAATACGCTTGGCAGGCTGTTAAATAATTAAAGAGCCAGTGAGCATTTTGGAGTGGGCTGAAACACGGGATTACCCTTAGCCAAGGGCCGTTCTGGCTGTGGGTTTGAACCTTTGTAATGTCTTCCACTCTGCACATGGCAGGAAAGTTTATATATGAGATGGGATAGGCTAGATAAAGCCTGAAGTATGAAAACAGACTGGAGAATCCCTAGAAGTGAAACCAATCTAAATGCCCATCTGACTTTGGGTTAGATGGGAAAGGCAGTAAGGTGTAGGAGGACAGATCTTCCAAAGGAAGCTGACTCCCAGCCTACCCATTCCAGAAGATAAGATGCCTGTCAACTTTTACCAACTGGGGCAGCTCTAGCTCACAAGCCAGCCTGAGCAAACAGCTCTCGTAGTCCAGGCTCAGAAATGCTGAGATTGACCACAGTACAAACGTGAGCATCGGAACAGGTCATTCTTGGACATGGCCCCAAGAAGTACATGAAATGTTCTTTCACTCCTTTTTCCATCAGTCTCCCCTTTTGGGATCCAAGAATCCCCTCTTAATATAGGGCCCAGGGATCCTATATGGCCAGGAGGCCCTCAGGAGAGAGCGAATCATGTTAAGTGTGCTGACACTGCCATGTTACTGATAAAACACAGTATTTGGAAAACGATTCACTTGAAGAAACACATTCCTAATGCTGGTATTTCGAGTGGTAGGGAGGCTAAGAGCTTATCAGTACTCAAGGGACTGCCCACTCTACCTCCTCAATCCTCCCCCATGGAAGGACCAAACCCTGTTGGAAAGGCCTCCAACAGGGCTGGCCACACAGCCCAGCTCCACCCCAAAGAGCAAACCCAGCCAACACCTTCACAGCACTGGGAAGAAGTGCTTCACCCTCCCACTCATGTTCAAGTATCTGGTAAGAGCAAAAGAACAATCTCATTTTTCACTAGCACATCTACCACCTGACAAGTTTTCAGTGCTCCAGAGCTCAGAAAGCACTACTGACTGTGACCCACACAACAATCCGCTTTTGCATTCTCCCTCTAAAGAAAGCCACAAAACACTGCAGGGGTGCGCGTTACCTGCTCTGGGACTTGCGGTGGCCACGCATGTCCTTCTTGGGTCTCCGGGTGACTGGTGGGGCTGGGGTGGAGGGCAAGGGGGGTGGAGCAGCAGGTGTGGGTGAAGGAGGTAGACCATTGCTCGGCTTACTCTTGGGGTTCTTGTCAGCCTCATATTCAAAGGTGCGCTTGGGTTTAGGGACAGGGTTCACAGCGGGATCAAGGGAGCTCTTCGATGGCAGCAGCTGGGAGCTAGGGCTATTTCCAGGGGTCCCTGGCTTAGTAGGACCACTGCCTTCCCTCTCCGGGGGTGGGCCCGCCTCCCCCCCAACTCCAGCCACTCCTACTGCCCGGCTGCCGGCGCTCACACTTGCACTCCCTGTCGGTTCCTCCAAGGTGCCCAAGGTTCCAGTCTTCCTTTTCCCTCGGTCTACACTGTAGCAGCTACTGGGGAGCTGGGGGAGCCCCCGGCCTGGCTGCTCCTTCAGGGCCTGTTCAATTTTCTGGATCCGGCTCAGCACTGCTGAGCTCTCCTTCCTGCTGCCATGCCCCCTGAGGAAGGCACTGGGCTCATTCCGGCCTGGCCGTTTCTCCAGCCGGTAGACAGAGTCCCGGACAGGGAGTGCCTCTCCCTCCTCCTCGGTCTCAGGGTAGGAACACTCAGAGAAGGTCCTGCTCATCCTCCGGAGGCCCTTGAAATCAAAGGTCTTTTCTGAGCTGCAGGGGGACGGCACCACACTGGGGCAGCCCACGCTGGGGCAGCCCTCACTGGCTGCACACTCGCCCCCAGAGCCCTCCCGCTTCTCTCCACACAGGCTCATCATCCTGGGCGAAGCCTCTCGGCGACCTTCCCATGCTGAAATCTTCTCCCGGATGCCCAGACTGTGGGCACGGGTGCCAGCGCGGTTCAGCAGGACGCTCCGTGGGCCAGCCGCTGGCCCTGAGAATGGCGTGCTCTGGGCAAGGGGGAGGAAGGCAGCTACTCCCTCTGCATCCTGGGCTGCGCCTTGGACGTGCTCCTTTGGGTCCTCTCTCTTGCACACTGAAGTGCTTCTGTCCAAATAACTGAAGCTGGTAGCCTTGAGGGGACAGATGGGAGGTGAAGTATCTGGGGAGGGATCCTGAGGGTTCTGGGGTGAAGGATCGTGGGAGTGCCAGTCCTCGAGGAGCACCCGGGAGCTGGAGTGGCTGGGGTACCTGCAGGCTGAGGTTTCACTATCGCTGAGGGGGTAGATGGGACTCCTTGGTGGGGAGAGAACTGGAGGTGGAGAGACTGACTGAGACCTGGGAGCAAAAAAAAAGAATAAAGAAAATGGCAGTGAGTGGCCTAACAACCAGAGGCATCGTGTTTTATTCTTACAGAGCTCAGCAACTCTTTTCTGCAGAACTGGTGAGCTAAAAAGTAATCTATTCAAGTAATGTATCTTAAAGGCTGTCCTCAAGGAGAGAAGCAGACCCTTAACCACAGCAGACCAAACTCAACGGGCCTCTTTGCCCAACTCACCTCCAGAGACCCTGAGTAATGTCTGGAATAGAAGCCTGTTCTATAATAGGCTAGAGCATCCCAAGAATCTACAGCTGCCAACAAGAGAACAGCAAGACAAGTGGTGTGCTCCTAAATGCTTAACAACCACCTCTCTGGGGGAGATGGTGTAGATCAGTAGCATCTGCCAGTTTCTGTAGTATAAATATCCCTGCTATGATTGAGTTACCAATGTGACAATGAAAGTGGAGGTGAGAAGAGATGTCATTCATCAACCCTCATTAGCAAGCAAAAGGCAGTTCTAGCACACTACTTTCTGTAGTGACCCCAAATATATACACTTGAACACTTTGATCTTTCCCTCTAACAATCTCCCATCTCCCCTGAGACGTTTACTACTGGACACAACATCTCGCTTCCTCACCTTGGATCCTGACCAGAATTAGGATCCTTGGGGGCTTCAAAAAGGTCTGGAGAGCCCCTCAGGAAAGAGTCCTTTCCACTCTCTCAGTGAGGAGGAGGCCAATAGGGAGGGGAGACCAACCCCTTACACAGCTCCTGCCTCTAGGAGTAGCATCACGGCCTATAAACATCAGCCATTTCTCAGCCCCAAATCCATCTACAGATCTTAGCAAATACCGGGAACAGTTCTAAAGAAATGTTTCCACATATACTAACTCATTTAATCTTCACAAAAATTCTATGAGGTTATTATCATGAATTATTATATTTATTTTACAAACGAAAAACACTAAGGCACAGAAAGGGTAACTAGCTCATCCAAGGTCACTCAGCTGGTAAGTGAAGCAGGGACATGAACTTATATGACACTGAGTTGCCTCTGGTGGAGAAGCAGTGCCTCTGCTGTCTCTGTAAACTGCCCAGGCCCACAGCACTGCCTGAGCCCCTTGGCACTGGGCACACCCCTGTCTAAAACACAGCATTTACAAGTATCAAAGGACCTCTTGATCTTCCCTACTCCATCTTGATTTCTTCTAGGTCAGGGTCATAGTATCTGGAAGGTGCTGAGCAAAAACAGAAAGGGAAAGGGGCACGTGAGCTTATTGGAGAGAACCAAACACACACTTCCTCTTCTGCACACTCTTCTGGTTGGCTACTAGGAAACTCACTGTCAGCTTTCAAAACTCTGTCCAAACAGGTTTAGTTCAAAGATGGCAAGATTTGCCAACACTGCACACTACAAAGGCCCACCTGACCCTAACGCCATGCCCTCCATGCTGGCTGTCTAGCCTCATAGGTTTCACAGTGCCATGCCATTCACAGGAAGGCAGCCAGCTGCCCCCAGCAAGACTGCTGTCACTGCTTGCTCACACACAGAAAACTGGAGCTCGAGTGAGTCACAGATTGGCTGACAATTCCCTGTTGGGTCATGGGCCTCTGGCTGGCCCCAGTCAACAGGAAACCTCAACATGCTTAAGTTGTTTTTAAAAGGGTGAGTCCAACAAGAACCATCCCATGTATACACGGGCACAGATGAGAGAAATTCGGTGCCCAGCCAAGCCAATGACCAAAAAGACTCTGCTCAGTGAGGAGGTGTGAACAGAGTAAGCCTCAGCCATCCCTAGGGTAGGCAGCAGCAGGCAATGCACCAAGCTTGAGCCCAGGGAGATCCCGACCTACTCACAATTGACAGAGGCCTTAGGTCTCTCTTATTTATTTTACAGACCTATATTATAAAAAGGTTATCAGTCCAGCCCCCTAAGCAAATGAGTGCCTGGGCTAAAAAGGACTCTATTCCAGTTATTCTCAACCAGAGGTAAGAGAAGATGCATTTTACTAGAGGACCACATCATTTGTTTATTCATTCAACAAATAATTAGTGAGTATCTACTGCATGCTAGGCCCTGTTCTAGGTGCTGGATACAAGGATAAACAAAATAGACAAAAATTCATGTCCTCAGGAAGCTTAAATTCTAATGGGAGATGACAGACACCTAAAAAGACTCAGAATCTCTTGAGAAGTCTTTTTAAGCGACATGCACCTCACCCCCTCCAGACATTTTGACATATGCTCCCCTTATGGGTGTGTTTCCTAACCTCCAAGATAAGAGTTCACTGGTCCGTGGAACCATTATTACTTATGGTCATTGGGAGCATAGCTCCTGTAGGTGGGGCAGAACAATGGTTCAGAATCTCTGGCCCATCTGACTCCAGTATGCTTCCAGAAAGAATGATTCTATAACTTCCCTTAGTGGTTGCAGCATGAATAAATCTCCACAGGTTAAGATGTTTCTCTCAATGCCTAGGCTTTTACTGGTTTCACTTCTCCCCTCTAGTAACACCTACAGTACAGTGGGCTGGCCCTTTCCTCCTTTTTTTTTTTTTTTTTTTTGAGTTGGAGTCTCACTATCACCCAGACTGGAGTGCAGTGGCCGCTTCCAGTCACCGCAGCCTCTACCTGCTGGGCTCCGGCGATCCTTCCGCCTCAGCCTTCCAAGTAGCTGGAACTATAGGCGCACGCTACCACGCCCGGCTAATTTTTTTGATTTATTGTAGAGATGAGGTCTCGCCTGCCCAGGCGGGTCTCGAACCTGCAGGCTCAGGCAGTCCACTCACCTCAGCCTCCCAAAGGCGCAGGATTACAGGCTGAGTCACCAAGATGTTTCTCTCAATGCCTAGGCTTTTACTGAGGTTTCACTCCTCTCCTCTAGTAACACCTACAGTACAGTGGGCTGGCCCTTTCCTCTTAAGAGGCTGTCTTTGGTATCATTGCTGATCACAGGCCAGGCCCAAGGCACTCCACCAAAGAAGGGCCTGAATATGATGAACCCGGGCATCCCTGAGTTCATCAGAGAGAAGGTGGCATTCACTCGCTCCGAGGTCTTGGGGATAAACTGGTAAACAAAAAAGATAAGCCCCTGTCCTCAGGTGGATGGCATTCTCACTTGAGGGTAGAATTCTCTGCAGTCTCTCCATATGTTTCTGATTCCACCTCTTATTAGCAATGAGCTCACTCTCTGAGCATCCAGTTTCATTTTCTCAAATTGTTCCACATAGCAGGGTTGTCATGGCACACAAGACCATGGATGTGAAATGTTAATTATCATTAGTACTGTTTTTTTACCAAGTTATGCCAGGCCAGTCATTCTCAATAAAGAGTAAGAACATCATGGCCTTAGGGTTCAAGTTCAATGTAGCCACTTAAAAGCTTCATGGTTTGAGCAAGTAACTTTCTCTCTCTAAGCCTCAGTTTCCTTAATGAGTTAGAAGACCACATATCTCAGGGAATTGTTGGGAGAAATAGCGATAATACACATCAAATGTTGAGCTTAGTGCCTAACACAGAGTGCTCAATCTTAGCTCGATAATTACTGATATTAACAAGGAATGACTATTCAGAAGAATCACCTGGGAAACTTTATCAGTTTATCTCTGTCCTTAGATCCTAAATATTGTCGAGGCGGTGGCAGTACATTAAATATGACCATGAATTCCTTGTAGCTCATGCTATGGAAAGGTGGAGTCTACTCTTCTGCCCCTTGAATCTGGGTTGACCTCTATTTGCTTTGACAAATAGAATGTGGTGGTGAAAATTAAAAGATGTCCAAACTCCAAACTTGAGGCCTCAAGAGGCCTTGAAGCTTCTCCCTTTACCCACTTAGAATGCTGTCACAC
The DNA here is from genome assembly GCA_027257055.1 of Cephalopachus bancanus. Classification (NCBI taxonomy): domain Eukaryota; kingdom Metazoa; phylum Chordata; class Mammalia; order Primates; family Tarsiidae; genus Cephalopachus; species Cephalopachus bancanus. Next base: position 526,246 of record JAPVLO010000207.1, on the reverse strand, counting down.
AGGAAGCCAATCTAGTCTTCTGGAGGATGAGTGGTCACGTGGACCATAACCAAGGCACCTCTATCAACAGCCAGCCTCCAACTACCTGAAATGTGAGTGAGGCCATCTTGGGTCCAGCTACATGAGTGTGCCCAGGGGAAACCCTAGAGAAACTGCCAGAAAACCCACATTTGAAATGTGATAAATAAGTCACTAAGTTTTAGGGTGGCTTGCTATGCTGCAGTAGTAAAATGATGTAGGTGGGAAGGGTCAGGCTTGTGTATAACTGACCTTCTCCCATCCCAGCAGAGAACCACTGGCCCGGGACTTCCATCCCCATGCCTCTCTCCTTCACCTGTCCTCAGACCAGCATCCACAATGTTTGGACTGGATCTCTCTTACTACTACAGGCTCTGATGTTCTTACAGGTGCAGTCCGGAACTGAAGCTAGTGCTGTCATTCCAAGAATCAGCCTTCATCAGTCTTTACTCCCAGGTTGAGGGAGGGCTCAGGAGAATCTGTCACCTAGAGAGTAAGAAGGTTTCAGGAGGGACACAATAGGGGCCAAGTGTCAGGATGCTTGGGTCTTTGGGACAGTGAGTTTACATGGCAGGTGGCATCTCCTGGCATGGATGGGAAAAAGCGCTCACTCTTGGGCTTCAGTTTTACTCACTCTAGTTGTTTCCTAGTTCCTCAAACTGAGAATGGGAGTGAAAGCAAAATAATGATCTCTCTGTTGGGTAAGGGGAAACTGTGGCCAAGAGAATGGCAGTGCCTGGATCAAGGATGCCTCAGGAAGCCACCACCTATGCAAAGCCTTCCTCATGGTTCGGCCGACCACTCTGCCACTGCCATGCTCCAGCATCACTTTTTCAGCATTTCCTGGACAGCTCCTTGCTAACCTTCTCTGAAACAGAACACAGGCAGCCACCTCTCACCCAGACCACAGTGTGCCAGACCCACCAAGCTGAAGACACACGTTGGCTACATTCAACCAGTGTATACTGAACACTCAATTTATTCTGGGCACTATTTTAGGCATTAATGGTCAGCAGAGACTAAAAATAGATAAAATCTCTTTTTCTATAGGTGACATTCTGATGGAGGGACACCGTGTTGCTTTGTTTAGAGTGAGCAAATCACAAACAAATCAACTCTGTGGGATGGTTATGGGGCCAATAAAGAAGAAAGGAGTGTGAAGGCCTAAGAGGTTAATGGGAGGATGAGTTGCTGTTTTATAGAGAGATCAGGGAAGGCCCCTATGCCAGGGGAGCATGTGACATAACCTGAAGGAAGTAGCAATGTGTTTATCTAGGGGAAGAATGTTCTGGGTAGAAAGAGCAGGAGGATAAAGACGACTGCATACCTACTGTATTTCAGGGACAACAGGAAGGCAGGCCTGTGTGACCAGAGTGGAGGGAGAAGAAAGAGGAGTGAGCTGGAGATGAGTCTGAGAGACACCAGAGGCTACATCATGGAGGACCCCATGGACCACTGATAGGACTTAGGCTTGTACTCCAAAGAGAAGGAAGCTCTTGAAGAGTTGTGAGCAGAGGAGTGACTTCACATCAGAGGATGACATGCCGGGGTGCTAGGGTGGCAGCAAGGAGACTACTCAGAGGACTACTGCAATAATCCAGATTATGAAGGCTTGAATTAGAACAGTAGCAGTAGAGAAGGATCTATTTTGATGGATTAGATGAGGGGCATGAGAGACAAAGAGATCAAGATTTTTTATCTGAACACCTAGTAGAATGGAGTTCCAGTTATAAATTTCAATTTAGGAGTCATTAGTCATATATAGATATAATTTTAAAACTATGTGACCAGGATGTAAGTATAGCTAGAAAAAAAGCCCAAGGACTGAACCCTGGGACATTCCAGTGTTTCAAGGTCCAGCCAAGGAGGAGGAACCAGCCAAGGAGACTGAGAGACTGACTGAGGAGAACATTTAGTAAGAAAAGAGGAAGGGCCAGGCGCAGTGACTCAGACATGTAATCTCAGCACTTTGGGAAGCAGGGGCGAGAGAACCGCCAGAGCCTGGGGGTTTGACACTAGCCTGGACAACTTGGTGAGCCCTCATCTCTACAATAAGTAAAACAAACAAACAACAACAACAAAACCGCAGGGCAATGTGGCGTGTGGCTCCAGTTCCAGCTATTTGGAAGGCTGAGACAGAAGGATCGCCTGAGCCCAGCAGGTTGAGGCTGTGGTAGCCGTGAGTATGCCAATGCACTCCAGCCTGGGCAACAGAGTGAGACTCTGACTCAAAAAAACGAAGACCATTAAGAGTGATGTCTTGAGCCGGGCTCGGTGGCTCAACCTGTAATCCTGCGCCTTTGGGAGGCTGAGGTGAGTGGACTGCCTGAGCCTGCGGGTTCGAGACCCGCCTGGGCAGCGAGACCTCATCTCTACAATAAATCAAAAAATCAGCCGAGCGTGGTAGCGCATGCCTGTAATTCCAGCTCCTTGGAAGGCTGAGGTGGAAGGATTGCCGAACCTAGCAGGTCGAGGCTGAGGTGGCCGGGAGCGGCCACTGCACTCCAGTCTGGGCGACAGAGTAAGACTCCAACTCAAAAAAAAAAAGTGATGTCCTGAGACCTTCAAGAAATAGGGAGTGATCAACTGAGTCAAATCTGCCAACAACTGAGTTGAAGGACTGACAAATGATCATTAGATTTGGCAACATGTAGGTCACTGGGATCTTACGAAGAGATCTTTCGAAGAGAGATTTTGGTAGAGAGGTAAGAAGGGAAGCTCGAATGGAAGAAATGCAAGAAAGTGGGAGGGGGGAGAAGTGGAGACAGAGAGATCAGACAACTCTTTCAAATAATTTTCCTACAAGAGAAAACATGCATGGGAGGGTGGTTGGAGGAAATGGGGCATAACAGAGGCATTTTGCTTGCTAATTTGAGCTACAAGGTATTATGGCATGCTTGAATGATGACTGGAGCTGGAATGATCCAGTAGAAAGGGAAAAGTTGTCAATGAAGGTCACAGAGGGCACAAATGTAAGAGCGACTTCCTTGAAAAGGCAGTGAGGGAGGCAGGGGCCCAATGCCCATCTAAAAGGGTGACCTTAGACTGGAGAACCCACTTTCCAGCCACCTGTGCCAGGTGTCTTCTCACATGGTCTGGAGAACCCTCCTCCCATTCACAAGCTCTGAGTATCTTTTCACATAGTTTCATCCCTATGCTGCTTTATGCTTCCATCACCCTGGCTTTTACTGTTGTGTTCCCAACTCATTCCTTAGAGGAGACAAAAGGTCAGGGATTTTTTTTTCCTCCTCCTTCAAGCATTTGGATCTAGCCCTTCCCCAAACATACCGATCTACTTGATGACCAAATCCTATCAATATTGCTTCCTAACATCTCTCAGATCTGTCCCCCTCTTCCCCATCCCCACTGCTACTGTTACTTTTTTAGTTCAGATCTCATCTTTCACGAGGATTATTAATAGGCTCTCTCTCTCTCTCTTTTTTTTTTTTTTTGAGTTGGAGTCTTTCTCTGTTGCCCAGGCTGCAGTGCAATGACACAATCACAGCTCACCACAGCCTCAACCTCCTGGGCTCAGGCAACCCTTCTACCTCAGTTTCCCAAGCAGGTGGGGCTACAGGTGCACACCATCACACACAGATAACTTCTGTATTTTTTGTAGAGACTAGGCTGGTCTCGAACTTTTGGGCTCAAGCAATGTTCTCCCCTTAGCTTCTTAAAGTGCAAGGATTACAGGTATGAGCCACCACGCCCTACCTAAAACAGTCTCTCAACTTCTTTCTCTGCCTTCAGTTTTAACCCGGTTCCAGTCCATCCTCTCATCTGACATCTGTTTAAAATGCAAAACTGATCATGCTCAAAACTCCCCATCATCTACAGAATAAAATGCAAGTTCACTGGCATTGTTGACAAGGCCCTCCATGATCTAGTCCCTTCCTATTTTTCCCTTCACCATATCACACTGTTTCACCCTCTACCAATCCTGTATCCCACCCTCAGGCACATCAAAATCCTAGCTTTCTCACATCCTTCACCCAGGTGGAGATGACCAATTCCGGATGCCTCCACTGTACCTGGAAAGATATCTGTTATGTCATGTACAACACTGTATTGCAACATATGGTTTCCTCTCCCTCACTGGACTATGAGTGGACCTTTTTTGAACATGGTGACAGTATCTCGTTAATCTTGATATGCCCTGTGCTTTGCACTGCACCTAGAATTTAGTAGGAATGAATAGATTTGTGTTTAATGACTAAATGAATGAATGAAAAAAATAAATGGCTAAAACCTAGGTTCCCTATTTACCTGCCCAGGACATTGCCTACAAGCTTCCTTGCCTCTCCCTCTGTGCTGTATGACCTGAACAACATCTTCGCAAGGTACACAAAACACTCAGTGCAGCCCAGTATGGCTGTCAGACCCCAAAGCCCTATCCCATAAGGCAAAAATTATATTCTTGAGCAAGAGTCTAGAGTTCTGGTTCCATCACTTCCTGGGTGTGTTCACAGGCAAGTCACCTACTTCTTTGAGCCTAGGGTTCTTTATCCATAAAATGGGGACAGTGCTTATCTGAGTATCCTCACATACTAGCTGGGTGACCAGGATGACGTAAATTTGTAAAAGTGTTCAAACACTATAAATAATTCCATAAAGGTAAAATACATATTCTTTTCAGGCCAGACGCGGTGGCTCAAGCCTGTAATCCCAGCACATTGGAAGGCCAAGGCGAGAGGATTGCTGGGGCCCAGGGGTTCAAGACCAGTCTGGGCACCTTGGTGAGACCTCGTCTCTACAATAAATCAAAAACTAGCCAGGCAAGGTGGCGCATGCCTATAGTTCCAGCTACTTGGAAGGCTGAGGTGGAAGGATCACCTGAGCCCAGCAAGTAGAGGCTGCAGTGGCCATGAGTGTGTCACTGCACTCTAGCCTAGGTGACAGAGTGATATTCCAACTCAAAAAAAAAAAAAAAGAAAGAAATATTTTAAAAAAGTAAACACCAAACAGCCAAGTGACACCCAAGGCTCTGCTCTTGCCCTCTCGGTTTTGCTATTCTCCAGTCCCAGAGCATACCCCTGGGGAGGGAGGCAGACACCATGGAACTGGGCACTGGTGCTGCTGCAGCCTTGTCAGCAGTTGCCAGTTCTGCAGCTCGGCATAGGTATGGATGCCAACACTGTAGCATGCAACTGGCCAAAATCAACACTTTTAGGAGAGATGGAGTAAGATAAACAGTTTAAAGTGGGGCAAGGAGAGAGAATGCAAAGGAAATATAAAAGAAAGGGAACCACAAAAACTCAGGCTGGGCATGATGGTTCATGCCTGTAATCCCAGCACTTTGGGAGGCTGAGGCGGGAGAGGATTGCTTGAGCCCAGTTCACGACCAACCTGGGCAACATAGCGACACCCTGTCTCTACAGAAAATCTAAAAATGAGTTGTGCATGGTAGCACACACCTGTAGTTCCAGCTACTTAGGAGGCTGAGGCAGAAGGATCACCTGAGCCCAGGAGCTGTATCATGCCACAGCACTCTAGCTTGGGCAATAGAGTGAGACCCTGACTAAAACAAACAAACAAACAAACAAACAAATAAAAAACACATACACAGAGAGAAAAATATACAGGACAAGTAGTAAGACAGAAAGAGTATGAACTAGGGTATGGAAAGAGAAAATAAATTTCAAGAGAAAGCATTGTGTGTACACTCATGTGCAGTAGACAGTGAGAGTTAAAGTGCAAAATATTCCCTTTGGTACCATCTCACAAGAATATGATCCAACCCTTGTTTGTGACACAGGCCCCTCTCAAGTAACACAGCAGGAGGCATTTGTGCTAAGGGATGCCACATAAATCATCAAGTGCAGTGAGGGACTTTTTTGGAGGGAAGGCCATCTTTAGTCCTTGATGGCAAGGCAGTTCTGAATTCAGCATACTTGAAGTTGTTGTTTTTTTTCTGGTCATAGGGCTATTATAAGTGCTAGTAACAGGAAGGGACCAAGTAGGAGCCAGTTGGGGAATAGTCCTAGGAGTTCAGGAAATAGCACCAGAGGTACCAGAATGTGCTATGAGTGCCACGAAGTGAGCCTGTCTGCAGGTGATGGTTGCATAGGGCCCAGTTTCCATATGCTTCCATCCTTACTAAGTGGATATCTGGCCTGCTTCAAATGAAACTGCCTGGGAGGTGGCTCTTCACCATTCTTGGGCTTCTCAACTAAGGACCCTGCTGGCTCAGTGGACATTAGCAAACTCCTACCACTCAGTGACTGCCCCAACTCTGGGGATGGCATTCTCACTGTGCTACCCAAGGCCATGCCCTGACACAGCGGAAGAGAACAAGGAGGAAGACTGCCCGAGACCTGGCGGCAAGCTCAGCAGTTTGCTCCCAGCCTACAGCAGAAGCTCACCAAGTCATTTCAACTGACATCCCACTCCAGAAAAGTCCCAATAAAAAGCGAAAGGACAGGCTGACATTCGTAACTTGGCCTTCTTGCTCCCAAAGCAATCTCATCTCAAATGGCTGGGAGCCCCCAACAGAATCCAGGGAAGCCTCAGCCTCCAACTGGGGTTACATCTAGGCCACCATCTACAGAGACTCCAGAGGGCCCTCACAGTTTGTTAGGGTATGCAGAAAGGTAGCCAGGGTCATAGCATAAGTTGAGTCGGCTTTTCATTAAGAAAGCACATCTAAGATTCTGCTGAAGCCATACCCATCTGCCTCTCAGCCGATTTCTAAGGAAGCACAAAGAGGACTGGGGAGTTCTTCTCTGAATGGGAACCCCAAGTCTCCTAAGCAGCAGCAGCAGTGAATCAAGAGAGAATACTTACAATGTGGAAGCACTCACTGAGGCTACTGATGCCCAACAGAAAAATCCCTAATGTCCTAGTCCAGTAAAAATTAGGCTGCTATATAAAGCAGAGCCAGGCATGATACTAAGCCAAGAAAGAAATCCAGTTCCAGGAAACTGCACCAACAGCACTTGTGGTGATTTTAAAACATGGTCCCCAGATTCTTTGACGTGTCTCCTGTCAAAATAACCCCTCCTCTTAAATCTGGACTCTGTGACTGCTTGACCAATAGAATATGACAGAAATGATACTGTGCTGCTTCTCAGACCCACACCTCAAGAAATTAGCAGCCTGGGCCATTGCTTTACTAAACTCTGGTGTGGTCAAGTGCTCTTTGAGCTATGGCCGCCATCATGTTTTCTAAAATTTGTTCCTCTCTCCTGCCTTGGAAAGGTGAATCTCCTCTCTCTTCCCTCTTTCTAATTTACTTTTTAAATAAACTGTATTTTCCAATTTAAAAACAATAAATAAATTACCAGCCTCTGATTCCTGTTTCCCATGCTATGAGTAAGCTGAGGCCATGAGGAGAGGGCATATGTAGGTGTTCTGGCTTACTATCCCAGGTGAAGTCCCAGCAATAGCCAGCATCAAATCCCAGACATGGAAGTTGAGACATCTCCAGGTGAAACCAGCCCCCGCCCATTGAGGCACCTCAGCCTTGAATTCTCTTTAGCCAAGGCAGACATTGTGGAGCAGGATCAAGCTATCCCTGCAGTGCTCTGTCTGAATTCCTAATCCACTGAGTCTGGGAGCATAGTGAAATGGTTGTTTCACACCATTAAATGCTGGGGTGGTTATATGACAGTAGATAACAGATTTTGGTACCTGTAAGAGGGGTGCTACTGAAATTCTTAAAACATTGACTTTTGGGCTGTCAGAAGAGGCTTAATGGAAAGTAAGGAAAACATTATTAAAAGGGGACCCTCACAGTATTGGAAAGTTTGGTGAGTCTGTTGCCTGTGGTAACATGAAAAATAGGAGCTACAGCTAATACACTTGATGAACTAGCGAAGGAGATTTGCAGGCCAAGTACTAAAGGTGCCATCTTAACTTTTTCAAGCTTCCTATTAAGACGTGACTTGGTGGCTCAGCCTGTAATCCCGTGCTTTGGGAGGCTGAGGTGAGTGGATTGCCTGAGCCTGTGGGTTCGAGACCTGCCTGGGCAACTTGGCGAGACCTCATCTCTACAATAAATCAAAAAAAAAATTAGCCGGGTGTAGTAGCACGCGACTGTAGCTCCAGGTACTTGGAAGGTTGAGGTGGAAGGATCGCTGGAGCCCAGCAGGTCGAGGCTGCGGTGGCCAGGAGCAGCCACCGCACTCCAGTCTGGGTGATAGAGTGAGACTCCAACTCAAAAAAAAAAAAAAAAAAAAGACATGAGCTAAAAAGGGGTTTTTCTGTTTTCAAGAAAAATTTTTTACAGACATGAATGAGAAACGGCTTACTAGATCAGAAAAACTGTTTTTCAGGTTGGGTGTGGTGGCTCATGCCTGTAATCCCAAAACTTTGGGAGGCTTGAAGAGGGAGGATCACATGAGCCCACAAGTTTGAGACCAGCCTGGGCAACATAGGGAGACCCCATCTCTATTTAAGAAAACAAACAAAAACTGTTTTTTATTGCCAGTGTCTCCAGACAGGAAAAATTATCAACTTAAGAAAGGGTTTCCAGCTGGGGCATGGTGGCTCATGCTTGTAATCCCAGCCCTTTGGGAGGCTGAGATGGGAGAATTGCTAGAGCCCAAGAGTTTGAGACCGGCTGAGGCAACATAGCGAGACCCTCATCTCTACACGAAATAAAAAGCCAGGTGTGTGTGGCATGTGCTTCTAGTCCCAGCAACTTGGAAGACAAAGATTAAAGAATCCTCTAAGCCCAGGAGGTCGAGGGTGCAGTGAGCAGTGATCATGCCACTGCACTCCAGACAAGAATGAGACCCAGATACATACACACACACACACACACACACACACACACACACACACACACACACACACGTGGCTTCCAGTTGTGGTAATGGTTTTATTGAGTATGTGTGTATGTGTAAACTGTACACTTATTTATTTATTTATTTAGAGACAAGGTAGTGTTCTGTTGCTCAGACTGAATGCTTTGCCGCTCAAACTGAAGTATAGTGGCACTACTGCAGCTCATTGCAGCCTCGAACTCCTCCCTCAGCCTCCTGAGTAGGTAGGACTACAGGCATGTGCTACCATGCCCTGCTAATTTTTAAATTTTTTTCTAGAGATAGGGGCTGTCTATACTGCCCAGGCTGGTCTCAAACTCCTGGCCTCAAGTGACCCTCTAGCCATGGTCTCCCAAAGTTCTGGGATTATAGGTGTGAGCCACCACACCCAGCCAAACTGTATACTTTAAATTGATCCAAAAACTGATTTAAAGTGTTGCCTCCTAGGACCTTACAGACAGACAAAAAGTCTCCTAAGTATCTTAAAGGTGGGACTTGTAGATCCTCACTATAGACAAGACAGCTTCTAAGAACCTTAAAAACTGGAGTCTCAGAGCAATCTTAGAGGAAATACGAAGTAAAGAGGGGCTTATAGTGAAGTGATTTGTATGTGTGACTTTTTTGATTACAATGGATTATAAATTAATTCATAAGGAACTCACAGAATTTTTAAAGAAAGTATATCAGCTTGGCTGAAAAGAACAGACACTGCAAAATGAAGAGGAGACTTTGAACCCTTAGCATATTATGGGCAGATAGAGAACAATTTACCTGCAATAAGTTACTTTTTATAGAAAAGGAAGGATGAGTCAGAGGGTAGAATCAAAAGCTCAGAGGTAGAGCTGGAGATGAAGGAAATGAACCAAGATCTCATCAAGGAATTAGTCCCACTGAATAGAAGAATTACAATGGAACAGTAACTGCTGGGTGTCTCTTTTCCTCTTTCTGATCAGAAGCATCTATTGTAGTTATCTTAGGCCTGTCCCACCGTGTGGCAAACATATATTCTCTTTCAGAGCAAGAGAAGCAGTACTCAAGGAGGCGCACACAAGGACTGGAAGTGCACCCCAAGAAGTTCCAGCTATACCTCGACTTGATTTTGATGACAAGATTCTTGACTTCGAGCTGAAGCCATTAATAGGATAAGACCTGGGATCTCAGGGAAGAAATTGAGTGTATTTTGCGTCTGGGAAGGATGTGAATTATTGTGACCAGAGGGTAGACTGTGGCAGATTGTATTATTCAAAGATAGGTACCACAGTTTATCCATTCCACATATCCTTCTTTCAAGAAGATGCTAATATTCTTCTCATCCGGTTTTGGGAACTATCTTCCCTTACCTTGAACTTAGGCATCCTGTTGTTATTGTCTTAACAGTGTAATAGAAAATATACCACTTAACTTATGAGCTGGTTCATTAAAATGCCATGCGTTTTTCCCTTGTTCTCTTAGGATGCTTACTCTTGGAACCCAGATGTCTTGCTGTCAAAACATGCAGCCCAGTGTAGGTGTTCCCTGGCTGGAGTCCAGCTGACTGCCAGTGTCAACTGTCAGGCAAGCAAGACTTCAGATGATTCCAGCTCCTAGACATTGAGTCACCTCCAATCTTCAAGCCACCCAACCAATGCTACAAGGAATGGAGACAAGCTTTCCCTGCTGAGCCCTACCCAAATGGCATTTTCTGAGCAAAGTAAATGTTACTGTTTCAAGCTACTAAGTTTGGGGTCATTTGTTACATAGCAATAAATAACCAGCCCAGCACTGACAGCATAATGGCTGGATTCGAAGTATCTCGGGTAGCAGGGGCTGAGGCCACAGGTCCTCCGGAGGTATGACCTGCCATGGCCAGGATAGGCTCTGCAATACTATCTTCTACCGACAGCTAGGACTCTCAGATTTGTCTTGCCTCCAAGCTCTACCCTCTTTCTAAAATCTAAGGCAAAGGGTCCAAATCTGCACCCACTTTGGCAGTGGGATCTCCAGACTTCACGAACATAGCACAAACTGAATTCCCCTCTCCTCCCCCCAAAACCTGCAAATGTGAGTTTAATTATAGCTCCACAGCAAATTAGCTGTGTGGGCTTCAGCTTCCTCATATGTAACACAAGTAACAAGTCAGATGTACCCAAGATCCCTCCCAACTCTGACATTCCAACAGAGTTTTGCTGGGTCCCCAAAGGGTTCCAACTGAGTAGGGGAAATGGCAGCCACATAAATATCCACCCTCTGAGGTACTATATAATGGTGTCATTTGGAGGCTCCAAACCAAGGATTCTACGAGTGAATTCAGAGAGGAGGGGGATCCGGCCTAGCTGGGTGGTCAAGAAAAACACTGGCAGAGAAGTGATATTTGCATCTGGACTAGCAAAAAATGTAAGGTCCGCATTAGAGAACAGCAAAACATTCTTACAGACACCCAGATTTTCGGCACCTGCAACTAGAAGCAAGGTTTGCAAACACAAGTCTGACAGCCCGTACTTCCAAGTTGCAGTGACCCATGTCCTGGAGTTTCACAGTGAAGGGGGCAGAAAGAAAGACCAAGGTGCTATCATGAAACCCTGCAAACCAGGCTAAGTTTGACCTTATCATGGATGGCAGTAGTTTTGAGCAGTGAGATCCCAGTAATGTGTATAGGGAATTGAATGTGGTGTATAATAAAATAACAGAAGGATTAAGAGAGGTAGACTTCAGATCTTCCTTTCATTAGTTTTGTATACTTGGGGAGTATCTCCTTTCTCTGAACCTCAGTTTCCCAATCTGTAAACCAGGTGGGTTAGACTGAATGAGCTCTACAGCCCCTTTTCAGCTCTGCCTTTGTAAGAATGTATAGTCTGGAAAGAAAATCCAAAGAATGTATAGTCTGGAAAGCTGAGACCCATTAGGAAGGTACTACAAAGACTCAAAGAACCCAACAGCCTATGCTCCAAGAGGTTGCTCACCCAGTCATCTACTCAACTGATCAACAAATAATTAATGTCTTCTATGTGCCAGGCTCTGATAACACACAAGGAAGTCAGAGTCCTTGCCCTCAAGAAGTCTACATTCTTACAGACACCCAGGTTTTCTGCAACTGCAACCAGAACCAAGGTGTGCAAACACAAGACTGACAATCTGTACTTCCAAGTTGCAGTGACCCAGGTCCTGGAGTTTCACAGCGAAGAGACTGTGGAGGAATCAGCAGGCACAGTAGCTCTCCTGAAAAGAGCCCCTGCTGCCTGCCAAACTTTACTATACAAGTGAAATCCCCTGAGAGCAACGAGTGGCAAAGTTCACCCTGTCTCGGCAGCTGAATGAGCTCTAAACATAGTATTTCCTTGTTTGCAATTCACCAGGCTGCTTCTAGTCCCGCCCCAGGTCATCACACTGACACAGTCAAGTCTGATCTCTGAAATTCAGAGAAGCTTTGTGAATCCCACCACCTTCCCCCAGAGCTGGACGCAGCCGTAGCTTGTGAGTTGAAGTAGAAACAGCCTGAGGGGAGGATGTACCTGACAGGTAAGGGTGAAACAGGATGCCCATTTGGCCTCACCAACAAAGAGCAAAGGCAACCTGCTCCACAAGCTCAAGGCAGAGCAAAGAACAAAACTCAGGTGGTAGATGAAGGACTTAAGATTTCCTCCTCCTGCTCATTCCTGCCAAATCAAGACTAGGCTGCAAAGGAAGGGAACAAATTAGCAAAACACCTATAAAAACCTAGGGACTGAAATCCAGGATCTTTGACCTGCAATGGGTTGGTGGTGCCAAGTTCACCTGCAAATTAAGGATACAGCCTGCAAATACATACCTTGACAGTTCCAGAGGGTCCTACAATCCATCCTCACCATCCATGCTCCAGTGTTCCCCATCCCCCAAAGCTACATATAAGTGCCTGAGTACCACCAGGTTCCTCTGCCTTCATAAGGATGATGCAGAAGTCCCCAAGGTAGCTGGGGTGTCAAATGCCCAGCTTTCCAAGGCTGTGGCACCTCTTCCCTCCCCAGCCAAAGTTCTGGCCACACCAAGGAGTCTCCTCTTCCTTGGAATTCTGGGCTAGCAATGATAGAAGGACCTCAGGTCACTGCCAAATATCTACTAAAAGGTCAGAGTAAGAAGTGCCAAGATCATCAATTCAACTTGTAAATGCCTTGGAGAAAAATAATGAATCGCCCCTTTTTATCCCCTAGTGTCTAGTATAGAGCCTGGCACCTAGGAGGACTTCAGAATGCACTGGGAATGCTTTCTGGAATGAACTGGTAACGTATGGCTTTACTTAGACTCAAAATCACAGCCAGATGTGGCCGAGGGTGAAGGCAGCCAAAGAAACTACCAGATCATCACGTCTAAACAACACCTACACCCCATCAGTAGCCTCTGAGAGAAGAACGTCACTAGCCACAGAGACCTATGACTCCACGCCAAAAGTCAGTTCCCAGAAAAAAAGTAAGGGAGAGAGAAAAGAGGAAATGTGGCAGGAAGGAAGCAATGATGTAGAAGGGAGGTTGAAAAGATGCTTTTTTAGGCACATCTGAGGCTGAGATATTTACAAACACCAACTAGTATGTTATGATCACAAGCATGCTGGGACGCTAAAGGAAGAGCCATTTCTGAAAACATTTAGAAATATGTAGGCGTGTATTCCAAATAGAAACTGGGGCACCTGTCAGCAGTCTTGATTCCACTTTGACGCTTGATGTAAATATTGCACTTCCCACCCCTCCGCAACACCCCTGCATGGTGGAAATTAGAAGAAAACAATGAATCCTTAAAGGAGCTGAGGGTTCCTGGGTATGGTAATCTCTAAGTCAGGTCCTAAATATACAATTTCTTTAAAATTAAGAATAAAACTATACAACCACATGTGTTTGCTCCACTCCTACAGTAGTCTGACATGAAAAAGAAAATGGAAATTTAATTCTCAGTATCCATCTGCCAACTTAATTACATTAAGGTGGCTACCAGGCTGAGAAGAGCCTGGCAACATGGTTCAGGCACCAGGAGCAGGCAGCGGGAGACAGAAACTCAGAGCTCGACCTGTTTCTGCCTTGGCCACCAATATGCTCTGGAAGAAGTCAGTTCCTCCACCTGTTTTACCCTAGAAACTGCTGCTCCCTACCATTCTCAGCTTCACCCAGTTCAGGGAAGCAGGTATGTCACCCAGCCCAGTCTAAATTAGAGGGGTTATAAGGCCAGGGCGTGTTCTTCTTGGTTACTGCCACAAAGTGGATATTCAGTTTGTTTGGCTAAGTCCCATGCTGTTATCGACAAATTAGAGCCCATCAATCCTTGTTTGGTCAACACAGTCCATCCAGACTGTTTCTACTGCAACTAAGTTCTGCATATGTGGTGTGGGGAACCCTTGCCTCCTTCATGCTAGTCACTCCCCAGGGTTTACATCCTGTGCCCTGTTCTACCAACTACAGCTGAACTCCAGTTCTGAATGAACCAAACATCTACCACCACCTCTGCTCAGATCTGAGTGTGCCACATCCCACTGGACTCAGCCTAGCACTGCATAGCCCAGACATCCAGGAAGGAACTAGCCTGTCCCAAACAAAGCTGAGCATCCTTCTTATAGCTATCTATCCTAAAGGCTAGGGTCCCAAAAGCCAAATCTGTCCACCTGAGATTCAGCAGAAGGGGCTATGAAAGGTATGTGGCTTTATGAGGGAAATGTGAATAAGATAGGTGGATTGTATCAATACCAATATCCTGACTGTGATATTGTACTACAGTTTTGAAAGATGTAACCATCATGAGAAACTGGTTAAAGGGTACATGGGATCTCTCTGTATTTTTTCTTACAACTGCATATAAATAGACAATTATCTCAAAATAAAAAAGTTTAACTTAAAAAAAAAAAGGAGAGGTATGTGGCTTTAATAAAAAAGACTGAAGGTTCTTCCAGGACATCAGCATCCAGCCTTGGCCAAGACCTGAGAAGGCATGGTGGGAGCACTGTACATCTATCTGCCAGTTCTGGAAGCTTTGATTTCATCATAGGAATGGAGTTAAAACTTATAGAGTGACTTTATGCCAGCCACTAGGCTAAACCCTGACATATATTATCTCATTTAATCCTCATCCACAGCAACTCTGTATTATTATTATTATCATTATTATTATTATTTTACAGATGAGGTAACAAAGATTTTAGAGGGCATAGGAAAACATTCTGAAAGCTCACTATCTGGTAAATCATCAGAGCTTGAATTGGAATCAAATTCTATGATTTCAAAATCTGTAGTTTGTCTAAACTCTTATGAAGTCTAGACTTCTGCTTGGAGTTTGTGCTAATATGTATTAATATAACTGCCCACCCACCCCACCATAATGTGGTTGACCTCCCTCACTACAGCGCAGCCAACTCAGGCACAAGCCCCAAGCTGTCCCCACCCTGAGAAAAGCTTACAGACAGAAGAACATTAGCTGTTTCTTCTTGGCTCCATCTTTGGAAAGGTAGGCACCTCCAACAGCACAAAGTAAAGCTTGCTTTTGGGTTGCTATTCACCATCGCCTGTGGAGACTTACAGAGCTAGAAAATGACTTCTGCCTAATGGTCAGCACAAGCTGGCCTAGACCAGCCACCCGAATGGTTATCAGAGTCATGATGATAATTATTTACATTTCTCCAGGGAATCCCCATGGAACCCTGGCCATCTTGCTGTCCCTTGATGCCATCCCAGCAGTCCTCCCATACTCACCTGCTCAGAGTCCCCCGAGGGGCCTTAGTGCCTCCGGCTCCATGGGTGATGCTGGAATTCTTGTTGGCAGTCATGGTCATTTCGGCTCTCTGCAAACCCAGAGCCCTGCAAAGAAGACAAGGCCAGTGAGCCAAGTTTCCACAGGCAGCCTAAAGCACCTCGAACATCTTCCAGATGCCCTCTAGAACTGCCAAGAGAGTTTATGTGGCAGGTGGTAGGAGCCACTTTCCCACATATGTTTAACTCCATGTGTTACAGCTTTGGGAAAAGAAGCACGTGCTTCTAACTTTTACTCTAATTGAGTAAAAGTAAAACTTGTCTATTCAAGGAACTAAAGCAGATCACAATGAACCTTTCAATATATTAGAGACTCTCGGCCTGGGGTAGGGAAGGGTCTGTGAACTAACAGATAACTTACCACTTCACAGAAAATGAAAAAAATAGGAACAAAACTCCATTTCCATCCCTTCTCTCCTCATTTAAGCTAGAATTTCCTAAACTTCTATCATTCCACAGTCTCTATGGTTTTTGCCACATTTGCAAACCTCCTGACCTATTTTTTCTTAAAAAACTTAAAATTGACTTCCTCTTCTAAAAAAAGTACAACCTTGTTCCTAAACAATAAACTATTCATCAATATTTACTGAACACCTGTGTCCAAGGCAAATGTAATGCAGCAAAGAATAAAACAAAATCTCTGCCCTTGTGGAACTTACATCCTAGTGGGGAGAAACAGACAAAAGCATGCATGTATCGCATATGTGTGTGTGTGTGTGTGTGTGTGTGTGTGTGTGTGTGTTGTGTGTGTGTATGTGTGTGTGCGCGCGTGTGCGCGTATTTGTATATAATTTGTAAGGTGATGATAAATGGTATGAAGGAAAAATTGAAGCAAAGTAGAGGTAAAAGGGATTGAAGAGAGTGTGCTATTTTAAAAAGGATGAAAGACTATTTTGATAAAGTGACATATGAATAGACACCACGACACTGGAAGCTAGAAATGCTAATCATGTTTTTTTCAAATTTCCATGAAAATGAAATTAATATACATTAAGGTATTTAAATAACTGCAAAGTAAAAGAAAGTCTGTTCATGTATTATATATATACTCTTAGCTAATATATCACTAATGGTCAAAGTGCCATCCTTTAGGGAACACTATTTTATGCCAAATAATGGAAGGAATAAAAAAGTTAAAACTTAAGAGTACACTCAGATTGAAAACAAAAAAGTAAAATTATCTCTATTTGCAGATGGCATGATTTTGTATGTAGAAAATCCTAAGAATTCCACTAAAAAATTATTCAACTATTGAGTGAGTTCAAGAAAGTTTGCAGGATATAAAATCAATATTAAAAAACAATTTTACTGTAATCCCAGCAATTTGGGATGTCTAGGTGAGCGGATTGCCTGAGCCCGCAGTTCGAGAACAGCCTGGGCAACTTGGCGAGACCTCATCTCTACAATAAAAAAATTAAAAATTAAAAAAATTAGCCAGGCATGGTAATGCACACCTGTAGTTCCAGCTAGTTGGAAGGCTGAGGCAGAAGGATCACCTTAGCCCAGCAGGTTGACGCTGGGGTGGCCGTGAGTGGGCCACTGCACTCCAGCCTGGACAATGGAGTGAGACTCCAACTCAAAAAAGATAAAAATAAAAAACAATTTTATTTCTATATACTAGAATGAACAACCTGAAGATGAAATTAAGAAAACAATTTCATTAATAATAGCAGCAAAAGTAATAAAATAAATTTTAACAAAAGAAGTACAAGACGTGTACACTGCAAAGTATAAAACATCATTGAAAGAAATTTGCAACATAAAAAATATGGATATACCATATTCTTGGGTTAGAAAACTTAATATTGTTAAAATGGCCATTCTATAGATCAATTTGGGAAGATCAATCAAAATCCCAGCTGCCTTCTTTTCAGAAACTGACAAGCTGATCCTAAAGTTTTATGGACAGGCAAGGGACCCAGAGCAGCCAAAATAATCTTGAAAAAGAGTAAAGTTGGAGGACTCACACTTGGCAATTTCAAAACACAATACAAAGCTACAGTAATCGAGACAGTGTGACTGACACAAGAATACAAATAGTAGCCAGGCATGGTGGCTCACACCTGTAATCCCAACACTTTGGAAGGCCAAGGAGAAAGGATTGCCTGAGCCCAGGGATTCAAAACCAGCCTGGGCAACTTGGCAGGATCTTGTCTCTACAATAAATCAAAAAATTAGCTGGGCATGGGGTGCACGCCTATGGTCTCAGCTTCCTGGAAGGCTGAGGTGGAAGGATCACCTGAGCCCAGCCCAGCAGGTCAAGGCCGCAGTGGCACTGAGTGTGTCACTGCACTCCAGCCTGGGCAACAGAGTGAGACTCCAACACACACACACACACACACACACACACACACACACACACACACACACACAAAAGCAATGGAATAGAATTCAGAGCTCAGCAATAAACACTTGCATTCATGGTCAACTGATTTTCAAGAAGGGTGCCAACCAAGACAATTCAATGGGGAAAGAAGAGTCTTTTCCACAAATGGTGCTGGGAAAATTGAACATCCTTGTACAAAAGAATAAAGTAGGTCCTCCTACTATATATAAAAATTAAGTTAAAAAATAGCCCTAACTATAAGAACTAAAATTACAAAAGCAAATCTTAGAAGAAAACATAGAAGTGAATCTTTGTGATAGTGGATTAGGCAATTCTTAGATATGACACCAGAAGCACAAAGAACAAAAGAAAAAAGATATAAACTATATTATACCAAAATGAAAAACTTTTGTGCTGTAAGCAACACCATCAAGAAAGTGAAAAGATAATCCACAGGATGGGAGAAATTTTTTGAAATCATATATCTGCTAAGAAACTTGTATCCAAAATATATTTTTAAAATTCTTGCAACTTAATATTATAAAGACAAATAACCCAAAAATTTAAATAAAAACTATCCAGAAATATAAACTTGGCCAATAAACATATGAAGTAATGCTCAATATCATGAGTCATTAGGGAAATACAAATAAAAACCACATGCGACACTACTTGCCATCTACTAGGATGACTATAATAAAAAACACAGATGAAAACAAGTGCTACTCAGACTGTAGAGAAACTGGAACCTTCATTCATTACTGGTAGGAATACAAAATGCTGCGTCCACTTAAGGAAAACAATTTGGAGGTTCCTCAAAAAGTCATACATAGACGTTGTCATATGAACCAGTATGACCCACTCCTAGTATATGTCCAAGAGAAATGAAAACATGCCCATACAGACACTTGTACACAAATGCTCATAACAACAATCCTCAGGATAGCCAAAAATGGAAACAACCCAAATGTCAGTCCATCAACTGGCGAATACATAAATAAAATGTGGTATACCTGTACAATGAAATATTATTCAAATATAAATTGGAATAACGTACTGATATATATTCTACAACATGAGTCACCTTGGTTCCACTTTTATGTAATGTCCAGAATAGACAAATCTATAAAGACAGAAAGGAAATGAGGGGCTGCTTAGGGTTGGCTGAGGGTGGCAGAATGTAGCATGACTGAGATGAATATGGGGTTTCTTTTTAGGGTGATAGAAATATTCTGGGATTAGTGGTAGTGGTTGTAAAACTGTGAATGTTAAAAATCATTAAATTATATGGATGAATTTTATGGTATGTGAATCATATCTCAATATAGAGGTTGAAACTTAAGGGCTAAAAAAACCTTTTTAAGTGCCTTGGAGAATGGGTGTGAGAGACAACACAACTGATACATCAAGCATATTTCCAATGTGAATGAGCATATGCCTGTGCTAATACCATGATTACAGAACCTGAATAGTTCATGAATGCAGTTCTCTCACTCCAATTGTCATCCTCATATCATAGTGACCACAATGAAGTGTATATCTGGATGTATTTATGGCCACTAATGACCTTAACCCTGGAGGCCATCTTATTTATTACATTGGTACAAGTGATTGGTTTTGGTGATAAAAAATAAGTCAAATCCTAGTTCTTGGTATCACTTATAGTTCTGTACTAATTTCTTTTTTGTTTTTGTTTTTGAGTTGGAGTCTCACTCTGTCGCCCAGACTGGAGTGCAGTGGCCGCTCCCGGACACTGCAGCCTCCACCTGCTGGGCTCCAGCAATCCTTCCGCCTCAGCCTTCCAGGTAGCTGGAATTACAAGCGCGCGCTACCACGCCTGGCTAATTTTTTTTTTTGATTTATTGTAGAGATGAGGTCTTGCAAGTTGCCCAGGCAGGTCTCGAACCGGCGGGCTCCGGCAATCCACTCACCTCAGCCTCCCAAAGTGCTGGGATTACAGGCTGAGCCACCAAGCCCGGCTTCTGTACTAATTTCAACACGAAATGCACTTTCTCTTCTTTATCTTCATGTAAGCTCACAGGGTTGTGGTTTTGGGGATGGGGAAGGTGAGTGGAGTGGTAGCTGGAGAGGGAGGAAGTAGACCAGAGGCATGGGGACAATCATCTGATGACAATAGCAACAAAATCTCCCTTCAAGGAGAATACTGCAGACGCTTTTGGAAAAAGGAAACCAACTCTGAGTCTCACTTTTATCCTTCAGAAAGTAGAGAAAACTCTTCCCTATCTGTTGGAGAAAAAAAAGTCTTCATAAACTCACATATATAGCGTAATGTTAGCAGTGATGGTGGTGGTAGTGGTGAAGAAGACGATGATAATAAGTCAATCTTGCCACTGGCTCTGGTAAGATATCCTCTACCTGCACCAACCCAGGGTCAAGTGAAGAGCTTGGCATATGGTTATGTGTGTCACAGAAAGAAAGGAGAGAAAAGGTAGCCTCTAGAATCTCTTGGGGTTCTCAAGCAGCATCCTGCCACAAGGAATCAACTTGCTAAGCATCAGCCTTCAACTGTGGCTACATTAGCAATGGCCACAATAACCATCACCACCCAACAAAACATACTTAAGGCCAGGAAGAGTGGCCATTGCATTCCAAACACACACATACACACACACACACACACACACACACACACACACACACACACACACACACGACATGCTCTATCAGCTCCAGGGCAGGCCCTCAGGGAAAGGACAGAAGCTTTGTGGAGTGACCACAAACTGCAATATATTTTTTAAAACATGACAAAAAAACATATTCTCTCCCTGAATTTCCGATCTTAGGAGGGTGAACTCACTCTTCTGAAATGCTGTTATGTAGTTAGTTGTACATGAGAACACAGAGCCAACTTAGTAAGAAAGAAAAATGCAGCTGACTTTGACATTTGGGTGGGCTAAAAAGAAAAGTCCTGTGAAGACATAGCCAACAGAGAAGCCAAACAAAATTGCTCCCAGGCCCATGACAGGAGCCTAGTCACATTTTTGCAAGAGTGCTGTTGCTATTCTCAGAAGTGACCCAGGAATTCGGGCATCTTGGGCAGGCTCTGCTGAGAATCTCAGAAGGGTCCACTAGGTTAAAAGAACAGAGATGCCAACTCACCATCCTCCCTACCAATTGCTCTTCCTGGGCTAGGTCCATCAGAGTCAGAGAATAATTTGGGGGCTTGAGGAGCTGAAGGCCAGGCTAACCCTTTACACCCAAGGCTCAGGCTTACAAGTCCCGGGATGCTGGCCTCCTGGGCTATCCTGTCTCTCCCAATTACTAAAGGCAGCCCTAGGCTCTCATCTATGCTTGCAGCCCAAAACCTTGGCTAGGCAGCCTGCAAGGAGAGAATATGCTCCTAAAGCGGAAGAAATGCCCACTGGGAATGGGACAGAGAAGAAAGGGGATAAGGGGCTATTGTACTTGTTCCCAGGCCCATCAGTGGCAAAGTTCAGGCAGAAAGCACATGTCTGAAAAATGAAATTGTTCAATTAGCATCTACCACCAATCACAAGCTCCTCAAAAACTCAGCTGTGTGGTCAGGCACAACGGCTCAAGCATGTAATTCCAGCACTTTGGGAGGCCAAAGTGAGGGGTTGCCTAAGCCTACAGGTTCGAGAACAGCCTGGGCAACTTGGCAAGACCTCATCTCTACAACACACCAAAAAATTAGCCGGGTGTGGTAGCGTGCGCCTGTAGTTCTGGCTACTTGGAAGGCTGAGGCGGAAGGATCACCTGAGCCCAGCAGGTCGACACTGGTGTGGCTGTGAGCATGCCACTGCACTTTAGCCTGGGCAACGGAATGAGACTCCAACTCAAAAAAATAAAAATAAAAAAACCCCAGTTGTGACAAATTTCAGACAACTATCTGAAGAGTTATGATCCAGAGAAAGGAACACAGTAAAGTACCTCTGGAATTTGTCTACACACTGCATTCAGATGGAGTCCACAGTCCCAGGCACTTGCAGGGTCATGGGAAGAACACCTGACTTGGAGTCACATAACTGAGTAGCACCCTGCCTCTGACAACTGCTAGTTAAGTGACCTTGCACAAGTGAGTTTCAAAGACTCACTTTCTCATGATAACAGCAATAATAACATGACCTACCTACCATGATTGCTCTGTTTGGCACATAGAGGCTTTTCTTCCAGATCATGCTTCTCTAGGTATTTGGAAGACAATCTCTCCATTCCTGAGCCTGAGTCATTTTTCAGGCTCCCTGGTACTACTATTCAATCCATTGACTATGTCGGTCACTGTACAAGGTGCTAGGATATAAAAAGGGAAAGACATAGTCCCTGCCTTGGAGAAGGTAACTGTGAAGAGAGATAAGTCAAATAAAAAGGCACTCCAGGACGGTCTCATCGGGAGGTGACATTTGAATTAAGCATTCACCTATTTGTTACCCATGGTTGGAGGACCTAAGGAAAAGGCACATTTATTATGACACAGGCTGCTAGGCCTTTTATATAAAGAATTATAATACTAATGGTATAAGCACTTCATATATATATTGTGTATATATATATATATATATATTTCTTTTTTTTAACCCGGAGTCTCACTCCGTCACCCAGGCTGTAGTGCAGTGGCATACTCACAGTCACTGTAGCTTCAACCTGCTGGGCTCAGGTGATCCTTCTGCCTCAGCCTTCCAAGGAGCAAAGAAATGTCCCATTTGGCCTTTCCTTTATTTTTAAATAATTTGAATTAGCTGTCAAACATTTAATAAACTAGGTGAGCACAAATAAAAATTCAGATTCTACCTCCTCTTGAAAAATCAGAAAATATGCCAGCGCTGTGTGCCTTTCTGTACAGCAACAGTGGCCAGAGCTGAGCACAAGTGACCCCATTAGGTGAGGGAGCACTGCCTGGCCCCACCCAGTGCCTCCATCCAGCCAGCTTCACTCAGCTGGACCTGACTTCCCCAGTCAGTAGGTAAATGCTGCAGCTGTCTATCCTGCATCCCAGCAGGGAGGTTAGCAGGCACTGTATTGGGAACAGCAGCACAAAACCTCCTATACAGCTGGGCAGTAGCAGTGCAGGGTACAGACTCTTGGCTGCTTGAAACTCCCATCTCTTCTCCTCACTGCTGCAGGAAGAAAGACCTTCCGGAAGGCTGCCTGCTTTTGCTCAGGCCAGCCTTCATCTGTAGGCATTAGCTGGGCAGGATGTGTAGGCAGGTTGACAGCAACCTGAGTGCTCCTTCTTCCTCTGATCCAACCCCATCCTCCGATCCACATATGCTCTCTCCAGGGTCCAAGAAGGGACCAGTGGGAGATCAGTCTCTGAAGGGAGCAGCTTCTGAAGGGTGTCCGGCCTCAAAGAATGAACCTTCGTATCCTAAAGCAAAATATCTGTGTTCCCTTGTTTAGGTAACACTTCTAGATGTCCACGTGATACCTTTCTGCAGGCATAACTGTGGATATAATGGTACACCTGGCTTCTGAAGAGACACCTGAGCCTAGAGAGTGATGAGGAAGAGCTGTGCATGTTTGAAGGGAAGTCTCCCGTGCTGCTGAGGTTCAAGTGTCCACTGAGAGGAAACTCAAACGCCATCCAGCATTCTGCCTTACTAGCCCAGATAAGAAGTCAAGACACCCGACAACGGAAACCTCTCAACCACAAGAGAGAATTTCTGCTGGCATCTACATTACACTCATTTCCTGAGCAATCTGTTCATGAGGAAGTTACAGTTTAGGAAACAGCCCGAAGGGATGGAAAAGGTGGGAGAGGAACTGAGCGCGTGTGTGCGCTATGAGAACCTGGTCACGGCCAGGAGACTGCAAGCAGTACAGTGACATCACAGTTACAGTACAGCGTGCAGCTGACGGCCCTGGGGTCAACCTGCCTACTTATCCTGCCCAGCAAATGCCTACTCAGACCCTCTCCACCTTCCTACTGACTCCTTCCTAACCTCTCCTTGCCCACAGGCCATGGCCAAGAAGATAAGGAACAGACTGGCAGCTCCCGAAGAAGAAGATCTCTTTCATTTCTTCCTCCAAGAGTCTCAGCAGCCAACATTGGCACTCCTGTTCCAAGGGGCTTAGCAAATGCATCTAAATCAGTCTCCACGGGACTTTAGTCTCATCCTCAGCAATGGAGTCTTCAGATCTTCACTTCAGTTCCTGTCCTTCCTGAAGTAAAATCCCCGTGGAAAAGTTCCCCTAGGGAGCAAAGCCCATCATCTGCAAGCACAAGTCACAGCCCCTCCCTGCCTGCTCTCCCTACTAACCAACCATTTTCCTGGTTCTCAAAGGGATAAAAGGGCTCCTAGACACAGACTAAGAAAAGAACTTGAAAAACAGCTGAGCTCCTTTCTTTCTATCTTCTTGGTGCTACTTCTCCCATTCTCTTACTGCCACAGACCCCCTTCCCCTTAGTTACACACACAACTCTGCAGCATCATTAGAATAGGTTCCCTTGAAGAACACAAACCAGAGTTCTCAAAAGTGTGCACTTTCTTTTTATTTTATTTTATTATGCTCTCAAATGTACAGAATCTGGGTGTAATAAAAGAGTGCAAGCAGACACAGTATTCAAGCAGTCACTATTTCTATGTACATGCTCATTAATTCCTCAAAAACCCACAAAATTATCAAATAGATCAAAATACTGTTCTGTGTTTTCACACTTTATATCCAGAAAAGCCAGCTGATCATTTACAATGCCAAAGTTCCAGTTTCGCAATACAAAAAAGGATTTACATGAAATTGGGATCATTTTATTGCAATTTATGGAACTTCACCCAGATCCGCACAATCCTCTACGCATATGAAATCATCTTCACCAGGAGAGTGACAGTTACACTAAAAGCAGAACCACGTAAAGTGTTATTTAAAAGCTGAAATGTCACCTTGTTTCTATTTATGTTATTTAAAAGGTAATCTTCAATTTGGCAGGCAATTGGTTCTTTCCAATAGTAACAGGTTACAAACATGCTACTTTAAATCTAAATAAGATTAATA
The DNA here is from genome assembly GCA_027257055.1 of Cephalopachus bancanus. NCBI lineage: Eukaryota > Metazoa > Chordata > Mammalia > Primates > Tarsiidae > Cephalopachus > Cephalopachus bancanus. Next base: position 501,428 of record JAPVLO010000207.1, on the reverse strand, counting down.
TTTTAAATCTTGCTCAAGACAGAAATGCCTTCCAGGAGACCTAATGATGTTTAACTTGTGAATTGATTCATCACTTTTCAAAACCCAAAGGTCAAAATAAACAACATCTAAAATCCCCAACCCACCATGGGGGTCACAAAGTTACACAGGTGACCAACGTGTGCTACCCAACGTAGTGAAGACTCCATGCCCCAGGACCACATAGCTGCAATAGGGTAAAATAATCTACATACTAGAAAAGTGTGCGCTTTCAATTCTCCCTCTTCTGCGGTTGTCCTAGGATTGGGCTAGCAAAGGAAGGGCTTTGCTCCTGTCATGGCTCTGCAGGAACTAACAGCTCTAGGCCTTCTGTAGCAGCTCACCTACACAGTTTCTCATTCCCTGGCATTCCTAGGAAGTTCAGCGATCCCACTGGTCTCCTGATACCCTGGCCTCCTCTGTCCCCATGAGGCTGAGAAACCTGCAGAGCAGTGCTAATTCTTCTCCGTTTCATAAATGACCCTCAGTACTCAGCAGAGAGTTCTGCATATAAAAGATGCTCAGATAAATGCCGACTGACTTGCTAACTGGTGACAAAAGAGGGCCCCCAAAAGCTAAAGGCAAGGATGACAAAGGCCCTAGAAACTCAAGCACTGGCCACAGGTGCAACCCTCTCTTCCAAAGTCACAGCTGCCATAAAAGTGGTGAAAGTCTTCCGGCTATAGCTGTCACCTGGTCAGACTGTCAATGGCAGGCCTTTTCTTCTACCTCTCAATCTCCTCACAAGTGTCCCCACTGTCTGCAGGCCCCAGCTGCAGTAACAGGTCCTCATCCATGAGGAAAGACTACTCCTACGAAACTTGCCATGTCCTCATTCACATCGGCCTTCTCCTCTCTCGGCCCTCTTTCCTCTCCTCTTTTTCCTGCCCACAACCTCGTCTTTGGCTCTGCCAAAAATAAGGAATTACAGGGGCAAGGAGAGCGCGTGGGCTCCCAAAGTTGGTTGGGGGGGGCACCAAAAGCTTTAAGAAGTGCACCAGGAAGGATTTTCTCAAGTCTATCCTATTCCCTCCAAAACAACAAATCTCTTTTCTTCATTACTGCTATACACCTCGGACCTTGGATTATTTCCACTCCAGTCTCAAGTCCTGTGGTTCTAGGTCCAGAAAGCCCTTCAAGCAAAAATGTCAAGGGCATAACAAGCCTGGTCAAGTGTTTTGTTAGGAGGTCAGAAGGACTGTTGGGTGGTTTTTACAGGTCCCTGTAAGGCTGAAATCTCCCTCAACCAGCCACAGGAAAATATTATTTTGCTGTTGTTGAATAATAGGCAGAAAAAATTAAGAACTCTTTCCATCTTTTCACTCTCCATTTATCACTCCCACACCCTCTTTCCCAACCCTCCTCCTCAAAGAAAGTCCTTTAAGTTTGAATTTTCAACCTCAACCATTTTTCAATTCCTTTTCCTGCCAGATGGTCCTCCTCCACTTCAGCACAGATTCTGTGGAGGTTTTAAACTAGTTCTAAACACTTCCCTCAGGCTTGTTAAGCAATTCCAGGCCAAAGGAAATCTGGTTTTTTCCAGGACAGTTTTTAAAACCTAGACATGACTGTGTCTGCCAGTCTAGAAACTCAGCCTCTCAGCAAGTAGCTTAACCTAGCTCTGCCAGGGACAATGGAGCCCACTCTGCCCAATGATTTGTTACCACTTTGAAAATGAAGGTGGAATGGAGGCCTGGCCCACAAAAAAGCTTGCTACTGGGGCAACCACAGCCCTCTTTCACTTTGGCAAGGAGAATGTGGTGGGTCCCATAACCACAATGATGATGCAAAGGCCACAGGCCTATCCCACACTAGTGCTATCCCTCTGGCCAGTCACATCAGACTGGCTGCCATTTCCTGCACATTCCAGGAATGTTTATGACTTCTAGTTTTTGTGCAACCAACTCCTTCTATCTTGAATGTCCTCCACCCCCATTCTTTCTTAAATATCCAGTTCAAATGTCAATATCTTTCTGAATTCCCGACCCTAAGTTCTGACCTTATCCTCGCCCTTCCCACACTCTCTGGTCTAGTGGAACTCAACCTGACTGATGGCAAGATGCCTCCTCTGCTCCAGAAAAACACGCCACCCACCAGCTGCACCATCTCTAGGAAACAGTAAGGGCTAAAGGGACTGGACAAGTATCAATACCTCTGATTTTCCCACCTGTAGCTTAGGGAGACAACCCCACGTCTAGCATGAGAACATCAAGACCAATAAGAAACCATCTACAGAGAAGAGAGGATACTCAGAACCCAGGTTCTGGAAGTCTCTGGACCAAGGGTTTAGCTTTCCACCCACTCTCAACTTTAACACCTCCTCCGTTATCCTCACTCTTTTAGCTGACTTTGTTTCCTCTTTCATCGAGAAAATAGAAACAATCATAACAGACCCCCAACGCAATCATCCATTTACCAACACTAGCATCAGTGGCTCTTGTCACTCCTCTGCCTAACCTGGCCCCTCCCCCGCAAAAAACACAGCCCCACTCATTCAAAGCAAAAGCCAAAATCTTTACAATGACTTACAAGGCCCTTCATCAGCTGGGTCCTTATTACATCTCTGGCCTCCTTTCAACTACTCTTTCCCCCTTGCTCTTCCACTCCAGTTAAACCAGGCACATTTCTGCCCCAGGGCCTTTACATCTGCTGTACCCTGTAACTAGAACACACTCTCCCAGAGAGCTGCTCCCTCACCTCTTCCAGGTGTTTTGGTCAGATGCCATCTTCTGAAGTAAGATCTTCCTTGACCACACTTTTCCCTTCCTGCTATCCCTAAGCTTTCTAGCCCCCACCTTTTCTGTTTTATTTTTCCCCATGGCATTTATTACCATCTAATATACTGCTTTTCTTTTCTACTTATTATGTTTATATTAGCTCCATGAGTCTAAGCATTTTTGTCTGTTCATTGCTATATCTTCAGTGCCTAGAACAGCCCAAGCCCTCAATACACTTTTGTAACGAAAAAATATTTGCCACCAGCTCAGGGCAGCCCTCCCTGAACACAGTGAAAAACATCAGGCTCCACTGTCCAGGCCCATCTTCAGTCCCCACCAGAGACTGACCTACTCTTGAAGCAATCACACCCACCTGGAAAATTCAAAAGGGGGCCATGCCCTCTGAGCACCCAAACATTCTGGGCAGAAGTGGCTTCGGTCGAATAACTCAACTAAAATTGCTCTTTGAAAAGATTACAGGGCCGGGCTCAGTGGCGCAGCCTGTAATCCCAGGCTTTGGGAGGCTGAGGTGAGTAGATTGCCTGAGCCCGCAGGTTCGAGACCCGCCTGGGCAACTTGGCGAGACCTCATCTCTACAATTAAAAAAAAAAAAAAATTAGCCAGGCATGGTAGCGTGCGCCTGTAGTTCCAGCTACTTGAAAGGCTGAGGAGGAAGGATCGCCGGAGCCCAGCAGGTTGAGGCTGCGGTGGCCGGGAACAGCCACTGCATTCCAGTCTGGGCAACAGAGTGAGACTCCAACTCAAAAAAAAATAAAGAAAAGAAAGAAAGAAAAGAAAAGGTTACAATGTCTTACCTATTATAAAATGCAAAGGTCCTTTCTCTGTAATTAATGAATTACAGGACCTTCCTTTCCTGATGTCTACTGCTCTGGACATTACTGACCAGTCCTTCCTGAAGCACAGCCATGTGCTCAATCTGGAGCACACTCCCCAAGCATGAAAGATCTTTATGCTCATTAAAAGGCAGCACAAGTTAAGAAAGCCTGTGAAATAGTGTAGGAGAAGCAGAGAAAGCGAGATAGATCTGGGCACAAAGGTTTTCATTTACTTACTCGATCCCTTTGAACAAGTCTTCCCAGCCAGCCCCCAGGCTACTGTGCCTTCCTCTGGTCCTTCCTTGAACAGCTCCCCATCCTATCTGAGATAGACAAGATTCTGGCACAATGTAACATGAGCTGTGTATGAACACAGAGCTCTGGGAGCAAGGTGAAAGACACCTAAGCAAGTGGACAGGATAGAAAGGATTTCTTAGAGGAGACAGGAAATGACACTGGGCTGAGTCTTGCAGGACTTGGAGCAGATTAAGAGGGCAGAAGGGCTGGGTATGGTGGCTCAAGCCTGTAATCTCAGCACTTTGGGAGGCAAGAGGATTGCCTGAGCCCAGGGTTCGAGACCAGCCTGGACAACTTGGCGAGACCTCGTCTCTACAATAAAAAATGAAAAAATTAGCCAGGTGTGGTAGCATGTGCCTGTAGTTCTAGCTAACTGGAAGGCTGAGGTGGAAGGATCACCTGAGCCCAGCGCATCTATGCTGGAGTGGCCATGAGCGTGCCATTGCACTCTAGCCTGGGCAACGGAGTGAGACTCTAACTCAAAAAAAAAAAGCAGAAGAACATTGCTAGTGGAAGGAAAATCATGAGCGAAAGCCAAGGAGATATTGAAGCAAGCAGACACAAAAAATGATAACCATGAAGGGAAATAATCATAAATTAGACTACATTAAATAAGAACTCTGTTCATGGCTGGGATCAGTGGCTCAGTCTATAATCCCAGCACTTTGGGAGGCTGAGACAAGTGGACTGCCTGAGCCTGTGGGTTCGAGACCAGTCCAGGCAACGTGGTGAGCCCTCATCTCTACAATAAATGAAAAATTAGCTGGGTGTGGTAACACGTGCCTGTATTTCCAGCTACTTGGAAGGCTGAGGCGGAAGGATCGCCGGAGCCCAGCAGATAGATACTGGGGTGACTGTGAGTGTGCCAGCTACTCCAGCCTGGGCAACAGAGTGAGACTCCAACTCAATCAAAAAAAAAAAAAAAGAACTCTGTTCAGTAAAAAATGCCATTTAGAGAGTGAAAAGAAAACTTACAGAGTGGTATAAAATATTCCCAGTAGATCTAGCCAACAAAGGACTCACATCCAGGATATACGAGGGGGAGACCCCCAAAAAATGAAATTTAGTTATTAAAAAACTGTGTATTTATGCTTACATGTTTAAACTTCAGTCACCTTCAAAGTACTCTTCGTTTGATGCAATATACCTATCAAGACGCTTTTTCCACTGCTCAAAACAGTTTCTGAACTTGTCAATTTTGATGTCTTTTAGTAATTCTGCCATTTTTTGTTTCACCTCTTCCACATTTGGCAAAACATTTCCCTTTGAGGACTTTTTTTCTTTGGGGAAATTAAAAAAAAAGTTGCTTGGGGCGAGATTGGGTAGATCATGCCGCTTTTTGGTCAAAACCTGTTGAACATTCAGCACAGTGTGGGCAGGTGTGCTCGTAAATTATACATCATGAAATGGGCAAATGCGTTGAAAGAATCTCAAAAAAAATTCACTGAAGTTGAACATAGCCTCTCACAACAATGCTTGCTGGTACGCTGATGCCAATGGGTTCCTAGAATAATTATGTGGGGGGAGGGGGAAACTGTATTATAAAGGGCCCAACCTCCAAAAGAGAATTCCGTTTCTATTTGGGTCCCCCCTCATATAAGAATTTCTACAGCTGAGCTCGGTGCCTCAGCCTGTAATCCGGCGCCTTTGAGAGGCTGAGGTGAGTGGATTGCCTGAGCTCGCGGGTTTGAGACCTGCCTGGGCAACTTGGCAAGACCTCATCTCTACAATAAATCAAAAATCAGCCGGGCATGGTAGAGCGTGCCTGTGGTTCCAGCTACTTGGAAGGCTGAGGCGGAAGGATCGCCGGAGCCCAGCAGGTCAAGGCTGCGGTGGCCAGGAGCGGCCACTGCACTCCAGTCTGGGTGACAGAGTGAGACTCCAACTCAAAAAAAAAAAAAAATTTCTACATATAAATAAGAAAAAGACAATCCAAAGGAAACAAAAGATTAGAAAAGATACTGTACCAGAGAGGATATCCAAATGGTCAAGAGATGTATGAAAAGTTATCCAAGTTCATTAGTCATCAAGGAAATGCAAATTATAACCACAATGTGATACCATTAGTATGCCCACCAGAATGGATAAAATAAGCCAAATAGAAAATATCTGTCGGCAAGGATGTGAAGTAACTGGAACTCTCAAACACTGATGGAAGAAGTGTAAATTAATACTACTACTGTGGAATAATGTCGGGTATCATATACTAAAGCTAACCATGCATACCCTATGACTAGCAATTCCTTTCCTAGGTATATACTCAACAGAAATATGTGTACCAAAAGACAAGTATGAGAATATTCTTAACAACACTACTCATAATAGCTTTAAACTAAAAACTACACAAATACTCATCATAGAAGAATGAAAAGCAAATTATAGTAAATTTACATAATGGATTACTATACAGCAATGAGAATAAACAATCTACAGCTACAAACAACATAGATAAATCTCTCATATTATGTTGAATAAAAGAACCACACACCAAGAGCATATACTGTATGATCCTATTTTTAGAAAATATGAAAACAGAATCATACATCTATGCTATTAGAAGTCAGGAATAGTGGTTGTTGAACTGGGTACAAATTTAATGTCATGCTTGTATGATATATTCATTAAAAAGTTTTACATGAAAAAAAGGGAAAAAATAACTTTAAAAATAGCACGCAAGATACAGCACTCAGCAGATTTGGGAACATGAGATCCCCAAAGTAAGGTTATCAAGAAGTGGCAGAGAGTAACTCTCAATCTGCAGCTCTTAGTTAGATCATTGGGGCTCAATTTCCCTTTGGCGAAAGCCCTTTGTTCCTCAATTTTGGAAGGTAGTAGAAGAAAGTACATCCATGTAGCCAGGTTCTGCTTGTTTTATGCATGTGTTAATCTCATGTAATCTCAGTAATAACTATATGAGATAGCTGTCCTTACCTTTATTTTATAGATAAAGAAACTGAGGCTCAGAGAGGTTAATATGCCCAGAGTTTCATAGTAAGCAGCAGACCCTGGAGTCCAGAGAGGTTGGCACTAGGTTCTATAAAAGATACCAGAAGCCTGGCTCGGTGGCTCAGCCTGTAATCCCGTGCTTTGGGAGGCTGAGGTGAGTGGATTGCCTGAGCCCGCCTGGGCAACTTGGTGAGACCTCATCTGTACAATAAATCAAAAATTAGCTGGGCGTGGTTGTGCCTATAGTTCCAGCTACTTGGAAGGCTGAGGTGGAAGGATTGCCGGAGCCCAGCAGGTCGAGGCTGCGGTGGCCGGGAGCGGTCACTGCACTCCAGTCTGGGTGACAGAGTGAGACTCCAACTCAAAAAAAAAAAAAAAAAAAAGATACCAGAGCACACTAGTTCTTTGGTCTGTGTCATATCTTGTGGCAGGAAGTCACCCTCCATCCCAAATACACCCTACAGCCCAGCTCCATCTGGACAATGAATTAGAAAAGGAGATTGACAGAAGGTCCAGTGCCTGGCCTCTGAATTCTTGGTGTTAAAAATCCTGTTTCCCTTAAGCCATCTAGTTCAGAGGGCTTTAAATAAACACAAAACAAATATGAGATGTTCGTCATCCTTACTCCCCTGGTCAAAGGGTCCAGCATTCCCCTAACAATGCAGAGACTGCAGCTAAGAGGATTATGTCCATCCCTCTGTCCAACACCTTTAAGGGACATGATGGAGACAGAATTAACCTCTTATTCCTTCTTCAGACAGAGCAAGTGCTACTTGGCAATTTCTGGTCTACGCTTCTCAGACTGTGCACTAAAGTACCCCAAACTCACAGGTTGCAAAATATTTTAATTTTTTTAGGGAAACAGAGCAATATTCAACATTTGTCAACACCCCATGAGTTCAGTCTCGGCATTAGACTGCACTACATTATTTTGATGATGTCATTTCTTTGTGAAGTTAGGTTTTCAGCAGTTGTTGTGATAAATAGCCAGCACCACATAAAAAGCATCATGGAACAGGAAATGAGAATGGCAATGACCAATATGATGCCAAGGCTGAGACATCGTGCAGGACCCAGGATATCCCATTAGTAAGTCACTGTGGTTACTTAAGAATGAAATAAAAATATTTTTCCTTTCAATTTCCTTTCATTGTTTCAGATGGCTACTCAGTTGTTAGAATATAAATATTTAAAAATTGTTTAAAACTACTTAATAAGACTTAGGTATCTCTTTTGGCCTTTGAACACTATAAAAAAAATTACTAGAACACTAAGGCCTATGAACTAAGAAAGTCTGGGAGCCTCTGTAGCAGGGATTTTTCTCTCTTCATGGAGCCAAGAGGCGCTCCCAGGGCAGGCCCACCTCTGCTCCAGAAGCAGGTGGGCAGCAACACTCAGGTCTGTGAACTGCACACTCAGGCTTCCCACAGTGACTGGCAAAATAGCCCCTCTGCCTGAACAGAAGTGGCTGCACACCAGCTCCCTCTCCGCCTAGGAGGCCTACACATCTGCATCAGCCTCACCCCAGGCTCCCATGCTCCCCTCTGAACTCCCTCCCTGAAAAGCTCTATTCAGCATCGACCTCATGAATAAAACCCAAAGCCAGCTCAGAAGCCAGCAGCCGGCAAGGGACTGCCACATACACTCAAACTTGGGCAACATCCATAAACCAAGTCATTAATCCACAGAGAGAGGAAGCTATGGGAACCAAGGAGAGGCCTTCCACTGACAGCTCATCCCCTGAAAGGCCAACTCAGGTTTTCTGGGTGAAGATTTGCATGAAAATATCTTCTTTGTTCCCAAAGTGTTCCTTGCCAGCTACACTCCCTCCTTCCATTCTTCCTTGAAGTCATAATCGTCAGTTGGTGACATCACAGCTGTTGCTACAATAGCCAACTGTTATGATGTCACAGGACTTAAGTTTTGTCATTTTAGGTTGGGGGTTAGGGTGGAGAATGTAACAAAGGACAAGAATAGAATACAGCTATAGAAGTGGAATTTGCTTTGTCATGCTAATTACCATGGTAATGAAGGGCAGTGACTCAGAAAAGGAAAGGCAAGTCACAGGCAGCAAGGCTGGGTGCAGATTCCTCTATACCAAGTGGTGGGGGAGGGGGGCAGGGAGGAGACAAAAGAAGGAGTTCTCAATTCCAGGACTGGCCTAATATGAAGATGTTCTCCATCCCGCCAAGTCCAGGACTTCCTCTTTCCATCATCCATCATTGCCTAGGCCCTGAGTAAGAGAGGCTCCAGGCTAGAACACTCCCTGGAAATTCATGTTTGGGTATTGAATTATGCTGTGGACTCTACATTGGCAGAGGGACAGACTGTCAGTTTAGATTGTGTCCTAAGGACAGTGACCAGGATGGGAGGGCACTCAGAGGCATGTCACAGGAGAAATGACTAAAGGAACTGAGAATGTTTACCCTGGAGAAGACAAGGCCATGGAGGGGGGTGAATGATAATTGCCTGGAGAATTTGGAAAGGCTCTCATGTGAAAAAGGGATTATATGTGCTTTGTATGGTCCCTCAAATAGACTTCAAACAATGAGACGATCCTGAGAGGCCAAAATGAGGAAGAAGGAAATTTCTATTCTTGAATTCTAATTAGAGATCATAAATTCTATTTAATTCCTTATTTCTCAAATATAGACAATGCTCTTGAGAATAAGAACTGTCTTGTTCATTACGGCATCCCAGAACTTAAGAGTAACTGGCATATAACAGGAGCTTATTAATATTTGTCAAATAAATAAACAAATAAAGCAATGACAATGGTCCGGTGAAGCTTTTTACAGGGACTCATGCATTTCATATGCATTTCTTGAACCTCCAATCACATACCACTCAGTTACATGCTGTGAATACAACAGGCAGATATAGTTAGATGGGCACAGGTGTAGGTACCTAAAGTCCCTTCCAATACTGAGATGCCTTAATTCTTAAAGTTGACTAAAAAATTTAAAACTGAAGGGAAAGAGAGCCCCAAGGCCACAGATAAACCCTTCCACACCACCACTATTCACAAGCAAAGAGATGTAGATCAAGCTATTGCTTCCTTCTTAGCTGGGAGAGGCCTCCCTGGTGAAGAAGCACTGCCAGGCCAGACCAGAGCAACCAGGCTGGGCATTTATCCAAGCATCCCCTTCCCACCATGAGACAACATTAGCTCCTGTGTGAACCTGGGCTGCCTCCGTTAGGTAATATAAGGCATGACAGATACCCTCACTTCTCTCAAGGATCTTAAGATTTCCTCATCAGCCTCAGGCAATTACTCTGCTGGCATCCTATAAGTGACAACCTAAGTCTATAGAGTCATTTTCAAAAGAGTAATTCCAAGATCATCTTCGGCCCAGATAGTGCTGGAGCCATCTCCTGGCTCCAACTGCTGAGTGCAGGACTGTAGATAATGAAACAGATTACTTGACAAACATACCAGAGGTTAACCTCTACAAAGTAGTCCTTAGAGGCCTATGCATTTATTTTGAAAGATTCTCAAAACATTTCTGAAATTCCTGTTTGGAAATTGCCCTCAGAGACTTTGGGACATTAGCTAAATTTTCTAGGAAGAAAAATCTGCATTCTTCAAGGGTCCTAACTCATTCAGAGCCGCATAACAAAAAGAGCAGAGATTATCACCTGAAGTCAGAATAAGCCATAGGTGTCAGATATACTGCAGAGCCTTGATGTCAGGGAGGATGCTTACTGCAACTATCCCAAATCTCCATATTTTATTTTTTATGTATATATTTATTTTCTGAGTTGGAGTCTCACTGTCGCCCAGACTAGAGTACGGTGGCACACTCCTGGCCACCGCAGCCTCGACCTGCTGGGCTCCAGTGATCTTCTGCCTTTGTGTTCCAAGTAGGCGGAACTACTGGCGTGCGCTACCACACCCGGCTAATTTTGATTTATTGTAGAGACAAGGTTTTGTCAAGTTGCCCAGGTGGGTCTTGAACCCGCAGGTTCAGGCAATCCTCTTGCCTCGACCTCCCAAAGTGCTGGGATTACAAACTGAGCCACTGAGCCTGGCCCAAATCTCCATGTTTTAGACTAATGAAGTGGTGATTCACTCTGAAGTCACAGAGCCCTTGGAGTATCTGATAAACTCCAAGATGCTCCAAAAAATGCACATGCACATAAGTTTCTGTCTACCATTTTAGGGCATTCACAGGCTCCCGAAGTTCCTCCATAGACTCATTTGAAGAATCTCTGTCCTAATCCGTTTTACCTTCCCCATAAATGTGCAGGTAACTGTGAATGGGGACTACAGAGCTCAGCAGGTATGCCATTAGACTCACAACTGCCCACGGTCCACTCAGTTGTGCTATTTCCTAAAGTGGTTTGTAGACTGGTTTTGGAGACAACTCCCAAGAAGCAGTCAAATCTACCTTTGGGTAAGCAGACCCATTTAGCTATGTAACTGCAGGTGTGACTAGCAGGCTATGGTCACAGTGTGTATTTTCTCCCTTTCCCCAAGTCCCCAGGCTCCCTGTGGGAAGCCCAGGGAATGTGTCTCCTGCCCTCTTCTGGACCAGCCACATGCTCACCAAGCGGCTCCTGGCATGTTAAAGCCACCCAAGTCACAGCTGACTCATGCCACTGTAATGAGGTATGACATGTAATGAGGTATAACATGTATCTAAGCTCTTGTGTATTTTCATATTTGTAGCCTACAATTAGGCATTTTTGAGGGATGTTGCTGACTAGTGGCTCTGTTCAGTGACCTATAATTATATACTCAGGCATCATGGTCAATCGGGCAGCTATCAGGCCTAGAGGTACTATGAGCTCAAATCTCATGGTCTGAGCTACTTGATGCTAAGAAGGTTCAGAGAATACTGTTAGCAATTACTGTTGCTGCTCCCGGGGGTCGCTCCCCCTCCATCCCCTTCATCCGCCCTCCTCACCCACTGCCTGGCTCAGCACTGTCTGCTAAGCCCTGCTTAGACTGATATCTGTCTGGCTCATGGTTAGGATACACTGTTGTTATAATTCTCATTACTATTATTAAGAGTATTATCGCTACCACCCCCAGAATCCCCAATACCAAATCTAGGGTGCTTTCCCTTCCATCCTGCTTCAACTTTGCAAAGATTGCTCAGGAAATAGTTCATCTAAGTCCAGACCCAATCCCTATCATTTAACCGGGCTCTCTATCTTGCCACTCTACAAATGTGCAGGCATATTTGCGTGTCTGGTGTCAGCAGTGGATCACTATGTGGGACAGTCTCCATTGCAAAGGCAAAAGCAATGCTAAAACAACTTCTAAAACTCTCCACAAGCTTCTTACCTTAGGAAAAAAAAGACAGGTCCCACCCCCACCCCCACCCCACCCCAGACCACAGGACACTGCAGTCAGCTGCTGTGCCTTCTCTCTGAGCCAGCCTTTCTGCCACCAGTTGCAGTGGCCTCGTGGTTCCTCGTTGTTCCTCGTTCTCCCCCATGAAACGCCCACCACTCAGTTTCCTCACTACTTCCCTGGCTAGGAGGAAAGGGCTGGTTTACCCCAAAAGATCTATATTTCATGACATTTCACTTATACATTTGGCTCCAATACAACTGGTTTCTTGACTTTTTTTTAAAATGGCAGCTCAAATCCTGGTGCTTAATGAAAGAGACTGCCACTAGTCAGCCCCATACAGCTGTGAAGTGCATTGTGTCCCACACTCAGAGCAGCAAACACATGAAGTTAAAGCCCAATAACTAAACCAGAGTTACTTTGCAAGTTTCCCTTCTGCCCCAATACTGGCTCCAAAGTACTTTAGAGTGCTTTATATTTTTCCAAAACAATTTCACATATTATCTCACTTGAGTCTACCAACAAGCCCAGGAGATTAAATGCAATAGTTACTTTCTCCATTTCACAAACAAGGAAGCTGGGACTCAGGGAGGTTAAGTGGCTCACCCCAAGATCACTCAACTAGTAAGTACAGAACCACACCTAGAACTACTTTGTAGCTGCTAACCTCAGTTTCTTTGGATGGCAACAATTAACAGTTGCTATGTCATCACAGAGTTATTGTAAGGATAAATGAATTAATATATGCAAAGTACTTAGAATGGTGTCTGGTACACATTTAGGATATGCTGTTGTTATTATTATCATTATTAGGAGTATCACCACCACCACCACCCAGAATCCCCAATCCCAAATCGAGCTCTTTCCCTTCCATCTTCCTGCACCTTTGCAAAGACTGCTCAAGAAGTAGCTTTATCTAAGTCCAGACCCAATCCCTATAATTTGTCTATGGAACCCAGAACTCACCAGGTTCTCTATCTTGCCACTCCACAAATTACTCCATACTCATGTACACAGAGAAATACACAGACACACCACCTTTTCTACAAGTTTGACTCCAGTCCCCTGGACTCTCTGATGGCATTATGCCGTGCTGGACACCATCCTGTGACAGGCCCTGCCTGCAAGACCGCACTCTCACTTATGTCCAACTTTTCATTCATTAAGTTTCTTTCTTCAACAATCATTTCACAAGCATCTGCTCCTTACCTACTCATACTAAGTACTAGCGAAAATATTCCTTTTCCTCCAAAACATACCACACGGGAAGTGTAGAGACAGTGGGATGCGCAAGGAGCAGTGATAGCTCGATGGAAAATAGCTCTGTCTGGTGAAAGCACAAAAGATTTCAGAGAAGGCAGTGCTGAAAATAGGCTTTTGAGTGACTGGAGTTCTCTTGGCAGACAAGGGGGAAAAGGACATTCCAAGCTAAGAGAACAGTGTGTACACAGGGATCCAAGGTAGAATCATACAGAGTAGGGATAGTGATCATTTCACACTGCCAGCATGCAGGATGTGTGTGTGTGTGTGTGTGTGTGTGTGTGTGTGTGTGTGTGTGTGTGTGTGTGGAGAGAGAGAGAGAGAGAGAGAGAGAGAGAGAGAGAGAGAGAGAGAGAATAAAGAATATATATATTTGGTTTTCTTCTCGGTTCTTGGCACAGAGCTTCAAAAACCCCTGGCATTTCCTGAGTGATATTCCTGATGATGAGGTGAAAGGAGCCTGTTTTGTTATTTATAATAAGTCCCTCAACCATACCTGAATTTATACATATCTAATGAGATATAAATGACTTTTGGCAGGTCCCTAGATAGCTTCAGGATAGGGACCAGAAACCAGAAAAACCAAGACATGATTAGAGATTTGGAACTTTCAGGCTCAAACCCTGGCCTCTGGGGAGAGGAGAGGGGTTGGAGATTGAGTTAATTACCAATGGTCAATGATTTAATCAATCATGCCTTGTATTACTCCGTTCTGCACTGCTATGACAGAATACCATAGACTAGCTTTGAGTCACTCTGTAGCCCACGCTGGAGTTCAGTGGCACAATCACGGCTCACAGCAGTCTTGACCTCCTGGCTTCAGGCAATCCTCTGCCTCAGCCTCCTGAGTAGCTGGGACTACAGGTGTACATCACCTCACCCAGTTAATTCTTTTTGTTTTTTTGTAAAAATGAGGTCTAGCTATGTTGCCCAGGCTAGTCTCAAACTCCTGGGCTCAAGCAAACCTCCTACCTCAGTCTCCCAAAGTACTGGGATTACAGACGTGAGCCACCATGCCTGGCCTAGATTGGCTAATTTATAAAGAACAGAGATTACTTCTTACAGTTCTAGAGGCTTGAAAGTATAAAATCAAGGGTCTGCATCTGGTGAGGGACTTCTTGCTGCATCATCCCATGATGGAAGGGTAGAAGGGAAGAGCACGTACATACTTGTTTTTATCAGGAACCTACTCTAGCAATAACGGCATTCACGCGTTCATGAGGGTGGAGTCCTCGTGGTTAAACCAACTAACCACCCTACCTCTTAATACCATCACAACGGCAATTACAATTCAAGATGAGTTTTGGAGGGGACATTCAAACCACAGCATGCCTACATAATGACACCTCCACAAAACCCGAAACTCTGAAGTTCAGGGAGCTCCTGAGTTAGTGAACACATCAAGAGGCTGGGAGGGTAGTACACCTGGAGAGGGCACAGAAGCTACACTTACATACACACACACACACACGCACAAACACAATACCTTGCCCTATGCATTTTTTCCATTTAGTTGTCCTGAGTTGTATCCTTAATAATAATAAGTAAAGTAATAATAATAAGAAGAAGAAATAGTAAGTAATACTAATGGTAATAATAAGTAAACTGTTTTTCTGAATTCTGTGAGCCTCTCTAGCAAATTACCACACCCAAGGAGGACGCTGTGGGAACCATCCTCATCCCCTCCAACTGCACAGTTAGTCAGTCAGATGTTGGGTGGCCTGGACTTGCAACTGGCGTCTGAAGTGGGGGGAATCTGGTGGAACTAATCCCTTAAACTGTGGGGATTGTGCTAACTCCAGGTACTGTCAAAATTGAATTAAACTGTAAGACTTCCAGTTAGTGTCCAGACTCAGAGTTGGTTAGTTGGCTGTTGTGGGAAAAAGCACACACATACATTTGTTGTCAGGAGTGTTATGAGTAGAAATACACAGAGTGAATGTGAGCATGTGTGTGAGAGAGAGAGAGAGACAGAGAGAAACTAGCTGTGGGAGGGTGGGCAAAATGGGGCTAGAACAATAGAAATGGGCCTTGAATGCCATGACAAGAGACACAGGCTTCTCAAGCTTTCCAGCAACCACAGACACTGAAGCCTCAGAGGTATCTCCCACACCACCAGCTCCTTTTGAACCCCTATGCCTGGGGGTGGCAGGCAGCTAAGACAACAATCTTCAAGCCTGTCTTTCCATGTGTGAGTGGCAATCCTGACTCCGTGGGTATGCTTACAGTGCACCAATTTTTAAATGTAAAATCCTTTAACAACTGTTTTCTCTCTCCTTCCGTCTTTCTCCTCCTTCTAAAGAAGAGCTGTTTATCCCTATTCTCATTTCTGCCCCACTTTGAGCCCTGAGTTTTAGTGCCAATGGTTTGACACAAATCCAGCTTCACATCTTGAGTGAAATATAATTTCATAGGAATGTAATTCTGGAATGATCTCACTGAAGAAGCACATCCAGCAAAGGCCATGAGCAAACTGCAGGCCAGCCCATTCACACCCAGAGCCAAGAAGATTGCAGACCCCTTTCCCTTAAATGGAGAATGTGCCTGGGACACAAAGCTACTCACACCAGCTGCCCATGGATATCATCCTGCCCACAGCCTGCCTGCCTGCCTGCCTGCCTGCAGACCAAAGCCTGGGCCCTGAGCAGCGACCACCATGAGCCACTCTGGCACCATACAAGGATACACTCAAGAGAGCATCCAAGCAAACAGGCCTCACCACATCAATGCTGCCTCGGTCCCTCAGGAAGGCTCTGGCTCCAGGCCATCAAACATTAGCTGAAGATATTAACACTCCCATGTCCCAGCCCCATCAGACAGAAAAGAGTCCAGAAGCCAAGCTGCTAAAGATCCTCCCCACATCTACCTGCCCACCCTAACTCTCTGACACCCAGAGAGTGACTCTACTGAGAGAGTTAGAAGTAGGGTATTCGAGTCTGAAACAAGATGTCAAAGCCAGGCCTAGCCCAGTTGAGCAGAACTGAGAGAGAGAGAAACTAGGGGAGAAGTGATGTACGCTAATGGACTCTCAAAAAATCCTAGTTGAAAAATC